>OY756394.1:6282081-6661897 GCA_963576865.1 Anania hortulata
CCAAATCTCGTATCCCTAACTACTCTAATTTAGTGAAACTAGGAGACCCTATTAGAATTAATGGCATTAAAGTCTCTCGACGGCACTTTATGATTAAAGGATACTGTTTATTTAAAACAACTTTAATTTGTTGTAAAGCTACGAGTGCGAGAGGAAATGTTTTAATTCTGGAAGCGGGGCCAAACAAAAACTAAATCAAGTTAGATTTTAATATATTTTTTTCTGAAGAGTTTGAAGATCTGAATTTTCTGAATTGAGTTTGGAGTCTACTGAGTTATTAATACAAGCTGCCACGACGAATGCTGAGCGGGAGACCTTTTTGGCACAGAAAAATTTATATAATTACTAGCTGTCCCGGCGAACTTCGTTCGTCTCGCGCCTTTTTATATATTTTTTTGTGAATTTTCCGATGTTTTAATATTTATTCTGCTATTCGGGGAGAATAATAATCCAACAAACCAAAAATTTTAAAAATCGGTCCACCCGTTCTCTATTTATAAATGGTGTAGCTAACCCGGCTTTGTTTTATACAGGGTGGCCAGAAAAGTGACGTCCAAAAATTTTTTTAGGTGCCTCGTGTTGAGATGTATCTGATTTACTCTTAAGTATGTTCTACGATTTTGCGTAGTTTTCGAGTTACGTTTTTTTTAATGAATTTTTGCAACCGGATCAGTTTGAAATTTAAAAAAAAAAAGTAGATGGTTTCTTCGAATTTTTATTCTTGCAGCTAAATTTCTATGAACTCAGCATTTATGCATAAAATAAACATCCTAATAACTTTAATGGAAGTTACTACAAAATTGACCTAAATTTGAGAATTTATGTTAAGTGAGTTATCATTTAAATTTGCAACTTTAAATAAAAAATCTAAACTGATAATTTCTTAGTTTCTAAGTAGCTTCAGAGAATGTGCTAGACTCGAAGCTTGTATAATAATAATAAAAAGTAGTACTTCATAGGCTATTTAAAAAAATCGTAACTTGAAAACTACGAAAAATCGTAGAACATACACAGGGGTGATTCAGATACCTCACATACGAGTGAGGCTACCACACGAGGCACTTAAATAAAATTTTCAGAAGAACTGGATTACTGTACTGACACGTTACTGCCATCATGTTAAGAGATCATAATGGCTGGTCCATTGTTCCAGGGACACTCCGCATTGCATTTGCCAATTTACGGTTTCCATTGAAGTACTCGTATATTTCAACGGTCATTAGATAAACAAGTCCTGCACATTTCAAACTCAGCTTTCTAAGCGGGCACTAGGGAAATCATTTGGTTATCATTCACTAACAATGAGAACACGGTGATAATTGTTAGTTTTACGTTTCTCTTTACATGAAGCCCAAAAGTTAGACGTATTAGCTCATAACCAGTGATCGGTGTAGGTAGATTGATTTGGGTCAATAATCTCAAACATTGATGCATGACATGCCTCCGGGATTCCGAAATTTCTGTATCAATTTAAAAAAAAAAGGCATATCCATATTATGCGAGCACTACGAAAGTACACGAAATCAATCTACCCACTCTGATCACTGCTCATAACAGATAATATTAGGATGAGTGACTTAGTCGTGACTGAATAAACGGAGATGAATATGCTGCGGTGGTTGTGTGGAGTCACGCGAAAGGACCGCGTGAGGAACTCGCGCATCCGCGGTAGCCTTCGTGTCCGTGATATTGCAGACAAACTGCAGGAGAGTCACCTACGCTGGTATGGCCAGGTTATGCGGAAACGTAGGAAACAAATGTCTGGCCATGCGCCATCGCCAGGTCCTGGCAAAAAGAGTAGACCCAAGAAATGCTGGCTTGACGTCGTGAGGGCTGTCATGCGTGCCAATGATCTTACAACTAGAGACGCTCAAGACCGCGCGAAGTGGAGGAGTAAATCAAGGAAAGCGGACCCTGGGCTCCGAAGCAATGGCTTTGGACGCAACCGGGATTGACCGTATAGATAAAGAAGAAGATAGAAGTTAGGTTTTATATTGCTTACTAACACCCACAAGAGTTGCTTCAAACAAAAACGTGTTTTTACAAAATAATGAATGTTCAATTACATCCACGCGAACTTTAAATTACCTAGCGCCCAAAGGAATTGTATTTCAGTCGTTTTTGCACTTAAAGATTAAATTTCGTATCTAAATTCACCTTGAACCTAACCAAACGAAAGAATAATAAAACCTATCTACATATAAGTACTTTGTTACTGGATAAAATAAAAATACTGGCGGCCTTTTTAAATATTTTTTTTTTCTCTCTCTTTAATATAATATCTTTCTTATCTTTAAAACAACAGTTATCTTGTTTTTCATTCTAATTGTACGGTTCATTCTTTACTCCCTTTATTAATAGCATTCTAGCACAGACTAGTAATACTGCGAGAACGACACGAACTTTGGAAGTCACGTGGCTTAATGAAGATGAATGGACTAATCTACGATACTCGAATGAAAGAATATTGTTTGTTGTATGTACAGCAGTTTAACAAAACTAATTTGTTTTAATATCATAGTAATCTCTTGTTTATGACTGTTGAACAGTTCTTATTATTGGTTTGTAGTCCAAAATTACTAATTATAGAATTCTAATGCATATGCCTAGTGGACGTCAATAATATACTAAGAATAATGTTGTTTTTTTGGGACTGAGTTAACATTTGACTTCCATCTCACGTCCACGTCCTGATGGTAAGTGATGACGAAGTCTTAGGTGAAGGACGTTTACTCAGAAGATATATACTCGTCTATCTTACTCATCTATTATATTATATAATACATGTTTGTGCTAAGATCCATAATCTTATCATAAACATAGAAAAATAGTTTTAAAATGAATTGTGCCTTAGACTATGGCGTTATTCAGTCGAAAAACAAAACTCCATGAGCCTCAACAAATTAAAATATTTCCTGAAAGTCTATTCCAGCATACCGCTAAAGTCCACGGTTTAATAATATTACACGGAAAGTTACGGTCAATTTGCGCAGTCGCAATTCTTCTAAGTTTTTATATTGTAAAGTTAAATGAAACCGAAGTAGTTTAAAATGAGGTTCCCAGTAAGTATCTCCAGTACTTAACGGAATTAAAACCGAGTAGTTACTCTGAAGTTTAGTGGTGTATTGTGTTACTGCGTGAAGGAGAGTTAGCTCTACCTTGAACGTGTGGAAGTCGCAGACAATTTGGGCTAACAGACTGCATTACTCCATCGTTTTAGGGTTTCGTATTTCAAGAGAACAGACGGTTGTTATCAAACCGTATGTCTGTTAGGACTAATTTAAATTGACTATACAATTTGTATCTAATACAAAATACAGTATATTTGACATAGTACTCGTATCAAACAATAAATATCTCTTCAGTAGGCAGTAATACAACCTTTCCTATAGAACCAGCATTAAAAATTAATAAAAACTTTTCTTTACTATACAGTTACGATTTGTAAAGCAATGTGAGTATTTCAGAGAGTTTTCTTCTAGTAAAATATAAAAAACCGCAGAATTGAAAAGCAACTTAATACGCCTTGGTGTTACGGGGTCTTGTGCAAATTGAACTAGGCACAGCCCATCGATTTCCGCGTACTTTGTCCAGCGCTGTGCAAAGTCGTTTCAGACCGTGCAGTATTGACATAGCGCACTACATACTTTGCCTGACACAAGAGCTACTCTATCGTTATTAAGTAGTACGAGTATTTTAGTGAAGGTGGCCTTGGCTGTCTCAGACTCCAATCGCTGTTGTTTGTTTAGACCAGTATTCATAATTAAATCAATAAAGATCTTAAGCGCGATCTCATCAGCTGAGTAACTTTTAATGTGGTAAACTTAAGCCATTTGCTATTGTGTGTCTATAAAAATCGTTTTTTTACGCCTCAGGTTGCCAAGATTTGCATTAAGTTCAAATTACATTTCACTAGTAAAAAGTGAAACAAATTTATATCATAGGTATGCAAATATTTATATAGTCCCACCTGCCCCCCGATTTAGAACCCTTGGATAATAAATTGTCGATCGGAAAACCACGTGAGACTAGTGTCACGTAATTTACCTGTTGTCAATTCGTAATAGAAGGGTTCTGAATCGGGTGGTCAAAGAATTTAATGCTCTGATGTCCACCTTTATTAGCTAACGTAAGGATTTGTTACTTCTCTGATCGCCATCCATGTTATTAAGAGATCAGTTTTTAATCTATTTACTAACGGCCGTTCCCAATAACCTATCCTCAGTAAGCGATATCTTGTTATCGACGATTAATAGTAGACTTCTATCTATCCTTACATTACGTCCCACAAGTGGCGATAACGTCTATCTATCTATCGACATCGGTAGATAAACGCAGCTATCCAACCCTCCCATACGTTTCGTTACTACAATAGCTACAAAAATTAACACCTTTAAAATCAATTATTTGTTCATTAACCTTTTTCCTAAAACCATACAAATTGATCAAATAAAAGCATAAGTAATATTTTTATGCTAAAATAAGTTATTTGAATTAGAGTTATTTGTTTTATTGATAATAAGTTAGCGACCAAATATTTGGCGCGCAAAATAGGAAAAACGAAACGTAGTCAAGTGTCAGTTACTTCAATCAATTCAGAAAAAAAGCGCGGGAACTTCGAAGAGTAAAGGCGGGCTCCTTAAATTTTTTAACTTCAATAATTAAAAAAGTTGTTAAATTAAGAGTTTTAACCGCAATTAAGACGATGGGGAGGCGAGCAGGGAAAAAAAGAAAAAAAGATGATGTTCCTGATCAGGATTCGGGGGGTCTCAACCGAGACTCTACCAGCACAACATCGGAGTCGGAGGACGAGGGAGAGCAGGAGAGTAACCATGCCCCATATTATGTTACCGACTATACTCGAATGTATCCAGAGGATTCAAATGCAACAGAGTTTGTCGTCTTTGTACAAGCAGTAGGCAGTGAGACACCAATAGGCAGCAGAGATCTTCTTTCCATTTCAAACTGCATAAGAAGATATAATAAGGGTATTAAGTACTTAAGGGCTCTCAATAAATACAAAATCGGCGTATATTTTGAAAAACCAGGATTGGCCAATGCATTCTTAATAAATAAAACATTTTTAAAAGAAAATAACTTTGCAGCCACAATACCAGCAACATCAACAGAAACAACTGGCATTATTCGTAATGTCCCAGTAAAGTACACAAATAAGAAAATATACACTCTTCTAAGCAGCACTAAGAAAATTATAAGCATCCGTCGTTTTTTCAGAAAAGTTGCTACAGCAAATGGTTTCGTCCGTCAGCCAACTCCAACAGTTGCCATCACATTCGCAGCAACCTCCCTGCCGGATTTTGTGGACCTCGAGGGATGGAGACATAACATCATGCAATATATACCACCGGTAAAGCAGTGTTATCGCTGCTTGAGGTATGGACACATTTCTAAATACTGCAAAAATGATGAGAGATGTTCAATCTGCAACAATAACCACAATTATAAAGACTGCACAATCACCAAAGAGAATGCTGTTTGCGCTCATTGTAATGGTAATCACATTAGTATTTCTGGTCAATGCCCCATCAAACAAAAGAAAATTCAAGAGAACAGAATTAAACACAAAGCACCCACTTATGCAAATCTGTTTGATAAGAAAAATTTCCCAGAACTAAAGACCACTGTTAAAGATTACAAAAAACCTCAAACCAACTTACTTGACATACTAAATACTGATGCATCAGCAATGAATCTTTTAATAGAAACTATAATTAAAATAATTACTTTGAACAAAACAAATGAGACAATAATTTCATCAAAAAATATTTTAGGTATTCTATCAGAAACTCTCAGTAAGAAAGAAAGGTTACTAAGTTCACAGAACAATATTTAAATATAATGCAATGGAATGCTCAGAGCATACTGAGCAGTCGCAATTTATTTCAAAAATATATTTATGATAACTACATAGATATAGCTTTAATATCAGAAACATGGCTCAAGCCTCACCAAAAATTTAAAATTAAAGGTTATCACATAGAACGAAATGACTGTGGAAATGAGCATAATGGGGTTGCTATTATAATTCATAAAAGCATTCAGTATGTCAGGCTCCCAACTTTTTTTGATAATTCTTTACAAAATCTAGCAATCCAGGTAACAATTAATAATAAGAAATACACAATAGTTTCAGTCTACTGTCCAAACAACAGCTCACTAAGATTTCACATTAAGAAGTTCACAGATCTAATAGATAGTTTACCAAAACCTATTTTTGTAGCTGGAGATTTCAATGCTCATCACACAATTTGGGGATGCAACTCCATAGACCCTCGAGGTAGAAATATATTTGATAATTTAGATGACTGTGACTTAGTACTGTTAAATGACCAACAAGTAACAACTGTAGGTTCACACAGTTGGAGACCGAATGGCTTGGATTTAACTATGGTAAGCTCTTGTTTGGCATTAAATTGTGACTGGAAAGTCTATGATGATCCTTTAGGTAGTTATCATTTACCCACCTTAACTTCAATGCAACTATTTGCTGTATGTACACCATTGCAAACATTTGTTGCTTCAGGAACTGATATTCCTGATCATCCCAACCTTCGATTAGTAAACTGGGAACACTATTCAGACACAGTCAATGAAATGTTAAATGATTTTCCGACTTTTAATTACAACAATCGTCCTCTTGAAGCATACAATTTTTTTTGTGACACAATCAAATCTGCTGTAAATATGTCAATGCCAAATTACAACAAAAATAATACCAATCGTTCCGTTTCACAAACGTCTCGTAGTAACTTTAAACATCTTTCGGTTCCTTGGTGGAATGAACGTTGCGCTAGCGCTGTACAAAACTCTAAAGAAGCTTTTATAAAGTTTAAAACTGACCCTTCGCCTGAAAATTATGTTAATTTTAAAAAATTACAGGCTTTAAAAAAACGCATAATTAACACTGAAAAAAGTGCGAACTGGAAAGAGTTCTGCTCAAATATTAATAGACTGACTCCAGTATCTCGAATTTGGAATACCCTGAGAAAGTTTAATAAAAGTAGCGATTCTAGGTTTCTACAGAATAATGAATGTCCACCTTGGGTTAATGAATTTTTAAGGAAATATACCCCAGATCATGTAGAAGCTCCACCTCCTAATAACTATAATACTTCAAGCAATAATACCTCAGCTAACAGTTACTTAACAGACATTTTTAGCTTATCTGAACTAGTCTCAGCTGTTAAGTCGCGAAAGGACACTACTTGCGGTTTAGATTATATTTCTTACAAGATGTTTAAAAAACTTACTAAAGATAATTTATCAAAATTGCTTTCTATTATTAACGGGTTATGGAAGAGTAATACAATCCCTGAAGAGTGGAAGGTGGACTGTTTAGTTCCAGTTTTAAAGCCAAGTAAAAATAAAGATAGTTCCGATTCATATCGTCCGATTGCACTCACGTCATGCGTAGGTAAAGTATTTGAGCAGTTATTAAAGCAACGTCTAGAGTTTTTCATTGAAAGCAATCACTTACTTCCTAACAATCAATTTGGTTTTAGACGTGGTCGTTCGGCTCGTGAGAGTTTGGGATGTTTATTTACAGATATACAAAAAGCTTTGACTGAAAATAAATATTTAGTATGTGTATTTTTTGATATTATAGGTGCCTTTAATAATGTAAATCTTTCAGTTTTATCAACTACGCTACTTTCTTTAGGAATTCCCAATAAAATTGTGACATGGTTGTACGAATTCTTAAATAAACGTAAGGTTTTTGTGAAGATAAACAATAAATTGTATGGACCTAGGCTGTCTTACAAAGGAGTCTGCCAAGGGGGTATTTTGAGCCCCTTGTTGTATATTTTATATATTTATAGATTAAATGAAATTTTAGGACCTGATCCTGACATAACAAATTTGCAATTTGCAGATGATTTAGCTATTTATACACAAGGTTCAAATCTTACAAATCTTATAGACAAATTGAATAGCGTGCTTGTTAAACTTCACTCGTATTTAACTTATTTGAACTTAGATGTAAATGCAAGCAAAAGCAAAGTTGTAGTTTTTAAGAAACGTAACATTCAATTGCCTATTTCTAACATAAAATATAATAATGAAGAGTTGCCAACAGAAATGTGTGCAAGATTTTTAGGTGTTATTTTCCAACAAAACTTCTCCTGGAAAATGTATGTCGACTGTCTCATAGAACGATCACTCAGAGCTACTAATATTCTTAAATCTCTAACTGGTACTCAATGGGGCGCTGACCCTAAAATACTGCTGGTATTATACAAATCTCTGGTGAGAAGCCATTTCGAATACGCTTTCTTTTGTTTTGCATCAGACAAAAAGCTCGTCGAGAAACTTAATAAAGTCCAAAATAAAAATTTACGCATTATCTTAGGTGCTATGAACACGTCACCGATTAATTCAATGCAAATTGAATGCAATTTGCCTCCATTAGATATACGGTTTGATTATCTCCGGAAAATATTTTTGATGAAATTATTGGTTGTAAATAATAGTATATTATTAAGAAAGTTATTTAATGCTAATTTCACTTCCTATTTAAATATAGCATTAAGAGATGTTAAAAAGTTAAAAGACGAAAACAATGTTCATACAAGTGATGAATTACCATGTTATAGTGGTCTTTATCAAAGTAAATTTTTTGAAATGAAGATTATTATTAATAAAAAACTGTTTTGTAAATATGTTGTACATAATGAACTTAATGATTGGGAAGGATACAGGCAGATTTATACGGATGGTGCAAAAACGGTAGAAAATGTTTCTATGGCATTTTATGATCCATGCTTAAAGACTGGTCATGGAATAAAATTACCTACCGTTACAAGTATATACACGGCCGAGGCATGTGCCTTATTAGCTGCCTTACAGTACATAGAAAAATTTGACAGTCAAAAGTGGATTATTATATCAGATAGTATGAGCGTTTTAGAAGCACTGTCTAATCCATGCCACAATGCTAAAACAAATTACCTAATTATAAAAATCAAAGAAAAGTATGTCGAGCTAATTAATGAGGGTAAAGATATCATATTTTTTTGGACTCCTTCGCATATAGGTGTGGCTGGCAATGAGCAAGCAGATTATTTTGCTAAACTTATAACAAATACTTCGGATCTAGTTCCTGCAAAGAATATTAAATTACCACATTCAGATTGCACTACTCTTATAAAAGAATCGTCACGGAGAGAATGGACAGAGCATTGGCAGGAAACTCTTCAAGCAAAAGGAACCTGGTATAGAGAAATAAATAATGATATAAGAGTGCCCTGGTTCTTTAAAGGAACTTTCAAGAACAGAAAATTTTACTCATTAATCTCTCGGTTACGAATTGGGCATGGTCGTTTTAACGAACATCTGCATAGAATGAACATGATTACCTCCCCGTCATGCACATTTTGTAATGAACCAATTCAGTCTCTCCATCACATTTTCTTTGAGTGTTCTGAATTCTCACTTCAAAGACTTATCTTGATTGAAGATTTATTAGAACTTCTCAAGAATGAAGAAAACTATAAAGCCCTATATAATTTCATAATTTCAACTGTAGAAGAGCTTTAAACATTATTTGTGAAACGGTTGATGAACGTCTCTAAATTAAAAAAAATACATTGAAGATACATTTTAACATAAGACCTGGCTGTATGGCGAAAGCCTTTGCCTTTTCCAACCATCGAGGAAGGAAAGAATGGAACCAAAAAAAAAAAAAAAAAAAAAAATCAATCAATTCAACTCGCAAGCAGTAAAACGCCAACCGGTTTATTTGTTAATAAAACCAAGTTTATTTTGTGAATTCTGGTAAATTTTCAAATAAAATGAGCACTGTAAGTATAACCAGACATTTATACGTTCCTATTCAAGTTGACTGAGACTTTTTAAATAATATTGAGTAAATTACAGTGCAAAGTAAACCTCGGAACAATTAATATTTCTTTCATCATATTTAGGATAAGACTGTATTTAATATTCGTTTTGTTTTCAGACTAAAGGTGTACCTTTAACCAAGGATGAGGTGGGCTTGCTTATTGATCTTGTTGAAGCTAACAGAGTGATAACGAGCAAGGCTACAAATGCTACAAATAATCACTTAAAAGAAGCTGCCTGGTCCAAAATTACAGATGCATTTAATGCATCGGTTTCAAGTTGCCCACGAAGAACAGATCAATTAAAACTTAAATGGGAGAATTTAAAAAAAACTGCTCGAAAGAGATCTACCAAAATTAGAATGAACCACATTAAGGTAATCATTTTGCCCTAGCTTATGTGTGTAGTGTTTATGAAACGTAGGATGTGAGAGATATACTCTTAATTTATTAAGTATTATTGTTTAATAATGTAACTATACTTTCAGACTGGTGGTGGCAAGCCAGATTATATCCCACCAGATGATGCACTGGACAGAGTGGCATCCATATTGGGTGCAACATGTGAGGGTTACAGTGTATCTTTGGGAGGAGATGCTGAGGTGACGGTGGATTCAGAGGTTTTGAGTGATAGTGGTGACATTATGGTGATAGATAGTGGCGTGGGTGATGGTGATTCTAAATTAATGAGTGGTGATAATGGGGCTGGATCATCAGGAAATAATCAACTGCTGGTTGTGACGACACCAAAACCAAAGAAATTCTTTTTTAACACTCCTAGTGGCAACAATATTAGTATGTATCTACTGTTAGCAAATTGTAGAATTTGACATTTTACCAATAGCATTATCTATTTACAATTATTTTGTTTACCATTCAAATATTAACAGTAATAAGCATTTGTAAAATGAAAGATTTCACAATTTACCTATGATTAGCTATTTATGTGTAATAAAAAGTTTTAAGTATAATGATCTGGAGTAGGCTGGAAAAACTGATTTGCAATAAAAACAGATTCTTTGTGATAATACTTATATTTCTTTACAGATAAACACAAACGTAGGCTGCTGGATGAAGATGTAAGGACACGAGCTGCACGGAACCAAGCCATTGCTGATTATTACATTATTAAAAGGAAAAAAATTGAATTAGAGATAGAAAATATGGAATTAACAAATAGGAAATTAAAATTAGACTTAGAGCAAAATAAATAAGTAATTAAAATAGTTTACTTTTTCTTTTATAATGCCTATTTACACTAAATTACAAGTAATATACTCAATGTACTAATAAAGTAATTTACTCAAATCTGAAACAAATAAAATAACACATAATTAATATAATCATTAGGATTCAATAAAATATTGTAGAACTGCATGTCTTAAAGACATGGGATCAAAAACAACTTACCCTCCAAAGTAGTTGTTTATCAAGTCTTGTCGCTCATCAATGTTACTGTCACTAGGTTCATGTAACATCATTGGGACCGTATTATAACTTGGTATTTCTACTTCTGGTATTACATCTTCTATTCTCATCTGTCTACAAATGTTATGTAGTATAGCTGTTGCTATTATTATTGACTGAGTAGTTGATAATGATAACCGTATTTTTAATGATATAACTGGAAATCTCCGTTTCCACACTCCAAAACACCTGCAAAAAATGTGGATAAGTCTAACAATGTGATGTCTCATTAGAATAGATTAATGTTTTAAAGAAAAGTATATAGTAAAGAATTATTATACTACAGTAATATTTTATATGGTACCTTTCAATAGTATTTCGTGTTCTTATATGGGCTTCATTGTACATTTGCTGACTGCGTGTAGTTGGATTTAATAAAGGAGTTAATAAATAGGGTTTGCACGGATAAGCGCTATCTCCAATCAACCAGCGATTTCCATAAAAACCACTTTCACATTCAGCTGAAAATTAATAAAAAATATGTTTGTAAGGAACTTCCATGTGTATGAGTTTTAAAAAATATATTGTTAAGTAGCTTTAAATAGGTAGTATGCAGCAACTAAACACTGAACTAAGTACCTCTCAGTGTTGAATTGTTAAAGATTGTAGCATCATGAGTTGATCCAGGCCAACGGGCCACCACATTCATAAATCTTAAATGTGCATCGCACACAGCTTGCACATTCATAGAAAAATATCCTTTCCTATTTCTAAATTCTTCTCCAATATTAGAATCTATAAATTAAAATGATCACTTGTAATGTAGAGTATGAATATTAACAGCTAATCTAACTATTTTTTTAACAAAATACAATGTACTTACTTGGTGATTGTATTAGAATATGTGTGCCATCAATTGCACCCAGAACTCTTGGAAATTGGCTTATATTGTAGAAATCTTCCTGAGTATTACTATGTATATGTATATATTTTCTATATAAGCTTGCTATTGCAGATGAGACATCGGCTATAATACGCCCCGCTGAAGACTTTGAGACTCCTACAAAGTCTGCAACAGACACTAACATTGTGCCTAATGCATAAAATCTCAGAGTTAATAGCAGCTGATGCAAAGGAGATATGCCATGATTTCTGAAAAATAAAATTAACTTTAAAAAATTATACCTAAATTAGGTACCTAGGTATTATTACAGGAATTTATATTTATTTATAGGTACTTACATTTTTGAGGTAACTTTTAACAAAGGATATATTTCTGTTAGTAAATTACTAACAGCAGTTTTATTTAATCGAAATCTATATGTGAATTCGCTACAATTTAAGTCGTTCATATGGTTTACGCGTTCCTTGTAGTTTTTCTGGTATTCATCTTGAGAATCACTGTCCCAGTCAGATAATTCCATTAACATAGATAAATCACTTTCACTAGACTCAGACATTATGACGAAAACTGTGAGGGTCAGCCGGAGTAGGTAAGCGGAGTACACGGAGATGGATGCGCTGGTTCACGGTGATGGCGGCGGTGTACTCCTAATGGTGTCTCTAGCTGATGCACGCTGTAGACCGGTGGTGGATCGTTCCGTCCTGTGAATGTTTCGTCGTGCGGTCCGACGTCCGATTTTTGTAGTGAATGCGGCGGGTGGCGCGTTGGGTCCTGGGCCTGCCTGCCTAACGGAATTTGTAACATTCTAAATTATTGCCCAAATGGTTGGCGCACACATGGACGCGCCGCTGAAAACTCCGGTGTGCCGCTCTGTTGTTCTTTTGTTCCATCAAAGTGCGGTAATTTTTATAGTTGCACATTTCTATTACGACGTTAATTACTCTCTCCAGCGTCTGCGCAGCTGTAAACATTTCTTTTCTATTGTTTATTGATTACTCAGGGACCGCCTTGCCTTAGATAAATTGTTTTATTAGGGTTTACGGAGGGACTCCGCAGAAAGGACAATATTTCTGAATAGCCTGATAGACCGGGCTTGTTTCTTATTTCCCATGGTTTCGCTCAAGTTTTTTAATAGCCCTCGTGAACAAAAACACTGCACTTCTATAAATTTAATTGTATTTTACAAAAATAAACAATAATTATCCCTGCAATTCGACGGATTGACAAGTTTGGTTATCTTTAGTACTGACATTTACTGACAGATAGCTGTCAAAAGGATATTGGGATGCTTAATGTTGCATTTTCATATAAAAATCTATCTGTAGTAAGAGATAGCCCCTCCCATCGATAGATAGCGTGGAGCGATAAGTTGTCATATCCTTCGGTATGTTATTGGGACACCAAAACAGATGATAGATAGATTTTTCTATCTTTAGTAAGTCAAAACTGGCGATAGATAGGTTATTGGGAACGGCCGTAAGAGTATCTGAGCGTACTCAGGATAAGTCTAACAGTAAGACCACTTTGTTAATACGGCCCAGACTCTAAACCCTGTTGTTTGCCGACTCCGCAGTCGGTTTTAAGTAATTTCCTACCACAACTCAAGTGTCACTTCTGTTCGCTTGCTTTCCGACCGTGTTTTTTGTGTAACAGGAAAGTTCGTAAGTCGTCAATAGCGTATTTTTCTAGCGGAGACGCCATTTAAAGATTTGTTGGTACAGTCGAAAATATTTATCTTGAAATGTGATTCTTGACACATTCATTGTGAAAAGAAGTGGCTTCTAGATTCAAGTACAATCACAGAAGTATTTTTGGAGCGTCTTTTGTGCCTGATAAGCTAGAGTTTGGCTTATTCTGAATTTTACATAAAATAAATCACGGACAGAAGCAAGGTTGTAAACAAATAAATCATTTGAATCCAATTTATATCAACTAAATAGTGTAATATCAAAAAAATATACAGTGCTTCTCTTTTGTTGGGTTTTACTTCCTTTCTGCTTATGCGAATCTGTTTGCGTGTTGTATATAGTGCATACTTACTATATCTATTTGTATGTATGTATTTTTGTATGTTTATAATTTAATCTTGTAGCTGTCTATTTAGCAGTATTTTTGAATTACTATACCGCCATTCAATCTTACTGCCTCAGCTAAAGAATGCCTATAGGCATTAAGTACGCCAATTGTACGTACATTCGTTTCGTGCAATAAAGTATATAAATGTAATTAATAATGTTTAGTGACTTGATTTTGGTCCTATCTAAAAAAATTACTATTAAACAAAAAACAAAATCTTTTTAAAAAGTTTCTCCAAGTATACTTAATAAACTGTGTTTAATGGTCATTAAACTAAAAGCCAGAATCGCAATGCCACGTGTCCGGTGCCTGAGCGGGATGAGAAAACAGCTTTCCGCTTCCAGTTGAATAGTGCAGCCAACGTTATACATAATATCGTTGTGTGCAACACTTTCGACGCCCTCCGTAGCCGAGAGGCAAGTATACCGGACTTGGTGTCGCTATCTCTGAGGTCCTGGGTTCGATTCAATGTAGTTTTTTTTTTCTATATTGCCACGGTTCTGGGTGTTGTGGTACCGTCGGTGTTTCTGATTTCTGTAACATAAGTGCTTAAGCTAGTTATCATAGGATCCGAGCAATGTATTTGATGTAAAAAAAGAGAATTTTTTTTTAGATAAGTCAAGTCTGTGACAGTTAATCAACCTACCCATTGACTTAACTATCCCCGGTCTTCCCTACACGTACTTAACCAGTTCAATATCGTAAACTTGTGTAGCATTATAGGTAAACAGTGTGGGGTTACACGAGGAAAGAACGCCTGATAATAAATGGCATTTGCCGTACCAAAGCTATCATTTGGGCTGAATAATAGATGGAAAGTCTTATTCCGTAATACAAAGGTTGTTTAGCTAAATAGAATGGACAATCCTTTTAGGTTATCAGAGGTAATTTGTTTTATTTATAAAGAAAGGTTTTTTGTAATTGGACAACTTCTGTTAATAAATCACAAAGCTTTGTTGTATTTTAGTAAGTTTATTTCATTCGTAATATATATGAGGGCTTTTATTATTAGTGTATTTAAGAAAAAAATCTTTTTATGTTTTTATATTTACTTGTGGAATACTACAATGTCTCTTTCTGTACTCCAGGCATCATGTTGTAATTTATTCTTGTCAGTACGCCAAGTTGTATGCCAGACGATCATCTAAAACTCATTTTTCTTTCCTTTGGTTTTTTCTGGATGACAGGTAACTCTGTTTCTTTTTACACCCCTGACAACATGTGCTAAAAATTTTATGATGATCGTTAAGACGTGAAAGCGTAACAAACAAACAACCTCACTTTCGCATTTATGATACGACCAGATAAGAAAATTGCAAGATGCACTCAAAATTATTGTGCTAGGAATATTATGAACGACATTATAAAAGAAAACCTCGCTGTATCTCGTAAACGGAACACTATTGATATTTCAAGACACTAATACCAGTTCTGTGACTTAAATTTATAAAACAAAGCTAAAGTTCTGCCATCAAGAGTAGCATTTTGGATGTGATGTTGAGCGATTGCAACAGAAACACGACGTTATCTAAAAACAAATATCACCAGTGACGCTGAAACTGCTGCCGGCCTGAATTAGGAAAGTAAAAAAGAAAGAAAAAGAGATGGGGCATTACACGTCTGCCGCATACCTAACACCTTGTTTCTAGCTCCTTGTCCCGTTTCTAGACGCGGTACAGTCGACCATGATCCTAGATGCGGCGAATCTAGGTCTAGTTATTACATTTGGGGCGATTGCCATCAGACCTGTAGGCTGTAACCCAAAGACAGGAGCATCAAACCATTTTGGATCATGGCTACCCATAAGTATTATCTGTAGACAGAATATGAAGATTTCCTAGTGATGTTTTCTCTCACCGAGCAAATGGTATTATTCCGTTCATAAATCCAGAGGTGCGTGGGATGCTAACGACCCATGGATGCAAGGAGAGATAACCGACCACTGAGCTACCACCGCTCATTAAGAAATAATAGCTTGTGGGCTAAAATTGCTAGAATGGAACTAATCAAAAAAGTACTGGGGATGTCGCAAGCTAAGATGAAAGGATGAACTGTATGGATACGATCAGTAAAGATTGGGCTGCGGTAGCATTGAGTTGGATTACATGGAGAGGTGGAAGTCAGGTATTTTTCCAGCAATGATATTTCAAGGCTTCATTAGATAAGGTTAGATTTAGAAGACTAAGATAAATGCATGTTTGACTTTTTAAACAGATACCAAGAAGAAAGAATTGTCTGAATCACACAAAACTAAGTAGAGCTTGGACATACTAACGAATACATTAATCTATGACTCTGGTACAAAATCTTAAGATTAACACGTAAGCGTATTTCCATTGCGGGATTTGAATCCGTTCGACCAAAATGGCCGTCAGATAGTGATCATAAATAAGTTCACTAAACGTTACCAGTCTAATCACAAATCTATTAATGTGATAGCCTTTAAAAACAGCTGCAGAGTACAGTCATTTATATACGGGTTTGAATAATTTGCTAAAAATACACCCTAATTTTCTAAGCAACGAAAGGAGCAATTAACTTAACCGACCAAAATTTTTTCAACCAAATGCTGGACGCTTAAGAATAATGAATAAAGGCTATGAGCGGCACACTAACATTAACGACGAAGGGCTGCCTCGAAGGAGTTACTACGATAATGGCAACATAAAATCTAATAGGGGCCTAACAGTGGTACATTTCATACCGAAAGGGAAGCCTTAGGCTGAATTAGGAACATACGGCAGTTTCGTAGTATTTCAAATTAGATTAATGAAAACTTGTGCTCAAAATTATAGGGTAGCGAAAGTTGAGCAGTTGCGAGTGTTGCTGCGTGTGCGAGTGCCCCATTTTTGTAGCAATTTTGAGGGCTTATGTTTTATTTTGATTAATAGTCATAATGATGCCGGTAAAGGGCAAACTTTATTAAGCAATAAAATCACTTTTATTCAAGCAAGAAAAACGTTTGCCACGAAAGCGCTAATACCTTCTAAATAGGAAAAGAAATGAAATTTATTGAACCACACTCTACCAAATTGACAACTTGCTTGAGGTCTAGTGTGTTGGAAGATACGTCTGCACTTTGGTAAAATTCAGTGTCTGATACCTCGTAACAAAAGGATGATAGTTCCTTACTTCAAGTAAATATTAATAAAACCATGTCTGGTTGGACATGCACATTTACATACACTTATGACTAAACGACAATAATTATAGAATAGAAACATAACATACACATAGAAGAAAAAGAAGTAAAAATATTAAGTATAACTGACAACAGAATGTAAAAAAAAATACGGATCACAATGCATGGTACACCAGAACTTCTCTATGCGAAACCTAACCTTCAAACTTGGAAAAGTCAAAATAACATACGAGAACGAAGAAAAGCTGTTTAAACAACAACAAAGCGACAGTTACATTAGCCAAACACACAGGCATACAAATTACATAATAACCCACATACTCGTATAAATACGTGAAATAACTGTGTCCCTCTACGCAGGGTCACGAATATCCCGAGCCAACTATATTTGAATAGGCAGCGCCGTCCATTAACGACCCGACTTTAGGACTTTACCAAATTATCGCTCTGAATGCCACCCTGGTATTAAAAGTAAAAACTTTAATTAACTTTCCGTAACCTATAGTTTACAACGTATTAAAAGTGGACGATCCTTTTAATTTGAAAATGTAAGCTGTGATAGAACTCTATCTTTATTACCAATTGAAATCCTCTTTTATCTAATCTGAATAAAGGTATTTAGGTTGTACGATTCGGTTGATTTGTAAATATTGTATATAATATAAATTAGTAAATAATTATAATAAGGCAGTTGAAAAAACACTTCAACTGTATAAACTATTTCGTGGTATCTTTATGATTTCAGAAGAGTTTCTTGTAAAAATTGAAAAAAAACAAATCTTATGGTTCGTCTACTCTGATTTCAATTATGTGTTACCAATTAACAGTACTTAAACAATCATATAGTTATCAATTTAAATAAACCATTTAGAAGCCAAATTCTAATGTCTCATACATGCGTTGCTGGTTGTTAGCAAATTACGCATGGTACTAGATGACAAATCTAAAACTCTTTGTAGGTTACATGTAGTAAGGATCATGATAAAAAAATAGACATTCATAATGTCATCTACGTAACTACAGAAAAAAGGTAGCAAACAGAAACTAAATATGTAAGCATAGGACCGATAAAGGTTAAGTAAAAGAGTTACTTAATACTAAGATTATGGGTGATGCTGAAAGGAAACAGAATAAGGTAAATTGTTAATTACTCGTAGGCCCTTAGCCTGTCTTTCATCTTTTCTTAATTACATTTGCCAATGAACCCCTGTCAACACATCAAAGTATGAGATAGCAATGTGATTACAAAGTTAAGAAACACAAAGTAAATTGAACTAAATGGCCTAGAATGCGATTCTGACTCGCCGGCAGCTTCTGTTAGCAAAGTTAATGGAAGATCTGTCTAAGGTCTGGTTACACTGCAAGCGGATCGAAAACCTTGTTCGGATTGTTAGTTAATGGTAAAGAAAAGAATAGATTTAATAATAAACATAAATAATATAGACAGGTAGAAAGACGACCTGACCCCTGATTCAGAACGTTTTGATAACGAGATGTCAATCGGTGAATCACGTGACACTACTGTTAAATCCTATAGTGTCACGTGGTTTACCGGTCGACAATTTGTTATCGAAAGGTTCTGAATCGGGGACCTGGTAAAGTTTGCAGGAAATCGCTGGACGCAGGCGGCTTTAAACATAAGAGAAAACATTACTACAATAATATACAGTGAATGGAATCGCAGATAGTATTTGGCGGTAATCTAAGTCAACATATATTTCAAAAGGGTTTTACACTCTTTATGTAAGACCAGGGATAGTTGACTATATGCCGACTAAGGGAACTTTGTTCGACGAATAAAATTTAAGTTTTGACACAATTTCTATACGAAAACTGTCAAATATCAAACTTTTTCTTCAAATAAAAGTTATCTGACTATTGAAAAATCGACCCTAAGTGTCAAAACTAGACTTATTTAAACGTGTCAAGTCATTCAACTAAGAATGCAATGCCGTGTATTCATTGATACACGACATTGCACAAATTGAGTGGAAGAAGAAACAGCTTTTCGCGCCCAATTTAATAATGCAAAATACAACACTTATAAATAGATCAAGTTTTTGACAGTCGTCAGCTATCCTCGGTCTTCCTTACTACTTATTCTACTATCAAATAGAGTAAAACACCCAAATTCAAGACAATTTTCGTATACTAAACTATTACTATATTACGTATACGTCTCTATGTATCGTAATATAATAATGGGTTTAGTGTAGGTACATACGTTCTTAAACATTTTAGTTTATTTTACATGTGCTCATGTTCATGTGTAGCGCTATCTTGTGGTGGATGTAAAGCTTAACTGTCCCGGTGCATAGAATAGAATTCCTCTAATCTAATTACGGCAACAGCTGGTACAGTACGTTTTGTAGCCATTCGTACAAAAATAAAGTTGCAAACATTAATGTCTTGGAGTAAAGTCTCGCTGCACTCTTTTCGTTCCTTTTTACGGTCGTTCTGTCAGTTTGTTATTGACAGAACTCGTTGAAAGTTTTTATTATCCGAGGGAAAATAACGTCGTTTGCATTGCTCACTTAAAATAATAACGAAGGAGAAATTTAATAAAGCTGCGCTCCTTTTTATTTCTAGGGTTGATAACCGCAAATTATGACAGACTTGTCTCACTGCTTTAACTAAATTAGCTTATTGAGGCGTGATCATGATCTCGTGATGTAGCCTTTTGCTAGAAGAAATGACATTATGTGGAAAAACGTATGATAGTTTCCAAATATGACAAAAAATATTATAAAAATTTTTATTGTCAATATTGTCATGGTCTCGAAGTAAGGAATTAACATCCTCGTGTTACGAGCATCCAGAAATTTATTTTTGCCAGTGGCGTCTCTCAGCACTCCCAGACTCGAGCAAATTTAGAAAAGATCGTTTGACCTAAGCCGGGAATCGAACTTTGCATTTAAGGCAAATAACGCCCCATTACACCTATGTTCAGATGCTGAAATTGCAATATACGAGTAACTATATACACACAAATTTACATTTACACAAATTTAAATTTAAATGTATTTTTTGGCAAGTCAAACATGGTAAATATTTTAGGATGAATTTATCACGAAATCCACACCGTATTTGCGTCGCTATACGTGATTTTAGCGAATCCCAAAGGAGCTTTCTAATGCGTGTCATCTATTGCACGTAAAAAATTGAGTCTACTGCACCAATTTTATGACAGTGACCGCACTCAGAAAGCAGGTTTTTTAAACAGTTGTTTTCACAATTTATTGTGTGTGTGAACTCGTCCATAAATCGCATTCGTACGTCATTATAACGCGCCGTGATTACTGACCGGATGGTTAAACCGATACCGCAAAATAACGTAGAGTTGTACAAAACAAACAATACAATTGAGAGTCCAATATTTTTTTTATAATCATCAGTTTTTAATCGAGAGTACATGAATTTATTTTGTGTTTGACAACTAGTGCATTGTATTTACTGGAAAAGTGAGTTGTGAATCTGATTGCAAAGGTGTTACTAATTAGTAGTAGTATCGAAATTGTTTCTAATTAAGTCTTTGAAGGAGAAAATTCCGGTTTACAGCGTAAACGTGAAGTTGGATACAAATTCTCTTAACTCAAACAAAGCACAAAGGAGACGGGGATTTCTGGGCCCTTAATGTAAGTAGATGAAGTATGGTTTAAAAAAATTGACATATTTTTCCATCCTAATATACAAAAAATCTGCCCATTTCTCCTCCTGGAGACTGAGCAATAAGAAAAACAAGATTTTTATGCAGTCACTGCAAAATCGATTAAAATAATATCGATTTATGTAAATAAGATTACACAATTGATAAAAAAGAAATACTTTTGGTCTATACTAGGCAATTAACGCATACAAAATAATTATTTGCATTAAAATAAATAAATTAAGCGATTTTAGCTTATAAAAAGATTATTTATTAAATAAAAAAAGATATCGATTATTAATCGATTACCTAAATAAAACTGATACTGTATATTTATTACTGATACTGACAGCTGGCTTGTCAAATAAATAAATAATAGTTGGATCTCTCGACGTTTCGTATTTTACGTTTCTGCGTGTGTGTTTTGTTTGAGTGATTTCATATTATCCTTTTGTTTTCATCGACCACGGCTTTGTTGTTTCTATCTCCTTTAAAAAATGATGCTACGTTAACCAACTTTTGAAGTAGTGCGGAATTTTTCACGGTCGTATTATTTTTAAAAAAAAAACAGAAATAAATGAAACCAGTTTTTTTTTTCTTTTTTTTTGACAGCGTCGTGTAAGTTCAACATTGGGCGTCACCCAAAGCATTTTCTTCGCCTTGTGAGTCAATTGCGTATTCTGCAGCATTAGCCAAGTTACTTAACCCGTATGCAATCGCATTCTATTTCGCGCCACACTGAATTGATAAACTTTTTTTGTTGAGAAAAAGGGGCCGTCAGGCTATGCACGCGATTATGCCGGCTCGGCAGAATTGTCGCCATAAATTCCGCCGGCCGCTGATAGAAAAAGTTTGCCACTGCCAAGCTCCTTGTTTTACGCAGAGTCTTAGGGGCCTTTACACACGGCGTGTTTTTGTAGCGACACAGCTGCGATGCGAGCAGTCCGGTCGAGTGTTTGTTTAATAAATACCCTTTTTCATTATTGCAAAAACCACGCCGTGTGTAGGTAGCCGTTTGAAAGAAAACATTTTTTTACGTAATAATGGCTTGCTCTTGATTGCTATCTGACCTAAAGAGTGTAGATGTAAGAAAAAGAAGCTTATTCATGTGTCCCATAACTATTTAAGCGATCAATATGAGTTTAAAAACACGCCGGAAATTTTATTTCCTATGTCTGTGTATATAGCAAAATTTAATTTAATTTAATGTTATTTTGCTAAAGGGATTGTTATTTTGCTTTCACATTCCAGGTATAAATTGAATTTTTTAAATAAATTTTATCTTTATAGTACCATCTGTTATAAAACAAGTGTCCGTCGAAAAAAAATTGCAAATTTCATTATTTCAGACAGTTCAGTGTAGATTTTAACCTTAGCTTAGTAGCTGTACTAGATACGTGTTGTAGACGTGACTTTGACTACGCACGAGCCGATTAAAGAAACATGATATTCACGCTCCGACGGTAATGGAGAGAATACGGCAACTTGCTCCTCATTGCATGCGAACTATGTACTTCGCTAGAGATACTAACTTGTATGGCTAGTGAGCTAGTTGCAGAATACGTTGAACTAACAGTCAAAGGAATTCAATAAATTGTATAGAAGGCAGGTAATAGTCACCTCAGCATTAAGACTGAAAGAATCTATTAATATACATAATGTATTTAGCGGTAATTTAGTATAAGTATTACCTGATTGTAAAGAAGAGCTGTTCTTCCTAACACAGGCGACGTTTTGCCTAAAGGGAATTTCCCACACGTAATTTACGTATATATAATATACACGTAAATTTGAATTTGAAAACTTAAAGGTGTCTTTTCTTACCTCATTTTAAAAACCTGCGTTTTCGTACAAATGTGAAACGTCCGAATAAAAACTAATGCAATCGCAAACGCACCAAAGTAGTTGGAGGAGCTGGATCGGTTGTATTCGTACGAAATCGAGAGAACTTCGATAAAGAAGAGAAATGCAGTAAGATTGAATCAAAGAAAAAAAAAACAAAGTAGCCTCATTCATTTAGAAATTTGCATCGATTGTTTATACAACCTCGGCTCGAAACTGGTGTTTAAACGAGGTCAACAGCAAGACAGTACTGGACTGATTTACTGTATTGGCACTCTACTGCCATCACATAGACAGAACTTAAGTGCGCGAAACAAAATAATTGACAGCTCGCGCGTGATGACTTCTTAACGTGATGTAGGTAACATCTGTCTGAAGCAGGGTGTCCTGCGGTAGAATCGCTTTGTACTTAGGAACAAAGTACGGAGTCATCGTAAGTAGCCTTACAGGGTCTACCACCGTAATACTCGATTCATGCGGCTCATGTAGCCTGTGTAAGCATATTCTATTGAGGCAGCTGTGTGAATTTGAGATAACCGTGCTAATTCTCAACGTTAACATTTTCAATATTAGTGGGAAGTAAGCCTACTTCATAAACCTCTATTGCGCAATAGTCCAAATAGCAACGCCAAACTTCTAAATTCTCGTGATGATTGTCAACTTCGGCAATACTTTATGCATTTTGCATTATATTGTCGCAGTACGACTGTTAATAGGGAAACTTTTTGCGCAATGCCGAGCTGCACCACTTGCACTTTCTATAAGTACACCTAAGTAACTGTTATTAAAACTACGGCCTAAGACACATATTTATGGTTCACACGGAATGTTCGCTACGTTTTTATTTAGAGGTATTTGGGTCACTGTCTTGAAACTAGCTTTGAAGCTAAAAAGAAATTTTCATGAAAGATTTCCTAACGGATTGGATAATATTTGAAAGTCATCAACAAATTTAGGAAAGTGATTTTGTAAAACTCTGAATTGCTCGGGCTTGCTCTTCATCTCAATAGAATCCGGAGGGTGTAAATGTGATCTATGGCAAAGCTTACCCTGGAGAAGGCATTCATCCATGCTGTTTTAATAAAGATATTTTTGTAAATAAAAATATCTCAAGATAGAAAACACGGACCCAGTTTTCTTAACGTCAATGAACACTTCAGCGATTACTTTGGTGAGTAAAAAAATATTTTTATTATGCGGAATAAGTAGTGACTATGTCAGTTCAAAACTGTAAGATTGGTAAATCATAGTCAACCTGTTTGTTTATATTCTATTTACTAATATTAACTAACTGAAGAAGCATTGCTTTGTAAATCCAAGTGCTGCCTAGTGATTTGTAGCCGAGGAAGTTTCTGGAAAATGGCCGGGGCACGTGTGGTTCCACACAAAGAACGCAGCTTGGCATGGGACTCGGTCACGAACAATGTCGGATATTTTGGAAGGATGGAGTTTGATTTTGTGGTAATGGATGGAAGTTTATAATTAATTTCACACACTCAATTAATAGGAGAGTAGAAGTAAATTGGTGATGTTAAATTACAGACGGATATTTTGTGTAGAATGTTAATTCGTAACCGAATATTCATGGTGTAAAAAATCAGCTGCTGATATAGAACTACTTTTACAATCAAAGTAGACCCAAGATCGTGAAAAAAAATTATTGAAATAATATAGAGTATACTTTATTTCACAAATCTCTTATGGTAAATCAGGGTAGCGCGTTATTAAGTTGTTCATCATTAAGATAACAAGTAAAAAGTACTGAATAACAAAGCAGTTATTATGTCCCTGATTTTAGTAAAACGTAACCTTCATTATCAACGATAAATTTATAGATAATTAGATTACGCTTTATTAAAAAAAACGCAATTAAAAATAAAACTTGAGCAATAAGTTCTTAAGCAGTCAGTAAAATGTATACGTCGATTACAAAAGCAGCATTAACAAAGTAAATGTACAGAAGCGCAAAAGTTGTGTTTATTTATCAACATTATGACTTATCTTTCACAAAACAAGTTGGCGTCTAATTTGGACAAGTTTCCGGGCCAATGAGTCCGCTTCATTAGCGACTCCACGCGTTCTTTGTCTTTGTGCAGAAAGAGCTGAAGACGCGAAACATTGGGCATCAATCAAAATAGAACAAAGGCGCGCATCGAGAGGTCGCTTCGTTAGCAACAACTTTCCTAATGCTACTTCTGTGCCAATATAAGTGTTTAAGACCGATTTCAAATTGAATGTTTGAAGTTTTGATGTAGTGTACACTTTTACTTTAAATTTACAGCACACGTAATTAGGATCATCCCCAAAACTGATGTTAACTAATAACATTGGACGTTATACGAGTATGACATATTTCTCTTAACTTCTTTTAAGTAACTTAATCAATGTGTTTGTGGAAACGCTGACATACAATAATTTTGCCCATTTTTTTGCCAAATACAAATATGTTCTTGCTTATTTACACTACCCAATACAATTCATTTGATCAGATACGAAATCGTCGATATACCCGACTGTGAGAGGGCGAGCAATCTCAATGTTGTCGCAGAGTGCCGTCAACGTGTCGATCAATCATAGAGAGACAAAAAGTGCTGGTGTCGATAGGGCAGCGCACTCGCTTCACTTTGTCATTGTGGGACGACGCGACATTCCGCACATATTGGCGTACAAAACCCTATATAGTGAATAGTGTTGTAGAAATTGTAGAATGAAGCAAAATGAGGTTTCTGATCGTCACTTCGCACCACGGTTATTTCATTAGTTAGGATGGGTATGAGAAAAAATATACTTGTATGACATGATGCACTTTGTTCTAATTGTAATTGCAAGCAAGAATGTTTCTAACAATAAAAAGACAGTTAACTGGATAAGTAGCAGCGACCAGAGTGCACTTGGATTTTCATTATCCGTAGTAAAGTGATTCTTTTTTTCGGACTCCGAAAGCAATTTCAGTTCGACTTACATACATATTTTTTGATACATTGCACAAAATTCACAATTTCAAACATAAGTAGTCTGTCTAACTAATGTAATAGGTAAAACTATTACATTTTGGTCCTTCTTTGCTACCGATAGTATCAACCTAATATTTTAATCAGCTTCGTCCAAATGCATCTAATGATACACAAAAAGTTTTTATCTGGTAATTACATTAAACGTTTCAACAATACTCAGGATAGGATTAGGCTTTTTTTTTTCAAATTTGTTAAACGTCTGCTCTTACATGAATCTATTCGGTATTGATTATAAGAACAAACGAAAAAAATTATTCATGACGATTCAGGGTATTTCTGAGAACCTGATTATGGTGAGCCATATCTATGAATGCGTCACCTATTTGCGCGCTTCCTTTGAGCGCAAATAGGCTTTTTCCTCGCTTTGCGCTCCGCGTACCCATTGTATCTATTTTGCTGTTACCACGTAAAAGCCTAGAATAAACATAATTTAACTCTAACTCGTCATAAACAACGATCCAATTAAAACGCAGCGGGTCTGTAAACAAATAGACCACCTCGTTAAATTTCTGACAAATTAAAGACAAACACCGATGCTTCATTACAGTTTCGATGCCCGAGTGCCGGCAAACTAAGTGTGCTTGTTTTGAATACTAGATTTTCTCAATTGATCCACGTTGGAGGTTAGTAAAATTATAATTATAGTATCTACATTAATTTGCATTTCTGAATGAGTAATGGTGTGCTTAATAACAATTATGTCGATAATTTTAACGATAAATAGACCAGTTTGTCAAATCAAAGATGGCACTAGACTAAAAACATCGTCAACGTACAATTCAGATTTTATTGTTGCCCGCGGCTTCGTTCGCGTGGTCTTTTTTCTGCGCAACTTTAATATTTTTTTCTTTCAAAAGAACCTTTTCCTGAAAGTAATTAACACAAAAAAAAAGAATTATCGAAATTGTTTCATCCGTTCACTTGTGATGCGATGACCAAGGGAAATAGAGATTCATTTATATATATAGATTCTACAATTTGGTTTGGTTCTTGAGTATAATAATAATGTTATATATTTTAACAACGGAATGAAATCATAGCCCACGCTATTTCTGAGCTGGTACTAATCAATTTTGCAGACTTCCAATAAATTCTTCATAGCCTGTGGCATGCACTGTAAAAGCAGGGTATTAGATGATATCGATGCAAGGGTATAAGTCGAACCGGAATTTAATCTCCTTGAAAGGATCCAACTATGCGCCATTTATTATAGTTTGTTCGATTTCTTATGGCTGGGAAATTGACTTGAATGGTGGGACTGTCAGGAATTCGGGTTGGGGTAGCATTGAAGTGGATTGAATAGGAAATAAGGAGAATTTAACTAACAGGCGATCTCCAGAGTAAACGTAAATCGCCTATTGTTTTAGGAAAACAGCTATTTTTGTATTTTTTGGTTAGTTAGGGGATCAGTGCTTGTGTTATTACAACTTCTACTATGTTAGTCAAAAGCGATAAGGTCCACGATAACGGTTTTAAAATTTTTGGTAGCCATAAATTTGATCAGGGAATTAAAGTTTTGTTGCATTGCTTCATGATTGATGGCTTAAGTTTATTTATCAAATTACATTAATTCACGAGGCTTATGACGAAGTTAATACATTTCAAATTTAAATACAGTCATCACGTTAAAAATTAACTAATTTACTCCTCGAGATATCGAGGTTGAAATTTCATGCTAATATTTGCAAGAGACTTATCTATGATTCAGATGTCACTTAGAATTGGCTTACAAGTGTAATTTTATATATATTTTTTGGGTTAGTATAGGTATGAATTTCATTTAGAGGACGGTGTCTTAGATCCCCTTTGCAAAGAGGAACTAGTCGCTGGATTTTGTGTGGATTCCAAATTGCAGTAGATTTGATTATGATAAGAGTAACTTATTAAATAAAAACATATTTTATCGCATATAGTCCCAGCTTTTTTGTCAAAATCAAAATTAATACAATGATTGTCATTTAAGAAAAGTTAAACATTGACGTTTAAATTGATACAGCCACGTCATCAAAATCCAAATTATAATGGAAAAAGTTTTTTTTATGAATATTGCCGGGTATTGGCTCGGCTATGTTTGCATAAGTAACTCAATTATTAAAATTTGTTTGAAACGAGCTTTGCTCATTAACCCGAGGCAATAATTCCGATAGTATATTTCGTTGAATTTTACCCATGTAGTTTTAAACTATTATTTTGTTAATTGTATTGTATTTTACTAACATTGTGTTCACTATTTGCATAATAATTGTTTATGCTTTGCTGTTTGCTGATAGGGTTCTAAAAACTTAGTTTGGTGTAACTTATTCAATATGTTAGACAACCATTTATTGCTATTCATATTTGATTTAAAATGGGATAAGCGCAAGGTTACATCTTTGACCTTTTTATTACTTTGAAAATATTCAACTGTAATATTACGTTAAGGATTTAAAGTGTTAGGTCAAGTCGGTGATGTTAAAATATTCATATTCTTTTTTAAATTATTTTTTATTATCAACATCGTCTGCAGCTCTAGATCACATACTGATCTACATCATTACTTCATTTTCACCGATATCATTTACCTAGAGTTTTTCTGCAATGCTATTTAGTTATTACCATTACTACTTACCTTCATACTTCTATATGTATAATTATAGTATTCCTTAAATATTTACTACTATTCACCAACTCCCAATGCATACCTGAAACAAAAACAAAAGTTAAATAAGTCTGCTGACTCATCCTCAAACACGTATTACGTCTCAAAATAGGGGTTGCAAAGTTAGAAAATTATGTTGGAACGTCAAAGCCGAACCTCGGCTAGGTAAATATTTGCATATGGTTCAAACAAGCCGAGCTTAGACAACGTGCGGAAGCTGTACTCGCAAGAAACAAAAGGCAAAACACTGCGAATGGAATCGGCGGGGGAGGCAAACATGAGGGGCCGTCAATATTTATAGAGAGGTCACGTTTGACAGGAGAATAATAGGCCGAAGTTACTAGAAAAGATGATCAAAAGAAAACAACGTCCACTTGAAAACCGATACAACACAAAATAATGAGACAGTAGATTAGAAATAGACGATATATTGTTTTTCAAACTTATTTCATTATCAGACAATTGCCGTCCACTGCTGAATGTAGGCCTCTTCCATCGTGCAATATTCTCATTAAATGCCCTGCTCGTCCATCTATCGCCAGAAATCTTTACCAGGTTTGCCGGTTTGCAGGTCCATTGCCGAAACACGTTCTTCAGGTCTCCTCTGCTCTGGCGGCCATCGGTTGTACGGCAAACATGGAAAAGTAAGGAGAACTAAATTCTCGACAAAAAAAAAACCTTTAGCACAACCTCATCGTTTCCGATCATCATCTGTCATCTATTTATTTTGTTGGTGGGTCTCTTAAACTTCTCTTCTAAAAAGTGGATATTTAATTTTGTTTTATTAAATTTAATTTAATTTTAGGACCTAGAGTAGAACAGATACTTTACTGGCTAGATTAACTTTAAGCAATAAGTGACATTGCCAACCCTTGTAAAATGAAATACCGGCAAGAGACCTAATTCAGGTCCATGTAGTTGCAGTATAGATTACTTGTCATTATGGACGACGCTTCCATTGCATATCTTATATTTATTTATAGGTTAAAACATTTTTTTAACTGTTATTATATTTTTTTGTTAGTCCAAATAAAAATCATCAATTGTAGCTAAATCCCAAACCATTGAATACGTTAGGCATATTGTTCTATCCAGGGCGTGTACAAACAGAATACAAAATGCTCAGCCATTCCGCAAGAAACGTACGAAGAATAACATAATTTGTTACACGGATTAGTTCTCTAAGACAACATCAACAAAAGCCCACCACACAAAGGTTACAAAACAAAAGAAATGACGTCAAAAAGCCTTCTTGTAGTCTCGTGTTACCGAAAATTCGTCGTTATTTAGATAAATCTTTCTTGACCTACTACTTGTGCTATAAAAGCATGGATGTAGAAAGATATTGTACACCCTCTAAGTTTTTTGTAAGATATTAAGCTAGGGAGTAGTATACTTAGTTTGTAGGACTAGGCTGCTATAAATACCAAAAAAAAAATCCGAGCTCAAAAAGTATCCTCTATTGGACAACCTGACATACATTACTCTGATCCTATGATAAGTAGCTTAAGCACTTGTGTTACAGAAAAAGCTCTATCATCCAGCACCGGTTTTACACCTAACAAAGGCGGGAAGCAGTATTGTATTTGTGTCAAAAACAATACAGAAAAACAAAACAGGGTTGAATAAATACTGCTACAAGAAATAATTAACCATGAGCCAACTTGTATTATATTGATTTTGGAGTTGACAGTTATTAGAATCTCAGGTTCTTTAATACCTGAATAATTTGGGACGTGGATAAAGTTTTTGTATTCTTGATGTTATTATTTATTTAATGATTACTTACATAGTTCAAGTCCGGCTTATTCAACAACTGATCTAGGACTGTCAAAGTCAAGTGAATGTAAATAGTTATTAGTTTAAGATCTGAAATGATCCTAGCCAAATAGAATTAAGGTCTTACTTACGCATGAAACGGTAGCGACGTTAAGCAGATAACGTTTATTTAGGTTGCTAATATTATGGAATTACGCTGTTTTAAGCGATGTAATAGTGAAGTTCTTGGAAAGTGGGGCTCACAAGACATCTACACTAAGCCACTTTTCAAGGAAAACAGAAATGTAGTGCAATTCTCTAATTACGCATAGACTGTTGTGTTGGAATTTTCAGATCTTGAGAAATGTGCCGCTAAATGTGCTGCACGCTTACCGTTACTGCAACTGTTGGTACGCTTCTGTATCGCAATTCATGCAGTTTATTACACTTCATGGTATAAAGTGGTGTGCTAAGGATTCGCACAACGTGATGTGAAGGATTACACGATCAGTATTTCATCGGTCTAGCCAGAATTATGGATTACAACGAGTATACTACTGGGTATACAGGGTACAATATTGCAAAACACTCTACACACATCTCTAAGTCTAGGTGTTGCTGCAAAATATTCATTCACATCAGTATTCCGTCAATCAGCGGGTTACACATTTATTTTGCTACCATTATAACCAAACTGATGGACAGACTGATGAAATTCTGATCGTGTAACTTACACTAGTGTACGTCGCGCATGCTGCAATCGCCAGTACAGATGCGCCCAAAGATGTCGGTTTTCCTACCTAAATTGAAAGCGACATGTCTAGCTTTAACATGAACTTGCGGCAATAATAATATTTAAAAAAGCTTAGTTAGCACGTTGTATCGATTATAGGGAATTGGTAATTAACGCCCTTAATCCGTGCCTGGTTCTATTACGACGCCATATTCCCAGTAATGGCTTCGAACGCAGTTAGTTTCCATAATCCCGGTATAGCATCGTTGCAGTTATCGTTATTCGTTTGTTAATCCTGTTCTTCCTAATTGAAAAAAAAACAGTATAGGTATGTTAATGAGTATGCTTTATCTGTTTTATGCTCCCATGGGTTTTTTGTTTTTGTATTTTATTGGTTAAGACAGCTCAAGGTCGCACAGCGTGCTATAGAAAGAACTATGCTCGGTGTTTCTTTGCGAGATCGAATCAGCAATGAGGAGATCCATAAACGAACAAAAGTCCCTGAAATAGCCCAACGGATTAGCGAGCTGAAGTGGCAGTGGGCGTGGCACATAGTATGCAGAACTGACGGCTACGTACCGGCAAACGTGAGACGTCCAGCCACAAAGTGGACAGACGACCTGGTAAAGGTTGCAGGAAGCCGCTGGATGCGAGCCGCTTTCAACCGGCCAATCTGGAAGTCACTGGGGGAGGCCTATGTTCAGCAGTGGACGTCCTATGGCTGAAATGATGATGATGATGATGAAATAAACATTTATTTATCCTTTTTACTGACTGACTTACGGTGATCATCAACTATAGTGATGAGTAGAAACCAATAAAAATATACTTGTACTATGTTTATTTACAAACGAATATTTAGGCTATCAGTGCGAATATTCGTTTTATTAATCCCTGTATTGCACTACTGCAGTCCATAATCCCGGGTTATCGTTAATTAGTTTATTAATCTTGTTCCTGAGTAAATGAAAAAGTAGATTAGCTTCCCTTGGCAAGGGGAATGCCATAATCTCGGTGCAGAAATAGAAGCTTATTAAAATACTGGTCTGCTATTGAACCCATATCAGGGTGTAATGAAATTTCCAATATTGTAGGAGTTTCTTTCGCTAATAAGGAAAATTATCTACACTCTAAGGTTACGATACTGCGTCATATATTAGGTAGTTAATTGATGTAATTAGTACAAAATTACAATTTCTATAATTTTTATGTTACGTAAGATAATGTTAATGTAAAACAAAATAATTCAATAGCACAGTTTAAAAACTTTAAAACACTGAAATGTATTTGACTCGTCTAAACCAATCTGTGTTAGGCATTTCTTAAAGTCAAAGTCAAAAATCATTTATTCAATTCAGGACAAAATTGCCACTTATGAACGTCAATAACAACATTATAGGCCCCTAGGGGGCCAGAACATGTCTCCTTATTTTTTGGGCCCTACTAGCGCTTCGAGACAAACGCCGGAACAAACTCAGTCACCACTAGCCAAGCCAAATAACGTATTATGAATATCGCTGTAAGCTGTTAGTTACTTACAAGAAAAGTTAATAAGTGTGTTAAAAAGCGAACGAGTTATGTACGAGTAGTAGATATATAAACACTAGTAGGGCCCAAAAAATAAGGAGACAATATGTTCTGGCCCCCTAGGGGCCTATAATGTTATTATTGACGTTCATAAGTGGCAATTTTGTCCTGAATTGAATAAATGATTTTTGACTTTGACTTTGACTATCCGACCAAAAAGCGACCATGCCTACCATCATAGACCAACTTTGAAAGTACGAGTCAACCCATCCGTTTAAATACATCGAAATCTTAAGAAGACTATAGATACTTTTTTGATACTATTGATACTTTTTTGGCTAAAGAGAAAAATAACAAGTTAAGTTTAGTTAAGGTTATATATTATTTGATCATTAATATAAAAAAACCAACTTCAAAACACTAAAAAGCTAAAAATAATAATAATTAGCTTTTTAAAATAAAATTTACTTATTTCTTTTTTTTTAGTGATAAATCCTAATCTAACTGCTGAAAACAGATTTCATGCTCTTCATTCCACCCTTAGGGATTATTTTTATTCCAAACAACATACAGTCGAATTCAGAATCTCCTCCTTTTTTGAAGTCGGTTGAAAATACAGTTTTTACGGACATCTTAACAAACTCATACTTTGTCGGTTCCGTGTTAGGATTTTTACGTCATAAAAGGCGTCGAACCTCATTGGCATACTAATATTTATTTTTATTTACATATTCAAATTGAATTTCTAAACAAAGTATATAATTTACGATATTTTGTCAAAGAATATTGGTTGTTTGTAATTATTTTCTTTATCGATTGACGTATGTTTCATATGTGTACACCGAAATACCGTTATTTGAGGTACTTACAACTTCAGGTATGCTAGGCTCCATACAAAAAAGTTCGAAGTCTTTTTTTCTATCCCTAATAATTTTTTTGTCCCTTCTTATTTGCTTGGTTCCGACTTTTCGAACCCCGTTGATCCTCTACAAACACTCGCTAGTTCCCTCGGCACATTTGATCCCGACTTCCTGGCATGGCCGCGACGCAAAAAGGTTAGACAAATGCAGGGAAATTAGTCAGCGAAGGGGGAGGATTCGTAGCGACGGGAGTTTATTTTCAAAACATGTCATAAAATTATTGAATGTATAAATGTATATCGTCTATCATGCTGTACCAATAATTGTTAAATGAAATGTTTGACTGGTACAAAGGTCATAGAGTAGGAGCATCGATAGTTATTGTATTCAGATAATTACAGATTTAAACTTCGAATATTTAGGATTCCCTTTTTAGTATTGTAGATAATTTAAAAAAAAATGTTTATTTAATTATTCTAATAAAAACTAATTATTTGAGTCTAAACACATCTATCTACTGTTTACCGATTTTCTCTCATATTTTTTCGCTCTTAGGGATGTAATATTTTCTATAATATACGCGAATAATAAGTTAAATTATTAACTTTTTAACCGACTTCAAAAAAGGAGGAGGTTCTCAATTCGTCGGAATCTTTTTTAATTTTTTTTTATGTATGTTCAGCGATCATTCTTTACTACGTTGACCTATTTCAATAATTATTTTTTTGTTTGAAAGGTAATACTTTCAGAATGGTCCCATATAAATTTGGTTAAATTCTGATGATGGAATCTATAAGAAAATCATCAAACATTGCATGAACTCCGTACCACGCCAACTGATTTTAGTATCTATCTTACCTAATATCTTTGACAAATGTGGACCGATTTTGATGAATATTTTTTTCAATGAATAGCTTATACTTCAAAGATACTATAGTAAAATATTTCACCCCTAAGGGTGGAAAAATAGGAAATGAAATCGGTGTTCAGCGGTTAAATTATGTTTGCACTCGTAAGATTTGTTTTGATTAGGATTTATCACTAAAATAGTCGAATTAAGTTAATTTTATAAAAAAAATAAAAACCGACTTCAAAAAACTAGAACGCTAAAAGTAATCTTAACACTTAAGTACCTAATCAGTTTCTTTTGGAGTCGGTGTCAGTTGATGAGAGATTCTATGTTTTCGTTTGCACCGACTCCAAAAGTAACTGATTAGGTACTTAAGTGTTAAAATTATTTTTAGCGTTTTAGTTTTTTGAAGTCGGTTTTTTTTATTTTATAATCTCTACTATCCTACGTTAGAGATTAATGTTTTTTTATTAAATTAAAATATGATCACCCTCGATCTACACTTTCAAAATCGGTTCACTACCTAGATTACGTCACAAACGCACGCTAAAACATACAGACAAATTGACAACTCCTCTTTTTTGAGTCGGTTAAAAATGAAATTTAATATCATACTTGCTACAACTAGTTCCCGGTAATCCGACGAGGCCACATCTTGGTGTCGTTACCCCCATGCTGTTTTTGCGTCAGCTTATAACGAGAGAGCTCTTTTGTTACAAAGAATAAATTTACATTTTAACAAACACGGAGTAGAATCGCTGGTCCTTTTTGCTACACACAAGTTCTTAATCGACGAATGGGACTTTAAAACAAGTCCGAACTAATGAATGCGCTTGCATTATTGAACAGATTTGAATCGACTCGACTTTTAAACTACCTACTGTTTTATTCGCACACCATTAACAGGAGTTGACCATTTGAGTTACAGAACTTTGTTGAGTAAATAAAACAAATGAATGTTAGACTGGTCGCAAACTAGGGCAGCCGGTAGGGGATAGTTGGAATAAGGTAAACACGGTTTTCATTAGCTTTTTGATTCCATAATGAAAACTTATTAAGGTTAAATCTATAACGACGGGGAGACCGGGGATAGTTACATCTATTTAAAGTATTTCATTTTTTAACTGGGTGCAAATTGCCGTTTCTTCTTCCCGTTTAGTCACCGGTATTGCTCTTTTCGCGATTAGTTCAATAACGCAAAACTGCCAAAAAGTCTAGTTAATAGTAACATTCATTTGTTTTATAGGTAATACAAAATTAACTAAAAGTAGCATGCTTAAAGGTAGCAAGTGCTATCTTTTGTTATTGTTATAGCTCTCAACAAAGTAAAGAAGATAAGTTTGAGTTAAACAATTATTTTCATCATCTCGAAACATGCTTGTTTTGGCAGCTAGAGAATATGCATTCGTAGCTTTTGTAGTTATGTTATTTTCTTATTTGAACTTTATTGCATAGTTGAGAACTATTGGCGGACTTAATGTAATACAACATTTTCTACCAGTCAACAATGAGGGGATGCAGATATTTGCGCAATTTATATAATAACAGTTGTTATTTTGTCTTAAAACATGGTTCCTGATTTAAACTCATGGTTTCATCATTTACTAGGTCTGGAGGTCGTCTTGAACGGGTATGAAACTCAAGGAAAGAGAGATTAGAACCTCCCTATCCTCTTGTGTACGCATTTTGATAAGATTATTCGTAAGCTCATTGTCTGCTCTAGCTATTTACGGAATATATTTACATAAATAATGACATAGGGATTGTTTTGGTGATGAAAATGATTTTTATTGTTGATTCATCCGTATTTTGGATATGGCGTGGAAAGATTGTTATAATTATTATATATAATATAATAATATAATATAATAACCATATTATATAATATAATATAATATAATATAATATTATATATTATATAATATAATAATATAATAAGGTCATTAAAGTTAGTCACCATTATAATTGCAGCATAAAGTAAATTCTAACGATTTAATCGAGTAATAGATTTTTTTATCCTAAATGTCATACAAAGCGGCCAAGTGCTGAGGGATCCGTACAAACTTGTAGGTATACAAATGGTTCTTCAATCCAAATCGTTTTTAGAAACGGAACTCTGAAAAGTATGAAAGTAACTTCTATCTTAACACATAGGGCAATTTTTTTCTCATTCTTGTGATTCCGTGAGATGATTTTTTTTGCTTAATTTTAAAATCTACAGACAAAGCCACGGCAAAAGCTATTAACGTTATTAGAAACTATGTATTTAAATTTGTCTACCCAAGTAAGGCGGTCCTTATGCTACTAAATTAAGCAAGTCGTGTGTGAGTAATTTATAGATGACCCCTCATCCCAAAAGTGATCAAGCCGAAACAATACGCAAACGCGTATCCAATATTAATCACCATAAAGGTACAGTTGACATCATAAATTATCTGGGTCTATTTGACGTGCAAGTTCCCAAGTTCCGCGCCGTACATCAAAGAGTCACTCGTTATACGATAGTAGAATTATGTACAGTATATTCATCATCATCATCCTCATTTCAGTCGTAGGACGTCCACTGCTGAACATAGGCCATCGCCATCGCCACGCTAGGCAGACGGGTTTGCGAGCGCAGTTTTTTATAATATTCGCACGCTGACGTTGCTGCCCATCTCGTGCTACAGGAATTAGTCGCCTCTTACGACACGCCTCCTGTTGGCGGTGTGGAAGTGTATTCTTTACGGCCGTCCCCACACGGCACCCAGTATCACAGTATATTCACTTCTTATTAATTCAGTGTTTTAGGGTTCTGTACCTCAAAAGGTCAAAACAGAATCCTTATAGGATAACTTTATTGTCCGTCTGTCTGTCAAGACCCTTTTTTCGGGAACACGTGATATCGAGTGGAAATTAAAATCATATACTCAGGTATAGCCCATACAAGCAAGACAGGGCATCTTGCTTGTATGGGCACTGGTAAAAACCGTCAAGGAAGCGTCCTTTTGAAGCATTAGGGTAGAAGAGCCATCGTGGCTGCCGCGTGCCACATACTTTGGTACCGCGCAAACAAAGGTGATTAGTGGCTGCCACGAGTGGACGTTCCGACCGACGAGTACTAGACCACTAAGTCGCGAGTGGCCACCGATATGGCGTGTCGCGGCCACTCAGTTGCATGTGGTGGCCAATAGCCACGCTAAGTTGCGAGTGGCTGCCACTCGCAACTTAGAGAGTAAACTCATGTAAACAACTTGACTGAAGAATTTCAATCCGCATACAAAATACCAAGAATTTGTGTATAATTCTTGCAATTGAATGGAAATTCTAATGCTTCAAAAAGAACTCTCCATGCCGCCATAAGTGTTCCGTGATTTATGACCAACCTGGTCCCATATTGCCCTTAAAAAATTATTACCATTTTCAAGATTTTTAGAAATTTTGAGAAGAACTTTAAAAAGTTTGTTAAATTATATACAAACTAGCTGTGTCCGCTGCTTCGCCCGCGTGGAATACGGTTTGTCACACCCTATTTTACTCCCTTAGGAGGTAGATTAAAAATAGTAGTCTGTGTCTGTTCCTATGGTTTAAACTTTTACCTTACAAACTATCATCAAAATCTGTTCAGCTTTCACAACTAAAAGTTGCCTTTGTCCTTTTCCAAGCGGCTTAAACGTGTAGACGTAAATGAGAGACAGACAGACAGAGTTACTTTCGCATTTATAATATTACTATGGATTGGCTTCTTATTATTTACTAGCTGTGCCCGCGGCTTTGCTCATGTAGAATACAAGCCGTATTCTAAAAAAGATAAATACCTTAACGTATAACAAGACTCCTAAATTACTAGATATAACGAGCTCTAAGTTTATTACAATTAACTTGGATAAAAAAATAGTAGACACCTATAAAGAAAGGTGACCTAATTGATGTTATAATTACAAGTAGAACGTATTGAAAGACTTTGGAACCACTTGAAGAAATATTAATTATTAACGGAAACAAATGAAATGAAGCTCTTTCAAGTATACTTCAAAATTTGTGCGAGAATTAAATGGCTTTTCATCAAATCAACAATTTAAGATAAATGAAAATTTATTTGTTATCAATAGATATTTAGGACAATTATTATAAAGTAAGCATATAAAAATACAATATTTCTACGACGACCATCTAGTGTTCGCGCTCCAGAGTCCAGACACCAAGTTGCGGGTTCGAATCCCGCAAGAGGCAACTGGTTGTGTGATAAGCACGAGTATTTTGAACTTAAGCCATGGTATTAATAAATAAATACGTTTATATACATCCATATGTATATAAACGTATTTATTTATTTTGTGAAGTCAATCGTCGAATTCAACTCGTCTGGGCAACGTTCGGGAAACTACGCAACGTCTTCTCGTCTAATATAACTCAGTGCCTAAAGACGAAAGTCTATAACCAGTGTGTGTTACCAGTGATGACATATGGAACTGAAAAGAGGCCTCTTACTATGGGCCTCATAAGAAAGCTCGAATCAGAAATGAGGAGACCCGTAAACGAACAAAAGTCGCTGACATAGCCCAACGGTATCCCATAGCAGTGGGTGGGGCACATAGCACGTAGAACTGACGGCCGATGGGGCAGAAAGGTTCTAGAATGGACGTCACTGCGTAGGACGTCCACCCCGAAGGTAGACAGACGACTTGGTAAAGGTTGCAAGAAGACGCTGGATGCAGGCCGCTTCCAACCGGCCAATCTGGAAGTCAATGGGGGAGGCCTATGTTCAACAGTGGACGTTCTATGGCTGAAATGATGATGAATTATGTTTATTCCCACAAACACACGCAAACATACAAAAAAACGCATGACAATGACAACCAAGGTATTAACAAAACTGTCATCTATTCACTCCAAGCTCAAGTCCCCATAAGACAGTACTGCCTAGTTTGGGGACTACTATTAACTCCATTAAATACAATTATTTTTATCAGCACTGTAAGCCTACTGTTGTTATAAAGTAAATTATATTATTGTTATAAAGTTTGTTTTCATTATCCGTTTACTAGTCGCCATAGTACAAGCTTTGCTTAGTTTGTTAGATGATTGGTGTGATTGTTGAAAATAATAGGAACAGGCCTCACAACACACCATTTGTCAGTTTCGAAGTAAGTAATAACATCCTAGTATTACCAGGTACAGTCGGCCAAGAAAGTGGTTTTGACAACATTTACTTTCTTGGCCGACTGTACCAGCCCAAATTTTTTTGGTAGGGCCGTCTCCCAGCCCACCCAACAAAAACCAATTTCTAAAAAATCTTTTTTGTATTGGAAATCGAACCTGGAACAATTTGCATCCTAAGCAAATCACCGCACTAATAACAAATCGGGTCGTCAGTATGTCAACAGTATCCATGTCATAGATCAATAGGTACTCAGAGCTGGTTGACGCTTAATTTACCATGACTAATTTAATTAAGGAGATTTTCTATGTTTACACATATACCTTCACATTACATTTTAACTAACGAATACGAACATTTGTAACTAAATATTAATTTAATTAATGGTAATTTAATTTAGTAATTACAAATAATTCATGTTAATTCGTTCGCATGTCTGATAACCATGGCTGAGTAACATTGAGTCTTAATAAATAGCCACCTGAGGATATAATGAACACGGTTTTACAGTACTTAACGGTTTATAAAGCTAAAAAAAAAATGTTTCATGCCTGTTTTATGCTATACCTAATACCCATAATTATTTATACACATTAACATTTCTCTGCGCGACCAAAAGATGGCGCTAAATTTACAGACAATGACAGGACCCTAATCACGATCTCATCGAACAGTTCTTGTTTCATTTTTAGGCTGTTTTTAGGTTTCAGTTTTCAAACTATCGATCGATCGACGTTTATTCATGGTCAGGTCCCTGTCAACGAAAACACGTGATCGAGATATTGTATCGCATATAAGTCCATCATTAGGCCTGTCCTTTTATGTGGCAGCGAAGCGTGGCCGCTACTTGAGCGACACAAGCAGGAGCTGCGTGTCACGGAGATGAATATGCTGCGGTGGATGTGCGGAGTCACGCGTAAGGACCGCGTGAGGAGCTCGCGCATCCGCGATAGCCTTCGTGTCCGTGATATTGTAGAAAAGGGGTAGACCTAAGAAATGCTGGCTTGACGTCGTGAGGGCTGACATGCGTGCCAATGATCTCACAACTAGAGACGCTTAAGACCGTGCGAAGTGGAGGAGTAAATCAAGGCTCCAAGGCAATGGCTTTGGACGCAACCGGGATTGACTGTATAGATGAAGAAGATAAGTCCTACTAACTCCATTTGTTTATAGATGATCAGTGATCACTATTACTAAAAGCTATCTTTTGCTATAAGTAAGTGTTTAACCTTGTCTAACAAAATGGCCAGGATTTTGTCAAATTCTACAAAATTATTTTGTAACGACTTGTGAAGAAAATAATGTTTTTGTTGGCTAAATTTTCAACTAAAATAATAATGATATTAAAGCCAAACTAGTGCAAATTTCTCATACGATACTTATTTTCCGTAAAAGATTATACTCAGACGGTTATAACATAAAGTGGTACATTTATGCAGAGAGCTATCTATCATGTTGAAGTTTTCATTCTTTTCGCCGCATAATAATGTCGTATCCATAAATTTTACGGTAAATAAAAATCTCAGTTGGCGCTGCACAAAAATGGTTGAGCAAGTGAAGTGTATAGCAGATTGCTTTATGTTGGTACACTATATAAAACACTGCTGAGAATTTTGTTGTTCCATTTTGCCCCGGCCGAATTTGTGCCCCAGTTTCGGTTCTCCCCGTTTCTCGATCCAAAGCAAATTTGTCTTGATTTAACTTGTTTGGTAGTTTGCCCATAGAACTCGGCGATTATTTCGTCAAAAAGATTAATTTGACGAGAAGACGACGAATGGAGTTTAAGCATACCGAGTATTGTCTTTGGAGTGGAAAAAGTAGGACGGTTCATAAATATTCATGTCAATTTGTGGCCCGAAAAGTCACCGTTAAGTCTATTTCCGATAAAACGCCGGAGAGGATCCAGCGACCTCTAATGGTGATTCCATTTCGCCCACCTGCCCTTGATGACGAAAATATTTTCAAATTAGTTTCGAGCTGGGTTCCCGAGTGTGTGTCACCCTTAATTTTGTTATAATACTTTTGCAAGCCAGGATAAAGAGCTTTCTGCTTTTTATGGACTTAACTTATTAAAAAATATGGGTGTTATATTCTGGTGAGAAACCAAAAGACTTTAATTCAGATTTAATGTAGTAAAATGTAAATACAAATTTTAAAATAAATATATTTAAAAATAGAGTTAGAATTTAACTAGCCGAGAATAATTTATAATGACAATCAATTTTCGAGACGGAAAAGTACGTTTAATAGATTATCGACAAACACATAATATGCACAAAATAATACAAATGTTTTCTTAACTTAGATCTCACATGTATGGACAACCCCTCGTCAACCTACCATTAAACGTCAAATTTTCTGAATTGATATTAATCTCTGCATGTCGGACTTAAAGATGAAAATCAGTTCAATGACCTTTAACGTTTTGGGTAGTACAGTAAAATAATTTAATATTTTTTTTGAGATGGGCTCTACTCAGAAAAATTACAAGAAACCCGAAAGACACCTCAACAAACTGGTGGTTGAATTTGTAATTTCTAAAATGAATACAATGAATATATAAAACTATTGTCAACTTAAAAACTTTACCTAGGTTATAATAAATTAAAAGCTAAGTAATTCTATTTAAATGTTAGTAATCAAAACAGAGCACCGGTCCCCATTTGTAACATAGACGAACTGTGAAGTCATTTATTAAACAAATTGATAGGTATTAGGTTCGAAGTGTAAAAACCTCCTGAATATTAATCGGTTTAAATTCTGTTTGCGTTGGAATAAGGACCTTACTCAGATGCAGATTAGGACTGAATTGGTACATTAACGAGATGAGTTTCCTGAACAGTGAGTTTGGTCGAGAAACAAGGTACGCTATGTAGGTCAACAGCGAAGGGTGAGGGCAGAGTAATTGGACCTCCGTCATGAAAACCTTCGATTACCGAACGTCCGTTAGGACAACTTCTCATTGCATACATGATATACAATATTTTATATACTTATCCAAGACCGTCAGACCCTGTGTCAACAGAATATATTTTAACTCCAATCTACTAATTATATATTTAGTCTATCTGCTTGTTATATATTAAAGACAAGGTTAACAATTATCTAGTAATTTATAAAATATTTTGACCAATAAGGAATCAGCCTTGTTTGAAGCCTTGAGAAAAGATGTGTTCTTATTGACGCCCTCCGTAGTCGAAAGGCGAGTAAATCGGACTTGGCGTTCACCATCTCTGATGTCAGTGTAAAAAAAGATCTTTTTTTATTGTCTCAGGTCTGGGTATTGTGGTGCCGTCATTGTTTCTGATTTATATGACTCAAGTGCTTTAGCTGTATACCTTAGAACCAGAACAATGGATAAAATGTTGTTCAATATTTATTGTTTATTAATTTATATTGCGAATTTGCTTGTTCCGTCAGAAATATACGGTCTCCTCACTCGTTCCATGGTTGGTACCATACCTATTAGTCATTATACTTTATTTTCATTTCTCCTTTAAAGTATTTTTATTTTAATAAGTATTTTTACTTTGGGAAACGGTAGAAATTAAATCCAGCTTTAAATTATGTTGACCGAGAAAATCAAATAAAGGGTGATTTTTTTGCTGGTATCTTTTTGGCAACACTGTTTTTGACAGATCACGCGTGAATCGTGTCTTGTGTCATTGTCAAACTTGTTCAGTTGGTCTATAATTTAACCATGAATCGACTTACGAACGAACAACGCTTGCAAATTATTGAATTTCACTATCAAAATGCATGCTCCGTTAAGAGAGTGCATCGCGCACTTCTTCCAATTTATGGGCAGTTTGGCAGTTTTTTTGCCCAAAATGGAAGAATTGGACATGCCTGACATGTGGTTTCAACAAGACGGTGCCACATGCCACACGGCACGCGAAACAATGGCCCAATTGAGAGCCGCCTTCGGTGAACAGTTTATCTCACGTTTTGGGCCCGTCAATTGGCCGCCTAGATCGTGTGATCTAACGCCTTTGGACTATTTCTTGTGGGGCCATGTTAAGGCTCATGTCTACAGGGATAAACCAGCAACGATTGACGCACTGGGAGCCAATATTGAAGCATTTATTCGTGATATACCGGCTGATAAGTTGGAGAGAGTGTGCCGAAATTGGGCCTTGCGAATGGGCCATCTAAACCGGAGCCGCGGCCAGCATTTGCATGAAATCATCTTCAAACATTAAATTATATTGATCGTTCTATCGATTTCAATAAAGATTTCATCAAATTTTTCAAATTTTTTGTGTTTTTTTTTAAATCAAATCCCATACCTCTTAAAAAATCACCCGTTATATGTTTTGTTTTGAAAGAATTAAAATTCGTCATTTTTGTCAAGCGTATGCGTAGCGTATTAAAGCTATAATAAGGACGCGTGATGAAATATGATAACCCATATTGCAATATGACGTGGAATTTATGAATGGAAAATTTATTTGTCCTATTTGTTTCTATGTCTGATTTTTGTGTTGCCTTCCCCGGGTTATTTGAGCTTAATTATTTTTAATCTTCACTGCATTGATGTGTAAATATTCCGCCAATATATATAGATTGTTAAAAACTTAAGAGCACAAATTAAGAATTAAAAAACTGATCCTTTGTAGTAGTAAAATGAAACAGTGTGTACTTAAATATAATATACGTAGGTCACACTGTAAGTTTTGCGTAACTTAAAAAAACAACATGTTATGTTTATTGCTTTTCAAAATACTCTCCTTTACATTTTAAACATTTTTTCATGCGATCGAACCATTTTTTAAAACGGGGGGACCACAGATCTGAAGGCATGTTTTCTACGTACTGATTGAACGCTATTACTGCCTCTTCGGAGTTGGTAAAAGTAAAACCTCTCATCAAACCTTTGATTTTGGGGAAAATACAGAAATCACAGGGTGCTAGGTCGGGGCTATGCGCAGGATGGGTGTGGACGAGTTGTACTTTTTCGGAAGCTAAAAATGACTTTGTTTTGTTGGCCGTGTGTGAAGAAGCGTTGTCATGATGTAGGAGAACGCGGCTTTTGGGTCGTCTTTCGCAAACTTTTTCTAACTTCCTGGGTAAGCAAATGGTAGAATACCACTCATATACCACACATCTTCAAGTGGAATTGTATAGATGAGACCCGTAGCTGAGAAAAAAAATGCGATCATTTTTTTACCAACGTTTCTCGCCTGCCTCACTTTTGTTGGCCTGTTCTCATTTTCAAACACCCATTCACAAGATTTCTGTTTTTTTTTTGGGTTTTAAACAATAAATCCACGTTTCGTCTCCTATGACAATGTCATAAACAGCATTAGAATGTCCGTGGTCGTACTTCAGTAGCATCTATGAGCATCATTCCACGCGAGCCCGCTTCTGCTCCGCTGTCAGTTCATGAGGGATCCAACGACAGCAAAGTTTCCAAACTTTCAATTCTTCGTGTAAAATTTCCTGAATTTGGCTCATACCAATCCCCAATAGTCCTCGAATTGTCTCATAGGTAATCCGCGGGTTTTCTTCAATTAGCCGCTTAACAGTAGCCACATTATTTTCGTTGACGGCAGTTGAAGGCCGCCCTTCACGAAATTCGTCATGTAAAGAAACTCGATCTCTCTCAAATTCAGCAAACCATCGCCTCACGGTGCTCAAACAAGGTGTTTCTCTCCCAAAAGCATTTTGAAGAAGAGCGGCACAGTCTTGCGGAGAGAGAGAACTTTTAAAATCATAAAAAATCATCGCTCTAAAATCTTTTCGACTTAACTCCATTTTCGTTGCGTTCGTAGAACTTTGATGTGTGATAAAAAACAATTGACAAATCATTTCCCGCCAATTGTTTTTTTTATTACTAAGAAGGTTGCAACGTTTAAAAAAATATAACATTCGAAATTAAAATAGTTCCGATTAGCTAGAAGTGCAAAACTTTTAGTGTGCCCCATGTCTATCAAGGTTCGATTTTTTATAAAATTCCGTGTTTCCTCAGATAATGAGATAATTGCCCTTTATCCTTTGAGATGTAGAAAATATCCCAAACGTAAAAGGTAATTCTATTTTCTTAGCCCCAATATTTATTTAGGCCCTAAGAATGTCCTGTTAATATTATCAAAGAATTTTTTGTGTTTCTTTATAACGAGGCTACGAAAATTAATCAATTCTTTTGTAGTCTTTCTTTTTGATTCGATTAAACAACCGTTTATTTTTTACGAGCAAATGAGGGCAAACTTTTTAGGTAAAACAAACTGCTATTTCTTTTGTTCATAATTGTAATGTTTTAATTAATTAGTGCTACATCGTGACCTTTGTTTTACTTTAACATTAACATAAAATTGGAAGCATTCACCTTTTTTAAGCAGACATTTTTAGTAGATTTTTTGAAAAGGTTATCGGCACATTTTTTCGCTGGAATTATTAACTTTTTGTTGTTTTTCCGTTTCTTTTGTTTACTTTCTGTGTATTATAGCAAAGGAAATTTGCCGTTTGGGTGAAATTATAAGATTAAACGAACTTACCTTAAGTGAAGTTCAATCTTAATTATACGCAGCTGATTGTTTGAGATATATATACGAGTAGTACCGATGTTCTACAACAGCGTCGGGTCACAATGTTTTAAAGCTGGAAAAGAAAAAACATTTATCCCTGCAAATGGCAACATTTGTTGGTAATGTCATTACGTTTAAAGACAGCCTTATGAGCAACCCTGTAGTATACTGGGATAAGACAAAGTATTAGTGGGTGGGTTTTTGGGACTGTCATATCTCAAACAATCAGCTGCGTATAATTAAGATTGAACTTCACTTAAGGTAAGTTCGTTTAATCTTATAATTATACTTGCTGATTGTTTGAGATATATATACGAGTAGATGTTTGAAGTTCGGTTGCGAATAAGTTGCTTATTAGTTTAGAAAATGCAATAAACATTTTGAAAACTAAGTACAATCCGGAGACGTTTGATGGCAAATCAAAACGAAAAGGTACTTATATTTAATCATATCTTTTAAGTTTAGTGCTAAGGCTGAGTAACTAATGAATTCACGTAGAATGTCTGGAATTCTGAATGCGTCAAGAGTAAAATTACGTTCCATTTAGGTCTCACATAATATACTGCACAAGCCAGGCCACAAAATAATAACTAGTCTATTACAATAGTGTTACATCACACTTGTTTTTTTTTTTGTGTTTTTTTTTTTTTTTTGTAAATATATATTTTTTTTTATTTTTTTTTTATTTTTTATTATCTGATTATAACAACAATGTCCATTGTTAGCCAATTTCATAATTGAGTGATTAAACATCGAAAACAATTGGTCCTGAAGACCGGTTGTAAGACAAATATGTTGTTATAAGTACTATAAATACTTATTTCAATAAAGTGTTCTAACAAAAAAAACAAATAAAAAGATTAAAATGAATATAACGAAAGGAGAGAATCTTATTAAAAAAAAATATGCAGGTGCGCAATCATAATATCTTAGCGTATGATTACAATTAATATTTTTACTAAAGGTGGCAATAATGATTAAAAATATTTATACTTTAAATGATAAAAGTCTTTGACTGCCACAAACTAGACACAATAGAAAATCTATTGTTTGCGGCTCCGCGTAGCGCTCAACGTGTTAACAATCAATTATTATATTCTTTTATTTTTTATCTCAGCTAAGGCCGGTAATCTATAGAATCAGTACGGGAAATTCCAAGTAACTGACCTATGTAATTAAGTTGGCATATTTGTTATTGTTGAGGGTTCATCCTGTAAAAAGTTTTTTTTTTTTATATTTTTTTATTTTTATTGGTTAAAACATCAATCGTTATGCATTATGCAACTTTTAATCTAGTCACTTAATGAATGGGTGACCGTGGTCAAACAACTTCAAGTTTAATCACTTTAGTCACTTATTGGATCAACCTCAGGTTTGGTCACTAAATGGATGGGTGACCGGGGTTCTAGAAACCTCAATTTTGGTCACAGATGTACGGATGACCATAGTTAAGATACATCCTTATAGCTATAATGTTAATATTATGGAAATAATATTGCATAATTTGGTTGAAAATATCGATTGAATTCAATACGGTAGCTTATGCTTTATATTTAGCAAGAAAGAGCGTATAATCGTATCATAAAACCAAATATTTTGTCAGTTGATAATATTGTAAACTAACAGAAAAAAAAGTTCTTTAACACACAGTTATAGCTTTATTTGAATGCAGCAATGTAGGCATAATTTTAATGAATGTAACATTAAGTTATATGTGAAAGAATGTGTTAGTTTTTTTTTTATTTTTATTTATATATATATATATATACTTTTTTTTTTTTTTTTTTTTATTTATTATTTTTTTATTTTTTTTTTATTTGCTATGGTAGAAAATATTATTGAATACGATAAATGTATTTATCAGTTCGACATCTGTTATAACTCTATATTGCCCATCTCTTATTTTTATTGACTGTTATTGGGCAGTCAACGGGTTAAGTGTTTACCAACAGGGAATGGTTCTATCTGAGACATGTTTCTACATGTACAGGTTAATTATGGTATCTACTAAAATGTCTGGTTACTAGGCTTTGTTTTTGGAATTTACTTCCATATTTTTTATTTATACCTAATTGATTTAAATTAAGTTTTCTACATGAATTAATTATTTTAAGTACAATTATTCTTAATGTATTATTTTCCATCACACATTATTGTCAAGATTGTCATCTTCTTTAGTAATTAGTAATTACAAGAATACTTTGTTCAGAAATTTAGTTTTAATATGTCATATTTAAGGAAATTCAAGCCCTGGCATTATGTAATTTTTATCAGGACAACAGGTATTAGACTGTTCCTGTTTTAGTGACTTAAATGAAATAAAAGTAATCTCTAAGATTATATTTAAGGTGATATACCAATTATTACATATGTAGGGGTACCTACTATGTTCTTATTGTGAATTTATCTATTCTTAATTTTGAGAAATGTCTGTCTTAATGGTAATTTAAAAGGGATATTTCAATTTTAAGAAATTGAATAGGTATAATGACTTTGTTAGATTATGATCAGAACTTGTGATTAGAAGCAGTTCCTTAGCATGTGATAGGGGTCACAGCGTTATTTTATTTTATTATCATAAATATATAAAAAACAAAAGATCTATTGAAATTACTAAATTAGTATTAGGTAAATGATCATCACATAGCCTTTATGTTAATTCAACGGTTATAGAAGTCTACCTTAATAAGGTTTTATTACATAAATTTTTTATAGTCCTCAATTCATCATAACAAGATATTCAGAAGAAGGTCAGCCAAAGAAAAGATGGTTCCACACATATAGCTTAGGCTCGACTGGAAAAAGACTCAGCACAAAAGGCTTATTAAATTATAAATAAATAGTTATATACATATTACTAATCTTACAGACTTTTGTCCATCTTATACTTATTTCATATTTTCATATCGTTATGATGGAGGACTAAACAAATCAAGCGTTCCCAATAGTTTTGAAATGTATCTTATTTTAAATAATGGTACTTATGTAAGTACATATTTATAAATAGGCATTCTTAGTACATTACATTGTTTACCACAATGAAGTAAAGGAAAGGAATCTGGAATATCTAGGTTATTATTTAATTAAATAATGTAAGCCTAATATTTTAAGGGTTTTTATGGTACTTCCATAACACCTTTACTTTTCAATTTGTTTGTGGCATTAACTTTGGATTAGGGTTAATAAATTGTAACCTTAAGGATTTCTATGCAAAAATTCTTTGACATAAAGTATAAGCTGATAAGATGGCATCTGATTTGTCACAAGCTGGATTTTTTAAACGTTGTCTTGTCAAAATCCTTGTTTCACTGCAATTTTGCAGGACTATTTATTTCTTCCAAGAATTGCATAAGTGCAATAATACCTTTAAATACTAATTAATTAGTAAAAGATTGGGTTAGTTATATAATTTCTTGATTAATTTCAGTAGTGCAACTTCATTATCTGACTATGGTAAAAACCAAGAAAGGGTTATTTTGGAGTTTTGAACCAAACAATGGATTCATTAGCGCAATGGCTAAGACTTTATAATAGAGATTTGTGATTAATAAGATGGCCAGTAAAGTAATCCATAGCTTTGATAAGTAAGTATCTGTATCTCTATTGTAACCTTCTTTCTTGAGGTAAAGGGCTTTTCACAATAATTCCGGTTTGAATTTTCTATCTCCATCCAATCCCTTAGGAACTAGTTAAAACCATCTTTGTTTATTTGTAATAGTATTTATCAGATATTAGCACTATTGTCTGACAATAATAATATTATAGTGTTGTGTTGATTTTGTACAATTGGTTTTACAATTTTATATAGTATTGTTTCATACTGTCATCATATCAGCTTACAGTGCAAGATTTCAAATAATTTGTTTGATTTTTCATTTGTTATTTATGTAATATAACACTAATTGCATAGCAATAGGTTAGTTAATATAACAAGTGAGCCTGCTTGTTTGTCCATAATTTCTTTTTATTCTCTTAGTATATTAGCGCTTGTTTAATAATGAGTGAGCCTGCCCATTTCTATATACTGTCTATTCGCTTAGTAACAGTAGGACTTGGTGTTTAAAAATGAGTGATCCTGCTCATTTGTCCATACTAATTGTTGTCTCATGATAGTAGCGCTAGTTGATTGAAATTGAGTGAGTATGCTTGTCTGTCCATACTATTCTATCCACTTGGTGGTAGCGTTAGACATCTAATATTTTTGTGTACTTGTTCAAATTTAATTTTCATGGTATTGCAACATATACTGTCATACTGTCTTCCCGCTTTGTGAAAGCGCTTAATGTCAGGTTATTAGTGCACCGGCTCAGTTTTTAGTTTTCCTGGTATTGCAACATACTGTCTATCCGCACTGTGATAGCGCTAGATGGCAATTAATTGGTGCACTGGATCAAATTCCATTTTCATGGTATAGCAACATACTGTCTATCCGATAAGTGATAGAGCTAGATGTCAAATAATGGGGCATTGGCTCAATTTTCATGGTATTGTCTATTGCCCATTATGTATATACTACCCAGTCGTTTGAAGTTTATTTCAGTAGGTAATTTGTAGTTTTCTCAACACCCAGCCATTGCGTTTCCACTTCAATTTCATTGATATAGACTGAAGCCTGAGGAGGCTGCTTTAATATTTTCTTCATACTTGTGTCATGGTTTCTTCATCTTGCTGTTTTCTAAATTTCTTAAGTTTTCCTTATTTTCATAAATTGTATATTTACTAGGTATCTTCAGTTTTGGGGCGAACTGGAGTTAAAACTTGATAGCTCTGTATTTCATTCTCAACTTCTATTAAGTTTTTTAGAAGAAAAAGTAACAAGATTATAATTTAAAAATGACTTTTAGGTAAGATTCTATCAATCAATTATACGTTAGGTACCTAAGTAATTCCTTCATAGGAGAATATCTATAATTCACAAAAGGAAGTAAAGTATTTGATTGTACATACCTGTAACTGGAACTAATGAATATATAAGTTGATTCCATTAATATAGCGTTAAAAAACAAACCATAACCGCGCCTGATTATGGCGCTCATCCCTTGTTGATTTTTGGCTGAAATTCACTATAAACCTTATTGTAAACACAATCCACATAGAGAACTGTATAATAGCATACTAAACACTAACTTTTAAGCTACAAATAGAGTAAATAATAGTTATTTTACACATTTTATTGCAAGGACTACGTGCCCGCGCTGTCACAAACAATCGTAATGACATTACCAACAAATGTTGCCATTTGCAGGGATAAATGTTTTTTCTTTTCCAGCTTTAAAACATTGTGACCCGACGCTGTTGTAGAACATCGGTACTACTCGTATATATATCTCAAACAATCAGCAAGTATAATCAGTCAATAAATCTTAGGGTGGGGTTTTAGTAAAAAAAATACTACTGCCTTTTTGCATCGCTGCGACACAAAATCAAATTAATTCATGTATTATAATTTAATCTAACAACCGTCTGGTGTATTAATTCAATCTTCGGACTACAAAGTCAGTTGGTTGCGGGTTTGAATCCCGTAAGAGGCAAATGTTTGTGTAATGAGCACGAGCATTTGTACTTAAGTCACAGATGTTTATGAATATTAAAGATGTTCCGAGTAGTCGGTAAAGTCGACTAGTTTTCATAGTCGGCAATTAGTCCCCAAAACATGACTCATCATTCAACATCCCGAAATTACCGAACAATGTTTGCAATCGAAAATAAATACTTTTCACTTTTATTTGTGCTATAATTACTAATAATAAAAAATCAAAACAAAGTAATAAAAAAGTTTTGTCCCTTTACTTCCTGAAAAATTTCATGATTCTATGGGTTGCTACACAGATCGCATATATGTAGATGCATGTTTGCGAATCACAAACCGCTCGGCTGTCACACATAATCTTAAATTTTTACACATTTAAGGATTCCTTAGTATTAGATATTAATTAAAACTTGATAGCTTTATCTCTTTCTGAAAAGAAGCACCTTGAATGACGGCCAGACGGACAGATGAAGAACAAAGTAATTTTATTAGGGTTACGTTAGATTCGTTAATAAAGAACGGACCTATATAAAAACCCAATAGGAGAATATACTTCAATATGGAACTTGAGAAAAATCAACAAACAGAACAAGCAGCCATTGGGTAGACTTGTATTGATCGCAAGAACGGTCTATAACTCCAAAAACAATTTATCCCACTTAATCCAAATGCAATTAGCCACTCCGAATGGAAGTTTTCGTGGATTTTAAGCTACATTTCCCATTAGCAGTCCATGAATATCAATTAAAGTTTACGACTTTAACTGGCGTCCCGATATTTAATGCCATTTGCATGTTGTGGCCGCATTAAGTTCCTATTAACTGCCAGTAATTGAGTTTTGTACGCTTTCGATGTTACAAATACATCGCCCACCTGATATTGGTTTATGCAAAATGTGTTATTCCGGAATAACCAGCCCTTAACAACGTTTGCGGGGTGGCCGAAAGTTTCCACCGCAAGTAGGCTTATAACGATAACGTTGCATTACCAAATTTAATTTTATAGGTTGGTGTTATATTGAATTTTATGTTTGGGGCGATATGTCATCGAAAGTTTTCTTAAAATAGTAAAAGTAAATTCTTAAGTAAAAGAAACATTTTTGAGTCACAGTTTTGATGTTTTTTGTTTAACAGATTGGGGATGTTAAACTTAAAGACACAATTTTTTTCATTTGTAAACTTTTTTGACATGGTGTGGATCACTAAAAGCTAAACAATTAGGTAATTCAATAATATACAAGGCAATGATTATTATTATCGCCACACTTATCATATTAGTCATTAGTATTAGAGTATCTAAGCTTAATAAGTACAATCCTTTTTAATATTTCTACGTTTTTTTATACTTAAAACCTAACTCACACTGGTGCTCAAATGAAACAACTTTTACTTAAAGGAAGAAACTTAAAATCTCAAAAAAACAAATTTTCCTTGGTAAATCTCTCTTGGAGATGAGACCTACATTTTTCTGTTACATCAACTGAAACATCTTTGTATGATGTGCAATAAAGAGTATCTTTCTATGACAGATCCAGCTGTTACAAATTGAACGTACTTTTTTATTTCGAGATTAAGATGTTGGTATGATAGTTTTTAGATTGAGAGGTGTAGGCTTACACGACAAATTCTGTTTAATCGTTCAGGCTTTAAGGAATATAAACTACAATGAAACAAATAAACGTACATTTATACATATACCTACGAGAAAACCTTATCTGGAAGTCTACAGTACTGCAGGAATAATGCAGACGTGTAAAAAAAGTAGGCTTACATTTTTATATACGATTGTGAGTAGCACTAATAAGAATGTTGTTAATATGACTTTTGTGTCTGGTTAGACGTGTATTGGCTGACATAATGATCTAACGATGTGATCAGTATAGAAGTCAATCAGTGAAGAGTGATCGATGAGGCCGTCAACACTCAAACTACGATTAATGCATTTTATAATTATTGGTGGTTAATCTAAACGCGCACGCAATCGGGGGAGCTATTACAAAATACCATAGCGACTGAAATAGTTGGTCAATTATTTTCTGTCAACCCTAAAGTTAATCGTTTTTTTTATAAATTTTTGAGTTGTAGTCACTGATTATCAAAAATCAAAATATACAGACTAGAAATAATAAAAATTTCTTTAAAAAAACGGTATGTTGTTGACATTCTCAAAAGAATGAGGTATGATAAAGGTTAGTACAATAGGGATACGCCAGATACTATTGAATTCACCGAAAGTGTAGGCGCTGACGGGCCACACTCAACAGCCACAAGTAGTGACCACCGGCTAAAACCGTGTGAGGTGGTCATAAATGCCGCCATCTGAATCGCCGCTATTTGGCTGTTGCAGCATGTGACCCGTGAGCGGCAAGGCTTAGATACAGGCTGCTAAAAGCGATTTCTAAATATAGGCTAGTTTCCTGGGTCAAAAAAAGATTTGTCTATTTAGTCCGTCAAGTGAGATCATCAAAAAAATATTGGACCCATATTTTGAATTTTGTCAATCAAACAAACAATGACGAACATCACATCAAAGTGAGCACGTGACGTCACGCCTTGCTAAAAAGTGTCGCAAGGCGTGACGTTACGCGGAACTTTAACGCGATATATCTTCATAATTTTTTGTTTGATTGAGAAAAGAAAAAATACATGTCTAATATTTTCTGTTAATCCAACTGACAGACTAATTAGTTTTTTTTAGGAAACTAGCCCATTCAGGTAATTGTTTCAGTTTCTCTTTAGGACCAGGCCCCCGATTCAGATCGTTACGACAACGAGTTGTCAACCGGTGAGTCACGTAACACTTATGTTAAATCCTATACAGTCACGTGGTTTTCCGGTCGACAATTTGTCACCGAAAGGTTCTGAATCGAGTGCCTGGACCGTGCAGGATCACAAAATTCTGCAAAACCGAATTAAAACGATTCAACTCATCCTAAGTACAAATCATACCCTTAGCATGTCCTGGGAAACGAGACACAATAAAATGTTTATTGTTATGCGGTCTCATGCGTTCACTTGCAGTTTCACGAGTAAAAGTGGGGCTGTCGATAGCGATATTATCGATGTCGGGTGAGCATAATTTGACAGCGACTATCGTTCGTTTCGTGAACGCGTTCGCCTTTCATAATAAAGGTGTGATACCGCCCCATCACTAATTGATGTTCCCGACAAAATTAAGCCAATTTAACTTTATTACGCTGTCATTGTATTTCACTAGTCATTAATATTGCATTGTATAATTATAGTATACGTAGATGCAAACTCCGGTATAATTCGATTGAGAGCCGTCTAAACGTTTGATGGTCGCTCATTTAGAGTAAAGTATTCTCACCTTAATCATAAATGGTGTGGTTGAGTAGACGGATTTGTCGACAAGTGTAGTTTATTCGAAGTTATCTGCTCACTACCAAGTAGGTAGTTTTTGATTAATATCTCACTTCCAATTATATTTTAATTTACAATGCTCGGGAAATCTTGCAAATATAATCAAACTTGTGTTTTTAATTCAAGAGCGTAAACAAACTGTTGATGTTCAACTGGTACCTACTTCGTTTTGATACGTAGTTTTTTTTTTGCAATTGCTTAAAGAAAGATTGCCCAAAAGGTAAGTATATTTTTGATTAAATAATGAAATAGAAATGGCTGAAGCATAAAACACACTTTCCTTCGTACTGTATGAATAAACATTTTAAATCTGAGCAACACAGTTATAATAATAAATAATTAACAATCCAAGTTTGTCTGAAGATAATAATCCCAATAAGCGACCTAATAACTATGAAACTATGACACTAGTAATATCGAGCCTTTAGTAAATCGTAAAGAGCACAGAGACCAGGTCTTGCTATATAAAATTATTAATAATGATGTAGATTCCCCTTATTTGTTAAATAAATTACATTTAAAATGCCCTAGACTAAGTGCACGGCACCTAAGTACTTTTGTTACACCTTCCTGTTCGACCAAGTATAGAGGTAATGGTTTTATTATTAGAGCTTGCAAAAAGTATAACAGTACGTATAATCACATCGACATATTCCATGAAAGAATGGCACACTTTCGATGCTTGTTAAAGAAGCCGCCTGATTGGTTTTAGCTTAGCTTAGCTTAGCTAGTGAATAATACATCTATTTCTATCTAACTAATATTCTTGTATCCCTTTTTTTTGTTCCGCATTTTGTCTTTTCAACAGTTACTTGTATTACCTAGCAGTGGAAACTTTATTGCTTAAGTACTATCCATAATTTTTAAGCCAAATGTAATATTGATAGCTGTTTGTTTCCTTAATAAAAAAAAAATAAAAATAAAATAATTATTATGTAACAATGGCTTAAAAGTAATTTATTTAGTACTTATAATCGGACCCCATAACTAGATACCTTTATTAATATCCCTCACTTAGGTATATCCTTATGGATTGCATGTCAATATATTTAAAATTAATGACTATTAATATTAATGACTATTGTGCATCTGTCTGTGAACACAAATTGTAACTTCTGTAATTGTAGTGTACAATAAAGAGTATCTATCTATCTATATATACATATAGTAAAGGATATTAATTTAATATAATTGTAGTTCATATCAAGCGAAACCCGTAACTAGCTTTATTAAATCGAAACAACCGCGCTCATCGGATCGTGTTACATACTTGGACACTTGCCAACGCTACGATTGATGTTACTAATATCGCGTTTGATAGTTCAAATTGTTATTGCATCGTATCCAATGAAATATTATATTAATTTGTATTAATTAGGTCACTCGATTCTTTAATTAGACTAGTTTTTGCTCACAGTTTCGCACGCGTGGAGCAAAGTGTATTTTTTTCCGGAAATATAGAAAAATTAATTTGAAATTTATTGTTTTATAGGCAAATGAAATGAAGAAATGGAACTTTGGCTTGGTTTTTTCCTTTGACTGTGACTATGACGTATTTTTTATATTAATTTAAGTGCTACAAAGGTGCACATTAGAATAATGTTCAGTTCAATAAAGCTGGCATGCAATGCCAAACTGTAGTTTTGTTGCTGTCTCTAGATTTTGTTACCTTTCATTGTTGTAATAGTATGTACTTTTGTTTTTGTTTTCGATAATATTTCTGTGATGTCAATTCATAATATTTAAGACTTATAATTTTAGAAGATAGGTTTTGAATTTGGGACTTCATTCTTTATTCAGTTGATGTACATTAGGTAGGTACAACGAAGTGTCCTTCCTTTAGGCAGTGCCTTCATTTAGAACGGCTGATCCTGCGGCGGGATCGCAACGGCTTATTGATGGAGCTCGTGTGCGCCCGGCCTGCGCCGCGTAATCCTGGATTAAGGGACACACTACAATATGGCTGCCTTAAAAGTGTGTAGGAAGAGGAAAATCATTTAGAATACTGCGGTGACTACACTCGATCTACTCACACTGTCACACTTAAATTAATTCACTTCAATATGGTTGCTGTTTGCTGGATACTTTATAATAATACAAATTACAAGAGAGTGTACCTCCTCCCACACATTTTACATAATTTAAACCATGCGTGCTAATTTTATCGACGCATTTCATTCTTAATAAATTGTCGTAGATAATTTCAAAATAAAGTATTAGGAAAGTAATGTACCCAAAAGGTATACTTCCAATTACCACAAGAATGTTGTTTACCCAACCCACCCCGTAGATTCACCATTGACAATTTGATAAAAGACGTCCCTTACTTTGTTTGCGAGCAACATCTATTTCACAGTCCCCCGCATCACGTTTTCTTAAGACCAAATTAATGTGGCGACTGCGAGCGATTACGCTAAAGATCGGAATCTGCGTCCGGAGCCGCAAGAATCCGTGTCGCCGTAATCCGGAGATGGAGTGCGGCCTCGTGCGCGCGCGGCCTTATTGATAGCGGGCCCGGGCAACGGTAATTATTCAAGCCTTACTCTTGGTTTTGCAAACCATACATTCTGGGTCATTGAATTTCCACATGGTCTCACATGACCTTCTGTTTCTGTGAAGGAATTCAGAAGCTTGATTGCTGTACTAAAGATCTACCATGACATTCCGTAACATTCGCATTTCGCACAATGCAACTTCGATATTTTTTAGACAAGAACATTTTCTCTTACATCCCCCTGGCCGCAAAGGGAGTTGCCGGGTTATATGGGTTTCCCCATGGGACCTACCCTCTAAATCTCCACTGTACTCCACACGTGCCCTTGATTTCGGAAGGCCAGGTTAGATTGTAGTTGAATGGGGACTACCACTAAATCCAGATTGATTTTATCGGTTGCAATATTTAGAGGCTCCAATAAATATTGCAAAGAGAAAGCAAGCATTTATAAATAAGGGACGAATCTTGTATAGAATTAAGACTGATGACTTCATGTGAGTCGATTGATTGAAATGTCATAAAAGCAACGCCATAACTGGTTCTATTTATCTGCGAGGGTTTACCTAATATTATTTTTGTTATTTCGAGGGTTTTCAATCTGTTAACAATTTAAATACGTCGGAATTTACTAATTTGATGGTGATTCACCGACGTGCTCGATGGAAAGTAAATGCGATATGGCGATAATCTGTCAATACGTTAATAAAATGGTATCCATTAATTGCGCTCAGCGCTGATTTATTATGGATGTTAAATGCTGAATTTTGTATTGGCAATCCTGGAAGTGGTAGAAATAATAGGAAACCATAATTTGCAACAATTACCTATAACAGGCGGCTCTTAAATGTTTGTCTTTTTATCAAGAACTATTTTCTCCTAACACTTAGGTAATTAGTCTTGTTTTCAGCTGGTGTATGATCAAGTCTGACCATGCATGATAGCAAAAAAATGATGATGATGATGAATAACAAAGTCAGGTTATTCATCATCATCATCATTTCAGTCATAGAATGCCCACTGCTGAACATAAGCGGAGGCTTATTCGTGGAGACCAATGACTTACAGATTGGCCAGTGGGAAGCGGCATGCATCCACCAGCTTCTTGCAATCTTTACCAGGTCGTCTATTATCATGTTATAACTTTAGAGTTCTTGACTAGATAATTTAGATTCTAAATAGATAATTCTTATTATTATAAGGCCTCGTTCATATTGTCAGAAGATTCAAGTAGCTTAAAAGAATGCCACGCCACACGTGACTACATAAAACGATCATGGATAGAAAATGTGCCAGTTTCCTTACAAAGAAATAGATTAAAAAAACAGTTAAATCTATACCAAGACCACAAAAAACATGATAATTGTTATCCGTCATATAATATAATATATAGTATATTTTTATGATGTGTACATTAAACATTGTCATGATACCCATATTTTTGGCTGCAAACCAAGAAAACCGATTCAATGGAATATGCTACATTTGCAATCGCATTTAGCGTTGACACAACAAGGAGTGCATAAATTTTGCTTTGCGATTTATGTGAACTTATTGGGTTTTGAGGCCACGACAAATACATTTAAAGGTAAGGACACACTATTAACCTGGCTGCGAATTGTGGCTAGTGTGCTAGGAGTCCCAGATTTTATGCGTAATATTGGGTACAAATAGGAAGCATGAACCAAATTCGGTTAGACAGTATGCAGAATACTATAGTATATTTTCACGTCACATGTCTCCCAAAGAAGAAATAGACTTTGAGCAATGTGACTTGTAATGTTTTAGAGTAGTGAGACGAAATACTTGAGTATAACCTCTTAACAACATACCTACATTTTCTTTGTTTTTTGCATGATAAGATCAGCAAAAGGACAAAAGTAGAGAAAGACACCATTTCGCGCTGTGCTTTGAGAAAAGCACTAATTCTATCTCTTTGTAGAATGTATTATTCGAAAGTTCATTTTAGTAAAAGCTCACATAATTATAATTCAGTAGTTTCGGCATAGGCTGTAACTTCGTATACAATATACACGATTCATTGCGCTTGTAAGTTTCGAGATTTATTATTAGCGCAGATGTGAGGGCGTTCAATATCGTGACCACGAGTAAACGTTTTAGTCTGGACCATTCAAGTCGAAGCCATAAACTTTGTTGACAATGACTGATTCGGCACGCGGCGGACCAAATGTGCAATTTTCAAACGTGTCTCGAAACGACTGAAGTCTCGGCGCCCCTACATAGTGTTGTAACTCAATTTCGAGGCACTGGCAAAATGCGGCGTGACCCATTTTAAGTTCGCATCGAGGACATTCCGGCGTAGACCATCGACTCTAGAAAAATATTAGGTACTTTATTTGTGTTCGTTTGCACCCAATAGTATTTATGTATTTATTTTTGGCAATTTTCGACTACTAATTCAAACTTTGGCCATACAGATCTTAAGAGTATATTAGGATTTAAAGACATAGACAAAAAAGAAATAACAATCTAAATATTTCAGTTAAATATGATAGAAATGAGAAATACTGATTCTATAATAATTTATTAAGTGATAACATGTTATTAACTAAGCAAATCATCATGTCAAAGGCTTAACATAATCAATACACACTCGTGATTGTATCTTCGAATTCTAATGTCTGTGGTTTTCTCATTGTTGATTGAGCCAAACACTAACGTACGTAATGATATTGTTCTAACAGAAATGCGAATATCATTTTACATTCAATTCTATAGGAAGATTACGTTTCAGGCTTCCAGAGATTCTATTTGTATTAACTTAAATCACATAATTGTCTGTTATGTTTCAGTGTCAAAAAATAATGATAATAATTATTAAAATCACGTAATTGACTGTATGTTTCAGGTTTTAAACATGGCAAATTATGAATGTCTGGGGATTTCACAAGTTATTTAGAGCTCAAAACATTAATTTCTTGTTTAAGAGCCGATGTTCCTATCAAAAACAAAATCATATATTTTTGCAAATAGGCCATTAATGGCATTTTTACACGTCCCATAGCCTTTACTATAAAGCCGACATTAAAATAAAGAATAAGTTTGACGTGTTGACAGTTTTCGAATGGAAAATATGTTAGTTAAATCAATTTTATTTGTAAGTGCAGGCATCGTAGGAAGTTGAGTGTGTAAAATAAGAGAACCGCATTCTGTAAATTGTTTTAGGCTTACAAAAATTCGCAGACTATGATTCTGGGAGTTTCCGGAAAATGATTGTCTGTCACTTTTTTTTTTAAATAAGGCATTATTATTACTCACTTTAATAAAAGAAAACTTAAATCTGTATATATAAAATAGTAGCAGTATCTAGACTTGAAATGTACACATGAAATGCCTTTTATAGTGCAAGCATCTACTAGTAAAGTTTTTTTTTGGAAATTCCACCCCTAAGAAGGATAAATAGGGGATGAAAGTTTGTGTCTTTAATTGAGCGACACAGTGAACAAGCTCGTTAAATAAATATATATATTTTTTTTATATCAAACTTTGTCAGTTTCGAAGTCAGGATCGAAAATTTTGTGTTTAGGCTTATGATTGAAATTAATTTATACGTGTCTCAGGTAGTAGTCACTTTAGCTCATACATGTTCATAGATCAAAATAACGTTCAAGCATATCAAGATATACTACTATCTAAAGACATATTAGTGTGTATTACCAAGATGTTGTTGGGTGGACTACTCATTACCTGAAACAAAAACAAACAAAGAAATTAAGGGCGTGTTTTTTAATTAAGACAATAAGAACTTAGAGCCACTTCCCGATCTAATAGAAGTGTCTTTATCTTATTTATGGTTATGAAGATAATTCAATCTTTAAAATGAAACATAGTCATTACAATCATGAAAAAGACTAAATATAATATTTAATAAAACACATCCTGTTTATTTTAGAATTGAAAATATACAAGTTTAGCTTAAAACTAAGTTTTCAAAAATATTTTTTTTAATACTAGAAATATTGTGATAAGTAACGCATGGAAAAAATATTGTTTTTACATACTTAGCACAAATTGTACTTGACGATTTACCAGTTCCATTTGGTGGTTAAAAATAAAATAATATCCTATATTTTAATCCAGACCATGGTCTATCTCTATGCCAAGTTTCATTAAAATCCATTCAGTAGTTTTTGCGTGAAAGAGTTGGAAACATCCATTCATACTCACAAACTTTTGCATTTATTATATTAGTAGGATTAGTAGGATTGTTTCGGGACCACCACATTATAAAATTTCCTAGTAGGGCGCTACAATTAACTTTTCCCATAAACTATAGTGAAAGCTAGTAAAATAGTCGTGGGATGAGTGGAGTGACGTCTCCTTTTTCAGCATAGAGGGAGGCATACAGGGTGGCTTGCGGGAACATCCCTCGCAAAACTTGCTTGGCACAGCGCCTTGGCTCTGCTACCTATTTTATTGTGATTCGGCGCCAACAACCGGGAGATTTACCCCGTCTGTGTTTTAATGGCGCACCCTGTATATATTAATAGCTACGAATACTGTGGCGGGATAATGTTTTCGGTGGTTAACGAGCGAATCGTGATGTAGATAAATCTGGACTTTTCTGCTTACGGTAATGTGACCAAGCCATTGTTGTTAGGTCATTTATACACGTAATAGTTACGTTTTATTGTGTCGAATGCGATTTGACGGCTGACCATTTCATTCTGTTTTTAACCGACTTCAAAAAAAGGAGGAGGTTCTCAATTCGGTTGTTTTTTTTAAAAATGTTTGTTACCTCAGAACTCCGCCATTAATGAACCGATTTAAAAAAATATTTTTTCATTTGAAAGGGTATACCTCCAGATTGGTCTCATTTTTTTCAAAATTAAATTATGATGATGGGATCCATGAGGAATTGAGGGAACTGCTAAAATATTATAGGTACACGTATAGCGATTTTAGTATATTTAAAAACAAGTCAAGCATTTGCATTCAGAAAGTATCATTTGCTGAGGAGGAACTGAAGACGGAGACCATAGTTGGGCACGATAGTCTTCCACGAGTAGCGATAAGATATTTTCATTAGGACAGTTAAGCCTTGCCATAGTCGACAAATCAAATTTTAATAAATGATACCATCAAACTGATCCGATGAAGAAGGCGGAAGGTAAGCACCGGAACTCTGTGATAAAACCATGTATCATAGCCGTGTTTAGACATATTTGAATCGTCATAAGAAGAAATTTAGCTATAATTACATCACAGATCGCCATTTAGAATAACGCCACCGAACCATTTAGAAACACGCCACTAAAAACAGACAAATAAAACAAATTTTTATAAAAAAAATAACCGCCTTCAAAACAACCACATTCAAACACTCCACGGCTGGCACCGACTCCAATGATAACTGTTTGGTATGATTGTTTAAAAGTTATTTTTAGCTTTTTAGTGTTTTTTTAAAGATAAGGGTTTTTGGATTTATTTTCGGACACTAAGTGCTACTACATAGACATGTTATTGTCGAGCTGAAACCATTAAATATATTTCCGACAAGTAACTGAGTTTCTTGCCTCTGTAGGATTTTACCGATGCAGTGGAAAGATAGAAAAAAAAAGAGACTTTTAGTGCTATTAATTGCATATTTGCAAAAATAAATTACTTTTATTTTAAAAATAATTTAAAGAGTATTTAGTAGTTATTTTTCTGTTATCAATTATTAAACATTTCAATGTAATGTCATTTCGTTTTGATTAAGTATTTACTCTTGTAAAAATTTTAATGGAAAGCAAACAAGATTTTATATTTTAAACGTATATTCGAGAGGAAATGTGGTCTTTGCTATCCAGTAGCTCAAAATTGAATTGGCCTTGCGAACCCTCGTAGTAACGAGTTCACTTCATTTTCTTTTTCCCCGCACTAAACCAGTTGCATGCTTATGAAAAAGTACAAAATAGGACAAATAAAACTGCGCACACTTTATGGTACAATTTTTAATCCGGTGCCTGCTCCGTTGCAATGTTCAAAACTTATTTCCTTTCGGAGTGAAATAGGTGTATTTACTCGCCAGTCGTAAATCGCAAACATTCGCTTCGGAAAAACAACACAAAATGGACTTATAGTTTAAAGTAGCGCCGTGATTTGTGCGGGACGTCCCGTAGTCCATATGTCTAGACGACGACACTACAAAGTTTTGACTTTGAGCCTTAGGTACATATGCGTCTAGCTTTAGCCGGATTCGACTAAGGTAGTCATACACGTTCGATCTAACAATAGGATGGTACACGTAATGGTATAGATGGACGCGATGGTAAATCAGAAGTGCGATGTAGAGGGATATGATCAAATAACCTGATGAACACTAAGATTTATGTGACCAGCTTAAAAACAAACTAAACGTAAAACGTAAACTTTTTAACACGTAAGCAACTGTCCCGGTCTGTAAACTTGTAAATTTACTGTCCCGATTTGTAAACTTGTAAATTTACTGTCCCAAAAAAAAATTGTGAGCCTTACTTGGCTACACTATTCCAAAACCATAATATGTTAGGAAGGCTAACATACCGTGATTGGACATGAATCATCGTCCAAATCCAGTATTGTGTCAAAACTGTTATTGGTTCACTGGGAGGGATCTAATGATGATTTATGTTTGTATCGGTCGGATTAGTCTGCGGTTTGTTTAAGTGATTATTACTCGTATTAATTGTAAAAGCTAAAGCTAATATTTAATGTTACGTCCAATTTAATTCATTGCACATTTTAGTAACCATCTATTAATAACGATTCAGTATAAATGAGAAATAGAGGATTATCTTCGCCTGGACGGTAGGTACTGAACTATGTAATTAGAAATAGATACCCACTACCCAACCTACGTATCAACAGGACGTAGTAATGTTTCTGAGATGTACAACATGATAGAGTCAAAAGTAGATCGTAACGGGAATCGTAACACTTTTTTCATATCTTCAATAATAGAAGTTGCAGTTATCAGAGGCAAACACTGAGTTTCGTGAGTGTAGAAACCCTAACTTTATATAAGACAAAACTGGTGGAGCGAGTTGTGCCTACATTGGGAACCTACTTAGTTGCTTTGCGCTGAATCCCAACTTGGAACTTTCCTTTTGTTCTCGAAAAATTCCCGACAACTTTATGGAAAGTAAACAAATTCGCACAATAGACGCCTTCTAAGATTGCTATTCTTTATCGAAGTAAGGGATAGAAACTACGGAGCGAGTCCAGTTATTGGGAAGCTTACGAGACGTATTCAGAACGATATCGGGTAAAAGGAAACCTTATTCTGTACAATGCCAGGACATGAGCCTGGATCAATATACAAAGCTAGCGTATCGATGTATTGTGATTCCTTTCACTAGCTCCAAGCTAGAGATTTATTCCGTTTATAAACGCATACCTAAACAGAAAAAGCTATAAAGCATTTTTTTTTCAGTTTTCAGTAGCTTGTTTGAAAAACTCTTATAGGTATATTTTTTAAGAAGATTGTAAGATAAATAATTCTAGGTACAATTTCGTAATTCGAAATGATTCTTACTATTTTGTTATAGTGAAATAAAGCTAATAGTAAATTGGGTAACAAAATCAAAATTTAGGTAATCTAAACTTTATTTTTTATTAGAAGGAACCTCAAAATTTTGCTGTTGATTGATTTCTTATTGCCGAGACACACTAATTAGGAATAACAAATTATTATTTGGCAACATCATTTTCTTTCATCTTTGAGAGTTTCAAATTATATTACGAACAGAAGTTTTGTTTTATCGTATAACTAACCGTTACCCGCGACTACGTTCGCGTGATTATTAATTACATTCAGAAACCTTCCCCATCCTGCGCACAACAACTCACAAACGTTTCATCGCAATCGGATGAATAGTCTAAAGTTTACGCTTTAAACCGTGCCTAAGAAAGCATATGGGACAAACAAACGCTCATTTTTGTTAATGGAATAATATATAAATTCAGTCTTACTATAAGATGCATTGTAGGCAAACAGTACAAGAAGTAGTGATATAGACATTATCTAGTTTAGTAACAATTTATTGAAATCAATATTTTTTACTAAATGGACTCAAAAACTAACAACTTCATGTCACCGTTCATAGTTTCGTACATTATCTGTTACGTAATGGCTTGGGACATTTTAAAATCAGTATTTTCATAACTAAAAGGTTTGAAACCTTCGTTTGAATTCATTTATTTATACAGAATGTAAATTATTAGAAGAATATGGCACAGATAAATAGACGAACACACAGATATAACAGAGATAGGTAAAAGATGGGACGAATTGGTCTTCATCTTTTTTCTCTAAATACGACAAATTGTTTTATACGATATCACAAAATTGTAATAAATGTTCCGAACCGGATGATTTTTTTAATTTTCTCAAAATTACACAGACAATATCCAAGAAAAAAGATTTATACCTATTCAATTTGTAAATAATCTTATCCAGAGTCGCGATATATCTAACGGAAATTACAAATTACGCGATCGAAGCCCCGTTTACATCTCGCTAACAGCTTTCGCCAAGGGCCTACGCCTGACTTACTGGCTAACTAACACATTATACAAAAAAAATACATATCTTTAAGTTACAATATTATAAGAAAGATACCAAGACTATCGATTCAAAAATTGTTAATACGTAAAACAAACAAAAACTGGAAATTTAATGATGACTGAATTTTTATTTTCATTAGAAGTTTGCAATTTCGCATTACATCAGATTGTTATACAAAAAACCAAATTTATTTTAATTATATCATAAAGTCTCTATTACAGTATCAGAGTAGCAGCATTTCAATTACTCAGGTCATTTAATACTTATATCGTTCGGTTTTGCCGCATCGAGAAATTGCGCTGTCTCACGGGAATTTCGGGGAGTGAAATTGGGACAGTCCCGCCGACAGTACGGGACGTTTGGTCGTGTTTCATGTCACGCATGCCTGTTAGCGACACCATAATGTGCACTATATAAGATAAGGATTAGCTGAAACAACGAGTTATCAATAACAAATAAAAATAATAAAAAAGAAGATTTTTTATCTTCTCCAAAACATGCAAATAAAATTAAGATAATTATGACAAACCGAAGAGATTAAAATTTTGATGGTACCAAAATGGTCATAATTGTGACGTGTGTGCGTGAGTGTGTTTATAGCAAGAATGCAGGCACATTCTAATTCTATTGGGAAGATTAGTATAACAATATATTTTTGAGTCAATGATGTCCCACTGCAGGACAAAGGCCTCTCCCTAGTTCTCTACCCTTTCTCCACTCTCTGCACAAAAACATAAATGATGATGGAGTGATAATATCGAACCACACCGATTTATTTAAAATAATTGACATATACTATTGGGCTGTTGTTTTATTACCAAATAAAACGCATGCCCGTAGGTATGTCACAAAGTACTTTTTGAGAGGGCTCCCTTTTCTGTAATGTCGTTTGTAGCAATTTGTTGACAAAAGGAAAATTGGTTGTCCATTAACTATGTCAACCATGTTTGACAAATGTTATATCAAGTCTATTAGATCTTCTTTTGTAAGTGGTTACAATATGGTTCGATTAGGAATTTGATTTTATGTAGTAAATTAGATAGCTTTCTCAAATTAAATTACAGATTGAACACGACTCGTAGAATAAGACTGCACAGTCTTAAATTAAAGTTATATAGCCGATAGGTCTAATTAATAAATACAATTATGATTCGTACTCAAAAACAAAAAAGTATATTGGCAATGCAACAGGCAGTGGGCCGGCCACATCACATCTCAAATTTGGGGACTGGAGACCACATCTCGGCAAAGGTACTGTAGGACGCCCCTTAACTCGATGGACCGACGGCCTTAGGAAGACATCTAGCAATGGCTAGATAAAAAAAGAGGGAGATCGTGCTTTTTGGCGCTCTTGAGGAGAGGATTACGTCTAGCAGTAGGCTGCAATAGGCTAAGTATGCTAAGATGATTACAATGCCACGCTGGCTAGATATATCCGTGTACTTATGAAGTCACACAGTTTGTGACAAGTGCAAGTTTGCAAAGTCATCTGATACAAAGAACATCCGCATGGCACACGTTTAGGAAAGTGATCCGATTTGTTGGCTATAATAATTGTATTGGCTTACTTGTACTGGTTTTATCTTTATATCTAAAGACGAACAAAATTTTGTGTACGTTTAAATTAGCATGCTTTTAAATTGCTAATAGGTCTTGAGACGAAACAATGCACAAAAATGTTAAAGAAACGCGATTGTTTGACGCGATGAATAGTATCTAGTATAAAAAAATATGTGTAAGCACATAATATTGTGAGGTATAGTAGTACTGGCGGATGTTTATTAATAATAAAGCAGGCATTTAACAGTTTTAAAAGGTTTTATTGTGCACTTTAGCGCTGCCATAGCATATGTTAAACACGGCGGAACATTTTAAATGTTCCCAGCAAATATTTAAATGGCTTAAATAATTTGCATGTTGCGCCGTCGATTCGTTATTGAATGGCCTTTTCATAAGTGCAGGTACAGACACAAAAAATTAAGCTTTGCAAAATTATAGATTAAAGTAAAAATGAAAAAAAAACCAGATTTTCTATAAATATTTGTTGAGACATTGAACAAGGCAAGCAATCATGGATTATGTCCAATATTCTAACTTATTACTTCTTCGTACTAAAAAAAAACTTGTGTTTTGACAAAATAATATGTATTTTATGTCTCGTTGTACCAAATAATTAGACTACGAGACTTTTTTCATGATATCCCTAGCGATATCACGAATATCAGGCTGAGGCTGAAATAGTGTTTATTTTTCTTGCCGTAACAATTCGGTAAACGGCAAATTACAAAATTGTGTCCTATTTTCTTTCTTTTTTTTCGTGGATGCCTCTACTACAACTTTCACAATGCAACCAACACCGAAGAAAAAAAATTCTCGATACTAAATAGCCGATCAGCTAATAACGGTTATAGGTATTGTATCAGGTTTATTTTTTATTTTTATGCTGGTGCCATAGTAAAAGTTAAGCAGTGAAATCACACACCAAAATAAGTTGTCTAATAAGACAAATACTAAAACGAAATTATTTTCATGTCTTTCCCATTAAAAAGAGAATTAAAAAACTTATTGATTTAGATAGATTAAGATAGAGTACATTTTCATTTTACTAGTGACTATTAAATACCTATCACATTTGAATACCTTTGATTAAACTTAGTTCCTTCTTGTCAATTTCTTCTTTCTTTTGGTTCAAGTACCTTTAGCATTTTAATTTTACTAAAACTTTTTGTTTTGAACCACATTTTCCGTGCTATGGCTGATAATGATCGCTCGGACATTCTGTTTAATTCTCTTATTTCATTACGCAAACAGTTTTAACTGCTTTATCGTGGGCAGTCCACGCGATCTCATAAATAACTTGTGTACAAATGAATTTCTTGAAAAGGTCGTCGAAATTACAAGTTCACGTGAGGGTGGCGTCACGCGAGCCGAAAACTCGCCGCTTACCGGTGTATTATTAAACAGTTTGTGTCAGCCCTGACGAATACGGTTCTCCAGTTAATTAACTAAGGTGCTATATTTTCAATTCATAAATTGAATTCTTCGGACATCATTTTGTCTGTCTATAGTCTAGTATATTGACGACCTATTTCAAGAACAACAATTTTCTAAATAACATTTGAAAATGAGACCGTAACTCATCAATGGTCAGAGTCTTGCCTTACATTCGTGAATTGTTCGGAATCTATGTATGGATTTATACCACTTGACCGGCTGTGATCCAAATAGTACGGCACGGTACGTAACGGTACGGTAACGGTACGGTAACGGTACGGTAACGGTACGGTAACAGTACGGTAACGGTACAGTAACGGCACGGAAACGGTACGGTAACGGTACGATAACGGTACGGTATCGGTACGGTAACGGTACGGTAACGGTACAGTAACGGTACGGTAAAATAGTACGCTGGGGACGTTTTTTTGTATCGGATGGTGTGCGTTTATTATTAGGTTGTTTTAAAATATTTTGACTGTGCAAACACCATTTTTCGATTCACCATTCTTCAAGTGTTTTTATAATTTACCTGATTATAATTTACATACCTACGTGTATTTTAAAACAATATTCGTTAATTATCGATAGATGTTTTTTTAAGTTCATGTGGTTGAAAAGAAATCAATTAGTAGAAATAACTCTAGAAAAAGTTTAATATTTAAAATGAGTTACCGAAACATCAAATATATTTCAATAATTAATAAATTTCTTACAATTTAATTATGTATTCAAATAGTAATGACATTCAATGAGACTTGTCTGGATTGTTTCGCGCGTCCTCGCGAAACTTCAACAAGGGCGGAAGCTAAAAATCTGTGTTCTGTTAGTGAAGTTAGCTCCTGCCTACACCTGAGCTCCTGCCTTTTTACATCGTTGCGGCACACAAACAAATTAATTAATGTGATTTAGTCACTCTTTTGTATTTTTTAATGTATTGTCTCAATTTGCAAAACAAAAAAATGGTTTATATTTGCTTTGTGTTAACAAAATGTTTCAAATAATCTCCTAAAATTTTGCGAAAACCGGACAAAAGACGTTCTAATATCAAAAATTCAGCCTATTCACAAAAAGAAAACACAAAAAAAATATGTGTTCCTTTTGTCACCGAAAAAGACAACCATGAGATGTAAACACCTCAATCTCGTAATTTGTAATCTCCATTAGTGGCTATCTCGTATCCGGAACTCCGGATGAGACGGAGCCGGCTGTCGCAAACAAACGGAGACATAAATCAACGTCGCGGGCTATCGCACCCTGTGCGGACAATGTACACCTATAATGTGTTTGTTCCGGAAAACTCTATCTTTTTCTGGAACGTTCCCTGTCCTCTCTCTGAAAGAGCAGAAAGGAAATTACAAAATCGAAGAGCAATGTCAGCTGGTTATTTTTTCTGTTCAATTTTCTCTCTTGGGTTGAGACAGAAAAAACTACCATTTAGAAATCGCAACAATTTTTTTTTTTAATGAAATATTGCTTTGTTAAATCTTCGATTCGAACGCAGTGGGCAGAGGACAGAAAAAGTAAACGCAAGCGATGCGAGCGAAAATCTTTTAATAATAATATCTACATATATATATATATATAAATGAATCTCTATTTCCCTTGGTCATCGCATGACACGTGAATGGATGGAACAATGGAATTGTCTAAAAAAAAACAACAATTATCATCATCCGCATTTCAGCCATAGGACGTCCACATGTGCTACAGGCATTAGTCGCCTCTTACGACACGCCTCCTGTTGGCGGTGGGGAAGTATATTCTTTACGGCCGTCCCCACACAATTATACAAACAATTATACATTCATGCAATTTTTATGTCTAAAATAAGCAGCAAATTAATTATTGAGACAAATGGGTCTACGACTCAGCTAATGAATTAAGAACCTTTATGGAACTAATATTCATCTTTGCAATTTAATACAAGGACAAAGATAAAAGAAATATTTGAGTAATATTCTTCTAAATAGATCTGACTTATTTCAATACAGTAAAAAGCAAAAAAATAGTAAAATGAGCACGAATATTTTGACCAGTATCGCCTTTAAAGTAAATCAAGCCTTGTTAGAGAGAGTATAAATGGAGCTAAATTAGTACAACTTACCTTCACCTAATATTAATTTTGGTGGTACCGAGGGTAAATAATTGATTCAAAGGAAAAAGATAAAACGTTTCCATATAGACATACACCTCAAGATGAACGTGTTCCCAGAGTATGACCCAGAGATTATTAAGACTTTCAAGGAAAGTGAACCTAAGAAATGTTTCAAGTCCAGAAAGTCGAAACTGATAACCAGTGATCGGAGTAAGTAGATTGATTTGATGTACTTTGGTAGTGCTAGAATAATATGGATATGCCTTTTTTTTCAAAAACTGATACCAAGAAATTCCGGAATCCCGGAGGCAAGTCTATATTAACATCAATGTTTGAGATCATTGACCCCAAATCAATATACCTACTCCGATCACTGCTGATAACTGAGATAAAAATAACCAAAACTGAACACGTTATGTGTAGGTACTAAGATTCATTATTTTGTTTCGAGGGCGCACACTCGAATGGCTTGGAGCCCGATCGAATGTGTGAGTGGAGATGAAATAAAGTAACACCGAGCTTAAAATAAACACGGTCGTATGTACATTGCGCGAATGTGATTAGACCAGTGTTTATGGGGTAGGTGATTTTGATATCCAGTATTTAATTCTGAATTTGTTCTTTTTATAAATGGAGGAGTAAATATAGGGTGGCCAGAAAAGTGTCATTGTTTGACCAAATAATTTTTTTTTGTTGTCTCGTGTTGGGAGGTATCTGACTCACACCCCTATATATGTTCTACGATTTTTCTTAATTTACGAGTCGTGAAAGAGACAGTAGTAGTAACATAAAATAATATTAATTGTTTCAGTAAACGTTTGTACACCTTATCTTCTTCCGGTTGATAAGCAGAGTTTTTAATATGTAAGTTTTCAAAGTTAATGAAAGTGATAAAAATACGTTTTCATATTGGAAACTTTATCGAAAAATATATCGTTATTTATGTAGCGCGCAGATTTTTCTCGCAAGGCTGCCTTTCCAATAGAATGAACGCGTACGTATCTTCCTGCTTTTGTTTTTGAACCTCTTGATTTAATTAAACTATAGAACAAAGTCAAGTACAATCTACAGCCGAAATTCTACTTCGGTAGTAGAAACGAACCTATTTTATTCACCAGTTAGACCTTAGATAAGTCCACGTCAATCTATTGTGGAGAACAGTAACGTTATTTTATTAAAAAATTTTAGAGTACAGTTTGACCGTTTAAGATTTTAAAAATATATATATCTTTTTTTATTATATTTAATAGCTAAAAATTTCATCAATATTCTACCTACATCAGCCGAATCATCTTGTCCACAGTGATGAAAAATTCAAGCTACATACTGAATTTTGAACATCGCTGTCAGTTTTGCTTTACTTCACCCCGCGACCTGTATTTATCGGCTATCCGTTCACATCTGTCCGAGTGTCGAGCCGCGCCCTGAGCGAAGTCAGTAATTAATAAACAACTGACACGAACAGCTCCGACGCGTCCAAATAACAAAAGCCGGCTTACTGAAAACATCGCAGGTCTCCATAAATCGGTTCCGAATAATCGACTGACAAACATACTACCGACGATTCGCTCCACCGATCCCTGATTTTTCATGCATAAGCAATATGAAATGTATTCTGCGTTGGTGAATAATTTATTTTCGATTGTCACCCAGCCCTATCGAACTTTGTTCCCAGGTGTTCAATGAAACAATTACTTACACGCGGTTTCGGCGGCACAATTTTTAGGTAGCCGTTTATTAACACTTTGTAACGAAACACGTCGGCGAATTCGAATTTTAACAAGCTGATTAAAAATGAATAAAAATGAATTGCAATTGCAAAAAGGAAATGAAATATCCATGATAGGATTTGGTCTATTAATATCTGCATTGTTATTTTACTATGTGATGAACATAACCTTATAAAAAATTAAGTTGACAAACATTGGGTACTATTGCTAAACAGGCAAACAATCAGTCAGACTGGTTGCTCTAACTGACAAGATAATTTTATAACTTAAAACATTAATTTTCTGTACCGATTATTATGTTTCAAAACGTTCAAACTACTCAACAAAATTGATGAAAAATCCGAGTAACTAATCATGAAATATCAACAAAATCTAACTATGGTTAATTTTATTGCATATCAAAATAAATGTATGCTTGTATGTAATGTAAAAAAAAAACCGTTTCACGAGAACACAGAATCGCCGATACAGATCGAAGCCATTTATTTCTGCGGAATCAGTGACAGGTTCTATTTTCGTTGAAATGTTGGGCTTTGTTTTAAAAGTTAACATCTAACACGACATTGCCATTTTGCACTTTCATCGTTTTTGGAAAACGAGTATTACTTGTATAAACAAATACTTTAAAAACACAACTTATTTGATCGTTAGTTTATTTTTGTTGAGAACATTTTTATTTTAGGTAGGTATTCCTTTTTGATCCGAAGTTTTAAATGACAAAAATAATTTTAAGGTTGCAAACTGTTTCACTGCTTGAGATATCAGTATCATTTATAAATATAACAATGAAAAGGGTCTGAAAGTAAATGAAAAATGTCTAAAAAGGTTGACCGTGATAACATCGAAATGAAAACACGTCTTTCGGCGTAATAATCACAGCTTGATGTGATGTGACAAAAAAGAAATAATCCTTTAACAAAGCAAGTATTTGTTTTAAATCTATAAAAAGTCGCTGGGTAATATTACTTATTTATTTTTATTATTTTATCTTGTTGAATGTAATTTTCTTTGTTTGTTTATTGATATGTCAGTATTTGTGTCACTTCTGTTGTAAAATACATTTATACTGCTCTACACAAAAACCCTTTATTTCCTTCAAATAAAAGGTTATGGGACCTCTGCTATCATGATACAGGGAGAATAAAAGGTTATTTTATTGTTAATGTTTGGAAATAATTCGAAAATGGAGTTTGATAAATTTGTTTAAGAAACTAAACGGTGCTATTAATTAAAGGGACTTAAGCTTTTAGGTGAAGAATCTTTTGATCTTAGAGAATTGTGTTCCACCAATTCTGATTGGAAAAGTAATATCTGGAGAAAGCGTAGAGCAGGCGTTCCGCAGGGAGGAAAGACCTCGGTATAGATTCTTTGACTGGGGACAAGTCATGATGTTTTTATATAATTCAGACGGTAACTGCTAGAGAAGTATTGGGAGTCTTTTGCAAAAGGTTTATGATGAAACAGGATTACAAATGAGGTTTAAGTTACTACGTAGCTTGTGTACACTAAAGGTAGTTGATTACGTTTTCATGAAATCGTTCGTTACTGAAATTTTATCATTAGCGGTTCAACTCTGAAGTATGATGTCACTTGATAATTTTAAAAAATACGGTTATATTGGTAATGCCTTTTTATTTACATGAAAACGTGTGCAAAATATTGACAGTACATTACCAAAAATTCTGACGCTAGTAAACGAAAAACGCCGATTCGTCAAACAGGGATAAAAAGTATTGGTTCTGGAAGTGTATCTCGAAAGGTTACCTGAAGAAACTCAACAGAAGTAACTAAGTAATCTAAACTGAACATGTAAGCACTTAGTACAAATATTAAAAACAAATATTTTTGGTCAATAGGCAGTGGGGCCACAAATTATATGACAGGATGACGTGAGTGGTTTGATTCCATGAAACTATCTTTGACAGAGGAGGTTCGTGTTGCTAATAGTAAGAAATTGAATGTAGACGGTGTTGGTGTAACATACATTCTTCAGTGTATTTTAATAGCAATATTGTTAATATTACGTTAACTGATGTATTTTTTTACCTGGAACTATTTAAAATCTATACATTGTTTAGCACAAAAGTACAAAAGTGTTAATGTTAATTTCTTACTGTTACTATTAAATTAAAATCTATACATTGTTTAGCACAACAAGGCTTTCATGTTATGTTTCCTAAAACGGAATGTAATATTTCGAAGGCTGGTGTAGAAGTCTTAAGAGCTAGGCCAATCAGAAAGGTTTACAGACTTGCAGCCATCGATAGGGTCAGTTTAGTTAAACAAACTAAATTGTGGCAGGTGGCAGGTTTTTTTATTGTAGTTTCAGTAATAATAGTGTTATGGACTTTCAGAATAATAGGTTTGTCCGTGTACCTTATAATAAAAGGTTTAGCGAGAAACTCATTCATAATTGTAAATGTTGTTTAAATTTACAATTCAACGGCATTTTTTGCTGTCTCGTGGAAACTATGTACTAAACACAATTACATTTTAAGTGTCAGTCTCAGATAGTTTGTGATTGTCAACGAACTTTTAATTTATCCTATAAGAGTGCGGCAAATTTACAGGAATGTTATTTGTTAATAACATAATTAATATAAATAATTTGCGGTAATATTTCTCACAAATATTGTAACATCAGAAAACTTTGTGTATGATCATCGAATAAATACAGATTATCCGAAAGAATCCAAATCGCCGCGCTAATCAAAGCCAATATTTAAAGTGACATTGGATGAAAGTTTGTAAACGAAAACAGGGAACCAACACTTCAACGGAGGACCAAAGAAAAACTTGTTCCGTTGACATTGATGGATGTGGGCAGAAAACGCGCAGCGACCGTTTTGCAAGCCAAAGGTAAACTCCAGACTAAGTACTGTATTTTAGCGGAGACTGGAAATAAAACTGGATGATTAATACTCTTGTGGAATTTTTAAAATAGCGTCCGTGTCTGATAACTTTTGAGATAAGTCACTGTCGTGGTGCTTAAATGTACATTGGTTTACAGTTTACAGTGAAATGCTCGGTATGTATAATTAATGTGTTCCATTATTATTTACAGGTAAATTTATTTTCAAATACGACTTAAACCCTCACAGCCCAGAAACAAAAAAAAACACAACAGAATAGGTATTGCCCTTCTACCATATAACAATGCTTCAGATAGATAACAATATAATTAACGCTAAAATTAAAAGGATTAAATATTACGAAATCCATTACAATTTAGATAATTACCAAAAACTGGGCAAAAGCTTGTTTTATTTCACTCTTATTTACAGGTAAATTTATTATCAAATACGCTTATAACCCCCTCAGCCAAAAATAAACAAAACACAACAGAAACGGCATTGCCCTTCTATCATACAAAAAATTCTTGAGATAGATAACAATATAATATACGCTAAACAATACTTTTAATAATAAGAAATCCATTACAATTTAGATAATTACTAAAAACTGGGAAAAAGTTTATTTTAACATCTTTCAAGTCCGTGTTGAAGTACAGAAATCGTCGTGTTAGGCGAGTTCAAAAATATAAATGGTATAGACCAGGTACGTAGTTCACGTCAATATCCTTTAAAAAACAGTCGTCGTAATAATATCATAAATAAATCATAAAAGCAAAATTTTTTTTTTATATGGACTCATCCCCCTCCTAAAGCAGAGCGGTGATTCTGCCAATGTCGATTGTATTCTTGATTCAAAAAGTCAAAGCTTGACAAAGTTCACAATAAATAACGGGTGTTTAGTTTTTATTGCTTTTCTTGGATCCAGTGGAGGCTACTCTTCCCGTATAAGCAGGTTTCAGGACGCTATCGGGTCTAAAGCAAGTTATCTTGAGACAAGTCACTCGATGCGGCGTTGAATACAATGATATTTCAATAGTTTCAGATCTTTACCACTTCACCGAACATTAGAACACAAACTACACCAAACTTGCACTCTAAAGCTCTTTAAATGATAAATAAAAACCATTATAATAGATCAACCATGCTTTTCGTTCTTCTACCCCCCACCGAATCCCCGCAAAACAATGAATCAAGCGAACGAATAACAAGATGAAATGTCATACGTTACAATTGTCGTACGGTTATGTCAAATTGTCAATAAGGTAAAGGACGTGATTATTATACAGCCTAATAATTCCACGCAGATTCCAATAATCGCAACAACTCGCCCATTAAGTTGTGCTATTCTTTATCTAGGTGTGCGTTAATAAATACTATCTATTTGAATTGATTTGGTGACTTTTTGATTAACCTAATTTTATATGTCATTTCTTATTAACATTTATTGCGTTTTGTAGATCTTTTGTGATTTACTGTTGAGTTTTGTGTTTTAACACCAACACCGATAGTTTTATTTTCACAGGCGTTCGCAAATAAATGTTCCAACGTATTCTGTTATCTTATTTGCATTCTGGATATACTGGTAGTCAGCATTCAGTACGGCAAGCACGAACTTCTATCGAAATCGAATCGACTGTCGAGATCGAGAAAATTTGTATGAAATCTTGATCAGCGCCATTGCGGCCAGTAGCAGGAACTATTTTTCTAAGCACGAACCACTTTGACGTCTCGAGACTCGCGGATTCGTATCGAATTCGAATCGAGAAGCGGCAGTTTGTATTAAAATTGGTAGCACGAAACAACATTTGACACACAGATTCGAAAAAATCGAAGGCTGGCTATCGAATTGTCTCTCACTGCAAATTTATCAGTGAGAACTTTCGTAAGTCTTAAAATTTGTGATTTAAAGTGAAAATAATTATGTGGAGAGTGTCTCGTGGTCCCTTACCAAGCTATTTTAGGGCTTGGTCGATGTTGAACACAGAAAGAAATGAAGAGGAACAAATTAAAAGGTATACTTATTAAGGTTATTTATTTGTTGTTAAACAATGCATAATATTTGTTTAGTGCAATATTACCTTAATATCTTTGTTTTAGAGACCTACGTATTAGAAGTGTGTTAAGAAAATCGTTTAACCCAGCAAGTATCAACAGTAGAGAGTTCGTAAAAAGGTATCGGCTTACCAAAAAAGCGTTTACTTTTCTATGTAGAATCCTGAGAGAAAAAACTGCGTTGAAGGCCAGCAAAAGGGTATCGTTCGAACATAAGGTTTGCATCTGGTTGTCTATGCTTTATTTAAAATCAATAAACTTCCTATTTCTTCTTTATTGTTGTCAGTTTTTTCAGGTTTTATGTGCATTGTCTTTTTACGCCACCGGATCTTATCAAAGAATTGTTGGTATGGCGAAATACTTGGGGCAAACTACAGTCAGCAAGTATGTGAGAGAAGTAACAGGTGCTCTCAATACTCCTGCTATATTGAAAACATTTATTAAATTCCCTACAACAGTTGCTGAAAGAGAAATAGCAAGGCAAAAGTAAGTTTAATGAAACCTTAGATGAGGTTTTTCAATTTGTTATCATATTTTATATAAAATCTAAAATTAATCATTTGTTACTTCTCAGATTCTATACTAAATATGGTTTCCCTGGAGTAATTGGATGCATTGATGGATCACATTTTCATATATTTACTCCAGGAAAAGACATTGAACATTTGTTTTTCTGTCGCAAGCACTATCACTCACTGAATGTTCAAATGGTAAGTTAAGTGTAAAAGGATTTAAAGTGAATAATAATTAAAAGCTAACTTGACTAACTGTATGGTATGAGAAAAATATCTATACCTGCTTTATTGTTAACAGATTTGTGACAGTGATGGAAGGATAACTAATTTAAACCCTAAGTATGGTGGAGCAACACATGATGCATTCATCTGGGAAAATAGTGAAGTAAATAACTTCATGCAGTGATTGCATCAAAACAATGAGCACACGTGGTTATTAGGTAAGTGCACCATTTCTAAAAATAGCTTCCTTTGCGCCATAGAGCATTCCAGTCCCAGGCAAGTTAAGCAAAAACTAGTTGTAAAAAATTGGGTCATTGGGGTCTAAATCCACTTGAGTTTTTTCATTAGTTCAGTTTAGTAGAGTGCCAACGATTTACTCAGTGCAAGATTAAAAAAGATTTATTGACATTTATCATTTTCCTGGTAATTATAATTAATTGAATAGTTTAAATAAAATTTTTGAATATTTAAATTATTTTCACTATATGTATACATTAAACAACAACCATGACACTATTATTAAGAGTTGGCTTGTCTCAGTATTAATTTATTATAATGTGTTTAAGGTGATTCAGGATACCCCCTACGACCATGGTTGATGACACCTATAACCGATGCTGCTGAAGGGACTCCAGAAGCTAAATATACATTTATTCACGGACAAACTCGTGTAATTATAGAGAACACTTTTGGCAGGCTGAAAAATCGATGGCGGTGCCTTAGTAAAGACCGTACACTACACTACAAGCCAGAAAAATGTGCAAAGATAATAATCGCATGCAGTGTTTTGCACAATATAGCCATAGATTTTTCGGTCCCTGATTTAGATGACTATAATCATACGAGTCAATCTGATAGTCAATTTCAAGAAAACTTGCGAGGTATCGAGGGAACAGGGAGGGATGATCTTCTAATTAGAGGGCGCGCTACGCGTGCCCAGTTAGTTGATAGGATAAATAGGTTACACTAAAATAAATGTAGTACTTTAGCTTTCATTAAATTGTTATATTTTTTCGTTTAAATTGATGTGTAGTTCGATTTAAAAAAACTTAAACTTTATTAAAATTAATTGCCTTTTTTTATTAATATTGAATTTATTCGTTGTGTATTCTTAGATTTTGTAATTTTTGATAATTTTGATTTTGTAATGAGCAGGTATAATTAAATTTAAAATAATGCTTGTTTTACCCAGACGAAATGTGTTGGGCATTAAAATTATTTTAGTCATTTTATATGTATTCTGTACCATGTTTTAAACCAAAATATATTTACCTTATTTCATTAAAACAAATATTAATCGTAATATATTTTTTATTTATAAGTAACTGACTTAATTTCTATTTGATACATAACATTTGAAACATACCTAAATATTACTTAGAGCTACTTTTACTTAAATAATCTTCTATAAGTTTTAACGTTTCTTTAAATATTTCTATCCACTGAGCTTGCAATTGAAGCTCAGTGTCCCTCTGGCGAATCCTCTCTCTCTCCAAAGAAAAATATTTTTCGTCGCGTTCCTTCTCACACTCCAAAAAAGCCATAGCGGACGCATCGGCTTTTGTGGATTTTTTGAGTTTTTTTGGTGGAGGTGGTGTCCAGTGAGGTTCTGGAGTTGTGGCGTGTGGACTCGGTGTCGGGAGAATATCTTCTCGGGGTAAACTGTGAGTACTCGTTCCCGGTATGTTCCACTCCTCGTCACCTGCAAATGTACAGGAAAGTGTAAATTATTTCAATTATCTATATACATTCTATAAAACAAAGTCGGGTTAGTTACACCATTTATAAGTTAAGAACGGCTGGACCGATTTTTATGATCTTTAATCTTTTGAATTTATTCCCGCCTCGAATAGCAGAATAATTATTAATACATCAGAAAATTCACAAAAAACAGCTAGTGTAAAAAAAAAAACTTTCTTTCTTTGATTCTGTATTTAACGTAATAAAAAACGTTTTTATTTATATTAGTTAAAAAGGAAAGATAGATAAATAAGAAATACTTACCTACAACAAGAATACTTATGTCTTCAGACTGCTGTGTAAGTGGTGGCTGCTCTACAGGATCATCCTGTTTAAAAAAATGGTTTTACCTAATGACGCCTATTTTAAATTTAACTTATTCTACATAAGTAGTCAGTTGAAATTCCAAGAAGGCCAATTCTACAATCATTCGAGTAAGTAATAAGGTAAAGAATGTCTTGTTCAAGTGGGTCTCATTTTTTGTAATAAAAAAAAACTATGTTCGGGGTAATCTTAATAGTTAGAACTCATACTAAAATTGCGTTTTGAATTCTTAAAAACATACCTGAGTAAAACCTACTTCAGGTACAGCTTGCATTCCTGTAGCAGCTTGCTCACCAATGATGGTCAAAACCCGCAACTCTAAATCGGTCAGGCATATCTTTAGAGCAGGACCTCCACCAGTACCACGCATTGAATTCTTCAATTTGGCAGCCTTTTTTTTTGTTCCATTTTTAAAGTCACTCCACACCTAAAATATTTGCAATAAGAACTTTTAAAGTAGGTCTAAATAGGTCATAATTAAGAAACTTAATTATTTGTAAATATAATACATAAATTCGGAACAATTTAACATACAACTTATATTTTATTTCTTTAAAAATGCTTACCTTTCGCCATTTTTCTTCATTGCGTGAATCTCCTGACCCTTCACTGTTCAATTTACTAGTAAGTTCCTTCCACTTAGCTATGTTGTATTGGCGTCCGTGAGGGCCACCAGAGGGTTTAGATAAATCTCCAAATCTAAAAAAGCAGAAAGTTTTATAGGGAAACTAGAAACAAACATCAATAGGCGAATAGGGTATAATATATAAGTATAAAGCGTATTTACATACCTTTCCATGAACTCTACCATAATAGTAAATTGGATGTGACTAGTTCTCACCATTTTAAACTCACAACAATAAACAATACCCAGAATAAATAAATAATTATTTCAGTGTTCGCGCGTTCTCATTCAAGTGGCGTCACTTACTCGAATTACAAACTTTTTTGACAGAATACGTTCTACACTACTAAGTGAAACGTTTTGTCGGCACAATGTTACATAAACACTTAAAATACTCTTTTTTATTTGAAAAATGCTAAAATACTAATAAATTACTTATTTTTACTATAGATACGACTTAATTTTAATTATTTACTAATTTATTTATTAAATTTTTAACTCTCTGAAATATTTCTATCATTCACTTTGGTTTCAGAACGCACACTTCATACAACATAATTTTTTGTCTGTGCGCTTCTATCGAGAAACTCGATAGTTCCCTAGCGAGTACGCGTTAGCGAGTCGATATAAGTTCGTGCTGCCAAAATTTCGACGGATCGAAATCGAATAGTTTCGTCAAACTTTTCTACTCGATTTCGATACTAGTTTCGTGCTTCGCCTACAGCTAAGCTGACACGTGAAATGGCGCTAAGCTCTTATTTAAATGTTTTGTAATCCTGTCGACCCCATCCATTCTGAATGTGCAGTCTAAGGATTAATTTACACATTTAACTAGTGCTGATGTAATATTTATACAACGTTCATCTTCACACAACTTCGCGAAATCGTACATGCAAGAATAACTCGGATTCAGCTCTGCGGAATATAAGACTGTCAGCAACAGAATAAGGGAAAAGGGATTCGTTATTACGCAATTTGAATTCTATGGAAAAAATGGTAAAACAATATTCTCGATGGAGCCTCAAATAACAGCTTTCTCAATACATGAACCTTTCAACCCTTCTTTTCTTAATCTAGAGGATTCGGCTCCGACAGGCATATTATGTGAATAATCACACCGCTGACGACTGGGATCGAGGAAAACAATCAGAAAACTCTTTCACTCAAAGTTTGCCCAGAAATAAGTAGTAGTCTGTTTACGAACTGGGGGAAACTTCCAATTTTGGAGATTTGATTGTTTACTTTGCTACTGACAGGATTGGGAATCTTTCTAGAGTACCCAATATTGCTGTGTTTTGTTAAATGGAAAGTTTAAAAGTATACTTTTAACGTTTTGTCTACTACCTACCATATTTTAATCTAAGGACGAGAAACCATATACTATACTATTATGTAAGGTTTTGTAGAAAATATGGTAGCAAACTATTTGAATTGAGAATTGATTGTAATGAGATTATTACCTTTTTTTCGAGTCCACGATATTTCTGCACTGTTGCATACTATTATTGCGCCATAATCACGGAATAACAATAAAAATCACTGAATAAAACAATTACGAAAAAAAAACAATTCTAATGATAGTGACCATAAAAGCTTATATTGTATTTTTTAATTTAGGTGAGTGTAGGTCAATGGCGGCAGCGTTTTGGTAGTAATTACCAAAGTTAAACAACCCACGCCGCAGTTGTAAGTGAATGGTGACTATTCCGACCATGTCTATCTAAAAATGAATCCTTATTTCCCTTGGTCACACCATAGTTTGAGACCGACATAACTTTGTAGAGGGTTCTTACGCAATAAAATAAAAACTAAAGGTCACGCAAACGAAGTCGTGTGCAACACCTATATAGAAATATTTATAACAAACATCTCCGTACTCCGGAAGGCACGTTAAGAGTTGGTCCTGGTTAATATCGCTTGATACTAGTCAGCGGCCTTGAGGCGGCTTGATTACATCTGACAGTCAAGTTTAGTCACTGGCTTTACAACACCCCTCCACCAATCCGCACCGAGCCCACGTGGTGAAATATGGCCCTTACCACTTCATAGTTGAGGTGAGGGCTGTGCCCTGCTGTGGCATATTAAGCATACCTTACTTGTTTAAATTGATTGAAAAAATTAAATCATTTACAACTACTTAGACATTCTCATTCAGTGGGCAGTCATATTTTTTATTAAAATTATTTCAACTCCCCATTATGATATTTTATTAAAGCATTCAAACGTATTCGAGCATAAATTCTTCGTTTTCATTAGCAGTCAAGACGGACAAAATAATTTTTCGTTTTACAATAAAAGCGACCATCTACAGTGGCGTTTAATCTCAGACCTTAACGATGTAATCACGAACTGTACCATTCACAAGTAAAATGGAGTTGAGGATATTTGAATAAGCATGAATATTAAAATATACAGCCGTCTTGGTCATACATCATTTTCTTCTGTGTAGGTTGATGTGAATGCGATGATATTAAAGAAGTGAATAATCTACTGGGGGGATTACAGATACAATTCATAATGTAACAAGTCAGAACCCCAAAAAAAAAAACTTAATCTGCATTATCACTTTATACAAAAAACATCTTGATATTTGAGGAAGCAGAAAGATACATATTTCCGTGAATGAAGGTGAGATGAGATTGAGCCACACTTAAAACATTTTTTCACATCGTACAGCTAAGTCACAGTACGTCATTTGTAAGCAGCTCCCCGTACATTTGCCGCGTCAGTCGGAATACATTTGAATGAAAGAAGGAGCGATTACTTTGATTATGCTTTCCGTTACAATGCCCAACTGGAGTGCGTCCCCATTGTGCCCTTGCGTATTATGCTGACGCATTAAAGGATTGAGATTAAAACATTTTAGCAAATGTCAACAGCCGTTGGTTTGTTAATTACCAGTTAGGGTTTTTTGTTCGGAGGCAAGTTTTCAATGTTTTGCAGAGGCTTGTGTTCAAATTCTTTGGTACAAATAAAATAAAATAAAAAATTTAATACTGTACTCCCTTTTCTGGGCTGTTGATGATAATGATAAAAGCAATGGCGTTTCACAGACGAAATGTAGCTCAGCTAAGTAGTAAATTTACGTGGGCCGGGTAATGCACACGGCTGAAACATTCATGCTGATTACATCCATAAATTTCGTGCTACCAACACGTAAATGGTTGATTTATGACACTGAATTGAGGTAATATGTCGCTGTTATTTAGACATTTCATAGATACTTTATTGTTTGAACTTTAACCAGAAAAATTTCCGCCATCAAAAAAAGTTTTGGTAATTTTATCGAACTGTAAACAGTATGACGTAATCTTGTAATTGATTGGGCGTTTCGAGTGACATTTCGAGTTCAATGTCTAGTATTCTTACACTAAAAGTGGTCTTAAACTTTTCTGACGTCAATGTCTACGTCAATCATGATTTTAATATACACAAACTATTTGTGCTTCTGACATATTATCCGATGTTTCTTTAAAAAAATAAATGGAAAGAAAATGTCACAAACATGAGTCTTTTATTTTCACGAAGGGAAGTCGTGAACAAAAATGTGTATTTAAGATTGAAAACTGGAAATGGCATCGACGTTAGGAGAGGGTTGAAAAGGTTCTGAGTACGTTACATTGCTTCGTTTTCTTTCCGGCAGTACTTTAGTTTTTTTCTTATATGGTATTTGACGTAGTAGTATCGTAAAGGTTAGGTCTCTCAGTGAGTTTTAGTTTATAGGTGTAGCACTGTTGGTTAATTTAAAACCATTACACAAATTTTCTTCTTTGCTTACTTTTACTAACTTCATTCTGTGGTTTTTGTTTGTGGATCTTGTGTGAATTATGGACACTCGTTTAATAAAATTGAATATTATTATTGTAGTAAATTTAATTTATCGTCAGGATAATATTATTATAGTTGCCCGTTGTCTTAATGATATGATGAATCTTAAAATTCTAATAAGATTTTTCCTTCTTTCAAATTTTCATTTAGTATCCATAAGATTGTTGTTTATCCTACTGATGACACTATTTACTATCGCTGAAACCTCAAATTTGTATATTTCACTAGGAATACATTAAAATTGTTGGTATGCTATTAGAAAATGTTCCCCAACGTAAGAACTTGACAAAGTCGCATAATCTATTAGAAACTCCGATAAATTTTAGTCTCCGATAGTTTTTGTCTTAGATTGTATATTTACTTGGGTTTTATATTGCTAATGTATTTGTTATATAATGTATAGTTTTTGGACTTGAATCTTATTAGATATTGGAGTCTGGAGTTTGATGACGAAGTATACCTTATGAATAGGAGTTCCCCAAAAGTCGTTGAGGAAAATGTTGGAGATAGGTGTTTGAGGTCTCAAGTCTCTGTTCTCCTTAATGGCACTGATGTCGTCAAAGACGAAACCACAGTACAGGCAGTTGTGGTAGACAACGATGCAGGCCAGGACGAGTATCGCACCCAGGCCTCGTCTAGGAGGCTCTGGCATGTCTTCTGGCATCTGGGTCTGGCCGGCCAGACGTCGTCTGCTCCGACCGGTCCTAGTTCGCACCGCTGACACCACCCCGCCAAATCTACACACGCCACTCACGCGGTCCATGGTGATTATTGCATTACTTATCATCCAAAACACTTAACACTGCCATCATCTTAAAATTCCAGTCATACGGGTCTCAAGTCACCTGAAATGTTTTATGAGTAGCTAGCGAAAAAACGATCACGAACGAGAACCGGGGCTACAAATTTTGCTACAGAATATCACGAGCAAAAACGGCTAATACGCTAAATACGCACTGTTTAACACTAAAACGTTACATCCCAACTAATGTTTAGGTTACTATGAAGCACATGTCACTGTTTTTTTTCGAAATCATCTCATTTGACATTTATGTGGTGATTTTATTACGACACGCACGGGTGCGCCCGCTCTCTGGGCCGGTTCACCGACAACTGCCGAGGCGCGACGAGCGAATGCCGCGTCAAGTCACGTGACCCGTCGTTTTACTGCGGGTCGTTTTGGGATAGCGCATGCGCGTGTGAGAGGATCACTGGCGGCAAAATATTTTGTCACACTATACAAAACGATTTAGATTGTTTTATCATCCAAGCCAAGTAAATAACAATGCAGTCGCTAGGTGTCAATATTTTTATTACAATTTTTTTTTTATTCTCAAAAACTGAGATATGAGTTTTATTTTTATTTTTGTTTGGTAACATTTTACGCTTTTATTTAAGTAGTTAGTATCGCAACGTGAATCCAATGTGGCGAAGACGGTGGATAATAAAATACGATTACGAATCATAAACGGTATGAGTGCAGGAACATTATCGCAATTTGATTACGTCGTATCCTATGGGCGCATGCCCGGCGGGGCGGGGGGAAATGTTGATGACGACATTTGGTCGGGTTCAGGGGAGAGCTAGGCGAGCGAGAGTCGGGTCCGGAGCGTCTCACACAGTTGTTTCTCGTAAATATATTTGAAGCGATGGAGTTTCAAGCTTGAATGGAGACTGAACGCGATTGATACACTTCTCGATCCTCGAGTACCTATTCGGATTCATTTTTTCTCGCCCCGGCGGAGGCGAATGATGAACACCGATAAAAGGTTTTCGATGTCGCACGGTCTTTCGCCTTTTTACGGGGAAGTTATTAGTTGCGTGACTTTGAGAATTTGCATTCTGAGAGTACTCTGAAGAAACCATTGAAACTTGGTAGATCTCGGAGTAAAATGGCAAGGTAACAAAAAAAAATGCGACGTAAATAGAAATCGACATATCATTTACAACGGGTTGACACAATTGGCGTTAACTGTAACTACATACACATATTGTTATTATCAGATTTCTAGAAAAGGCCATTACAGAATACTTAAGTACATAAGTATTTTATAATATATTATATTAAATATTAAAATAGGTATCAACAGTATTTTATGTTTTAACTAAAAAGTCAGAACATACGTTATGTTAATTTACATAATGTAAGCTACGAATCATTTAACAATGTTTGATTGAAATACCAAATATGTTTTATTTAAATAGATAATACCTCAAACTCCCATTTTGCCATTACGTACAATAAACATGAAAATATGTTTCATAATATTTTGGTCTGGTATTATTTCAATTAAATTATTGAGGCATTTGAACAAATCGGTATTCAATTGTTTGCCGTATTGTTTATTTAAACAGTATAATAACAGAAAACAATATAACTTACGCAACAAACGAAATTACTAGGCACGCACAGTCCGAAATTACAAGGCATACAAACCAAATGAACAATACAGGATGGAATTGGCCAAAAGTGAACTCGCAATCGAAACCGTCGCTTACACGTTGACAAAACGTACAAGTAATAAAAATCATGTCCATTTAGAGTACTTACGATCACACATGACACGACTGTTTTGGATTCCGTAAGAAAATTGAGTTGGGATAAAGGAATACAAAGTACCAATACAGATTATTGTCATCATCATCATCATTTCAGCCACAGGACGTCCACTGCCGAACATAGGCTTCCCTAGTGATTTCCAGATTGGCCGGTTGGAAGCGGCCTGCATCCAGCGGCTTTCTGCAACCTATACTTGGTCATCAGTCCACCTTGTGGGTGGACGTCCTACGCTGCGCAGGCCGGTACGTGGCCTCCATTCCAAAACCTTTCTGCCCCATCGGCCGTCAGTTCTGCGTACTATGTGTCTTTTGTTCGTTTACGGATCTCCTCATTTCTGATTCGATCTCGCAAAGACACACAGAGCATAGCCCATAGATTATAAATTATAATACAAATACAAAAAAAAGTGTTCTTTTCTGTCAAGTACATTGATTTTATATTTATTGGTCAAGAACACTACAAACTCACTCGTAATAGAAATAAAATAATAAAAACAAATAGTGTAGTGTTATAAACAATGTAAAAAACCTTGGTTATTTTAAGTAATTGGCTAGTTTCCTAAAAAAATCTAATTAGTCCATCAGTTAGATTTACAGCAAATCATCATCATCATTTTATCCATAAGATATCCACTGCTGAACACAGGCCTCCCCCAATGACTTTCATCGGGGGGGATTGCCAATACTCGCCACGCTTGGCAGGCGGGTTGGCGAGCGCAATTTTTTATAACATTTCGCACGCAGACGCTGCCCGTCTCATGCTAGAGGAATTAGTCGCCTCTTACGACACGCTCCTGTTGGCGTTGAGGAAGTGTATTCTTTACGGCCGTCCCCACACGGCACCGCAAATACATTACAACAAATATTGGACACGATTTTTTCTTTTCTAAATCAAATATTAATTTATGAAGATATAGCTCGTTAAAGTTACGCCGTCACGCCTTGCGACACTTTTTAGCAAGGCGTGACGTCACGTGCTCACTTTGATGCGCTCTATCTTCGTAATTTTTTGGTTGATTGACAAAAGACAAAATATGGGTCCGATATTTTTTGATAATCTAACTAACAGACTAAATAGAATTTTTTTATTGACCCAGGAAAGTAGCCTATTGCATTACCTTCTCCTATCCTTCTGTACCTACTTAGTACCTTTAAGATGGCGCATATTGGTACCTACACTGAGTCACGTTTATAAAAAAAGAACTAAAACTGTAGTTGCTTTACATACTTACTGGTGTGCTGAGAAACGCCCCATTAGTCCATACGGATTCCGTATGGGGGTTCCGTTTAACGGAACCCCATTACACGTGTGTCGACACGTCGTACGCTTTTTATTGCACAGACCATTCACCCTCCTGTATTTATTTGGCGAATTTGACAATACATATAGTTATTGGGTAACCGGGCCGCTAGTCCGCTAACAATGACCTCCCCTGCTTGCTTTTTCAATATGAACGTTTTTTTTAATCACAATAACGATTTTCGGCGGGCCCTTTAGATCCTTTGTGGTCCCGGCGGTTAGTTCAGGATTTTCATCCAATCGTGTTAATTATTTCCTTTCGTAAGTGGTCTAAGAGACCCCAGTTTCCTTGCGGACATTGTTCGGGCCTCTTTTGAAATAACAAAATGGCGAACTTTTTTGATAAAGAAAATTTACAGGGACTTAAAGTTCGTTAAGTTAATGAATCAATTTGATTGTAATGAACGCGATGAAATTCACTAGATGAGTTTAAAATTTAATATTAGCGCAACGATTTAAGCTCTAAATCAAACTTGATTGGTTTTCTCATTTTCGGGACATAATTTACTCGCGCTTATTACTAGTAACTACAGTATTTATTGAGTGTCAACTGCAGGTCAATCTACCCAAAAAGTTAAAGGGCATTGAAATGATTTTCAACTTTATGTCCGACACGTAGAGATCAATATCAATTGAGAAAATTTTACGTTTTGTCGTAGGTTGACGTGCTGTTGTCTGTATTTATTAGTAAAAATTATAGAAAACATTTTGTTTTTTTTTTGATCCTGTAATCTTTATTTGGGATACAATTACAATATTATATAACAAGATATGAATTTATAAAATCAAAGGTAGGTGTAGGAGGTAATGTCCGGAAATAATATTTCGATATAAATAATTATTTAACCAATATTTAAATTGAATCTTCCAAATGGCCATATAAGCTAATAACGAAAAATTATTATTTCGTTAGGGATGCTAGATACGATGCAAGATCCATAAAAGTAGATAGTGCTAATTACCGTAGAAATCGCTGCTGAGTTGTCTAAAATTGTATAAAAAAAAATTGTCGTTATTCTATAAACAAGTAGTAAGAGCTTTAAACATAAAACCTGTCGAAGTCGCGGGAAAAAGCTAGTGATATTCTCATTCGTAAATTGTTACGACCCTAAAGCAAGTACATTCAATATTAAAACGCGAAACAACGAAATATTGCAAAATTAAAATAATAATTTATGAATTCCGAAGGTCTTTGTATTGTTTCAGCTAACGGCTTTGACGCAATTTCAAACCAACCCCGTATTTCACAAAGGGCTCCATCTCAACTCCAAAAATACACAGCGTATACGAGACCGTTGCCAAATTACAATCTCACAAAATGTTAAAACATTGCATGTGATAGCATAATAAGGACAAATTAAAGGTTCAGCCCGAAAGGTGGGCAATTAATTTCTCCCTTAACCCTGTCTGTACAATGGGTCAATGAACCGGTTTACCACTTTTTAGACAAAGACTTATCTATTAAAAATATCTCTATGCGGTAAAATTTGAAGTTGTAATCGAAAATAGAATAACACGCAAATCCGCGCAATATAGCTGGTTTGATGAAACATGTTATCTAGTTGATAGAAGTTTGCCTAGCGGCGTTAATGTTACTCTATTCTGTAACCATCATGGTAAAGTTCCCCAGAGTAAGTAATTTTGTATTATAATAAATCACTCTTTTTTAAAACAATAACTGAACATCTAAAATAGGTGCATTTCTAGAAAAATAAAATTAGACAGTAATGTAGTGTGATGGTTTCTCAACTTTGTTCGGCTCGCGCAATAATCAATCAGTAATAATTAGGAATAAACAAAAATGCCTTTCGAGAGTTTGAAAAAGTATTACTAGATTTACATTGAGTTTAAAAGTTGGTCTAGTTATGAAAAAAGACATAGTCAAACGACTAAGAGAGATGAATAGCCAAATTTAAAATATGAGTTGCGCTATAAAAAAGAAATACTATTTTAGTACTGTCCCGGGTCCTAAAATACCCACTAGGTGAAGGTAGGGTTAAAGAGATGAACTTTGCCGTAGTAAAGGGTAATGTTTTGGTAATGTCACAATGCTTACGGCGAGGTCTGCCCTAAATAAGTTCGGACATATTTGGAGTATTTGAACACGATTTTGCCTGGAGCGCTATAAGTTCAGCATGCAGTATTTGTTCTAAAATAGTGTCCATTTTCCTTACATTGTTATAAGAATTTAGGTTAGTAGGTATCATATTTAGGTTCCGTATTAAATCAGGAAATTTTATATCTTAGCTATGTCTGAACGTCTGTCTGTCTAACCATCTGTATTACAGCCGTTTAGCGTTGTTTATCAGAGCGGAAAAGTTCAAATTCGGCATAAGTACTTATAGATTGATATAAATATTAAATTCATAAAATATTAAAGTACCTACCAAACATTTTACGTGTAAGGTTTTGATAGTTAGGTACCTACCTACCTAATTATGTTTTTAAAGGATGTTGTTAAATAGGTATTTAATAATTATTTTAGGTAAACTTAAACACTTATTCGGCATAATAAGCCGTTTACGAGATAATAAGCTTTGAAGTTGAGGTTTTTGTAGGAAGTACGCGCTCCCTGCCCTCTCATGTCGTAACTGCTTTATATTAATACATAAAAAGTACGTTAAATAATGGTTAACTTTTGATAGTCGACCAACCTATGGGTATAGCAAGATTATGGTGTATATGTGGACGATTGCCTTTTAAGGTTGTTCGCCTTGCAAATTAAAGTATGTCATTTAAAAAAGGTCTGTGTTTTTTGTTCTGTATTGGTTGATATATTTGAGGTAATAAAATGGAGCGCATACCCTATAGAGTAGAAATGTCATATGATTTGATCGACGGAATTTTCCGCCATTTTTAAATTTGTATCTGTACTTTTTTGTATGGCCGAGAGTTGACAAGACTTGTCATTTCATACTAAATGTAAGTGAAAAATCATTTATTAGTTTCGGAGAAATATGGTTCGTGTTGCTGCTCTATAGGGTATGTACTCGATGGGTAATAACAACGCTGTCAACTGTGTGAACTGTAAACTAACCATTAACTCCAAACCTAAGCAGTGTTGTGTTCTACAACAAACTTTATACAGATATAAATAATCAAGTTTGCAGCAATACTGTTTTAGATTTATGTTATATGAATAGTGGTCATATTGTATCTATAAAAAATGTTTCAGTAAGAATAGGGAAGGGTAGTTAGCAAGCGAAATCCCAAATCTTTTTGTTCTCGAGCAAAAACGCATGCGATATTTGAAGAAAAATTACCAGTCATTTAACCGTGTTCCCCTTTAAATCCGAGTGAACGCATTCCGTCTTCATTATAGCGCACTAAAAAAATCAGCAAAACATGCTAATTCGGCCTCCGAAATGGATGTCATACGGGAGTTTTTCCGACGCCGTGTGTCAAGGGACGTCGCTTGCAAAGCCCAGTGGAAGCGATAGCCCTGAAAAACTGGGGTCCAGTGATTGATGGGGAACGGGTGTAAGCGCCGAATAAACAGACCCATGTCCCTACCAATGACCCACAGGTCAGGTGGACGAGTTTTTTTTGTTTAAGAACAATTTCCGTTAAATTGTAATATTAATAATGAAACCAAGAAGTTGTTATACATAAATATATATTTATTTATAATCGAATAAAAGAAAAATTTTAAGAAATCGTAGAAACTTTTAATTCAATAAAATATAGTTTTTTTTTTACATAAGACGTCCTTGTGAGGTTTAATATAATTGTACAAGTCCCCGACACATTTACCGTTTGCGGTTTTTGTTGTATCTGGAGTGTTTATTCTTATTGCAAAGTTTTTAAGAGTTTAATTAATTTGAACTATGTTGTTAATAACCTATTGAGACCATTCCAATAAGCCCTAACACGATATCTCTGCTTTATGTTTGTGAGAAGTTAGGTATTCTGCAGATTCCAGGTGATGATGCAGCATCAGTCTAAGGTTGCTATGTTCTTGCAATAATTTATTGAAGTACTATACTACTTCTATAGATGTTGCTCACACATACCTTTATCAACTAGAAAAAACCTGAACATTTTCGAACCGCTGAACAGCTTTTCAATGATCGTTGCTAAGAAATAACACTCCTGATTAAGTCACCCTTTAATAAAAAATAATATGTAATTTCAAATCGGTAGCCGTCTGGGAGCTGCAATGCCATAATCAGATAGATTTTGGTTTCTCGACGATTCGATCTAGTTGCATGTATCGAGTTCACGAGGTGATGCGCAGCGTTAAAGGATCTTAATTATTCATTATGAGCATTTTATTATTTGTGGCCTTAGTAACAGTCGTTGAAGGGTTTAAAATGTTATATAAATAGATATTACATACACAAAATAAACAAAGAATAGAAAACACTGTTTAGTCTGCATAAATTATTAAATTGTTGGCATTCATTATTGATGTATTTAAACATTTGAGGTTATTATTTATTTATTTATTTAGACTTTATTGCACAGATTAAAAAAAACATACAAAAGATGGACTTAATGTTTTAACTATTTGTTATTGTAATTTAATTCCATTTCAATATGTAAATACTTAAATGAAATCTGATTCAATGTGCAACATTTACAAATGGAAATGGAAATGTCATTATCATTTGAATTTAAAATTAATACTTCAATAAATAGAAACCATAAATATAATATTGTAGGTAAATTGTACTGTCCTCGGTACCTGACACTATTTATCGCATACGCGTTTGATCGTTTTTCTTGCAATTCGTATTATAAAAATAATAAAAAGGGTATCATAATGGGCTAGTTTCCTAAAAAAATCTAATTAGTCCGTCAGTTGGATTAACAGAAAATATTGGACACGTATTTTTTCTTTTCTAAATCAAACAAAAAATGATGAAGATATAGCCCGTTAAAGTTCCGCGTAACGTCACGCCTTGCGACACTTTATAGCAAGACGTGACGTCACATGCTCACTTTGATGCGCTTTATCTTCGTCATTTTTTGTTTGATTGACAAAAGACAAAGTATGGGTCCAATATTTTTTGATAATCTAACTGACAGACTAAATAGAACAATAATTTTTTGACCCAAGAAACTAGCCCATTCACATACACACAAGTACTAAACTTTAAAACAAGAAATGTGTCTGTCAGACTCTATACGAATGTAAATTATACCGAAGTATTATCTATTCAATGTCTTACTGACTTAGCAATAACCATTAATTCTGCTCAAAAGGTCAATAAACCCAGCTTACGTAAACAGTACCTATTAACGTATCTACCTCATTAAAACCTTAATCTTCATGTGCTTTCGTTAACACAATCAGAATCGCGGAATACTCCTTAACTTCAGTTCAGTGGTTCGATAAGCAAGGAACTAGCCAGCATAACTGGACCTTCCTTTCCTCCCTGGCTGATAATTGTGGAAGATTCTTAAAGGGTTGCTGAATGGGGGATCTGAGGTCAGCTTTCATTGGTCTGTGTTCTCGTATTTTAGTGTAGGATGGTTTGCGTACGAACGAAAAGGTTTTGCAAATCGAGGTCATTGAGAGCGCCAATTAGTAGTTCCTCTTTTATTTTTATTGGAAATCTTTTATGTTTTCTATTTTCTGATGGATAACGTGAATACTGATTGCGTGCATTTTAAGTATAATCTTTTTCACTGACCTAAAATCTCTGAAATAATTCAATGTAATATAACTATTACCGTTTAGTTATACATATTAAAAAAGAAAAAAAAAGAAATGTGATTTTTAAAGGTTAACACATAAGTGCACGCACAGGTATACTCGTAGATCTAGAATAGGATATGCTGCAAGTAACATAGTTTTTAACCGCCTTCAAAAAGGAGAAGGTTCTATGTTCGAATAAATGTTTTTTTAGGGTTCCGTACTTCAATAGGTAAAAAACGGAACCCATATAGAATAATTGTCTTGTGTGTCTGTCTGTCCGTATGTATATCATGGCCATTTATCTCGGGAACGCAGTCATGTCATGTCATGTCTACAGTCCCTTGAAGCTGTATAAGAATCAAACTTCTAAGTTAATAAAAAAAAAGATACTGCCATATACAGCAGTGTCTTTTTTCTACCGCATTTCTATCTTTTTTTGCCGCAAAAAACGTAGATTTTGACACTCAAGGGAATCAAAATTTATGGGGTATTTTCCGTTGACCTAGAACTATGAAATTTGGCAAATAATATACATGTACAAGGAAAAATCTATAAACTATCCAAATGTAATTAAATTTGGTAATTAATTTGTAATTAAACTGCGAGACTCGATTTCTGAACTATTTATAATTGTATCCACAAATTTGTAGGGAACCCTCGGTGGGCGAGTCCGACTCGCACTTGTCCAATTTTTTATGTATTTTCAAAGATATTTTCTTCAATTTTTGTCTTTTGCTTATCTTGACGACATTTTAATTGTTTCCAAGCAATGTTTGTGAGACATTTTTTTTCTCCCCAAAAACTTTATGGAAATTACTCTTCGCTGTTTCGATTTTACTGTTAATAAAAATATAAATTTTTAAATGGCCACCACCTATACCAGGCTTCATAGATTTGGGCCCATTCTCTTTTCTTATATAGATACTGAAGAGTATTCTTGAATCATTTTTGCGTATGATGACGGTGCAACATTATGCAGCTTACATCAGGCAGCTAAAGCAATTGACTTTCTGTTAACTCTGATTCCCTTTTAAATAAACATTTTGTAATCTGTAATGCACATCAGTAAAAATAAATCATAAAAGCTTTATTTGTATTGTAAGCAAATAACAAACTGAATGCTTTTTCCTGTTCGATTCGAAAAGATACCCCATAACAAAAAAAAGTTTAAAATGAGCTCGTCGAAACCAGACCACGGTGAAGAATAATGTCGCCGAACTTCCCTCTAAGCATTACTTCCCAATTATCGGGCAGAAGTTGTTCAAGCGAATATTTAATTCGATTAAGAGCATTAGAGTAATTGTGACCGCGTGATCCGAGTCGCGGTGATAAATCACAACTTTGCTATTAGGAACGTGTGCGCGACACGTCGGGTTCCACTAGGGATGGGATAGTCGAGGAAATATTGGAAATTTCCGATTACACGTATACGATATTGTTTAATAAAAAAAAAGTATTCGGAAGTTTAAACTTTTGTTTTATACAGGTGGAAAAACAATTGAAAACTTCTTAAAACTGCGTAATTTACTGCTCTCATACAACAACTTTACTATGAAAGCTACATCTAAATCGTAAAAAACAAATTTAGGAGCATGTACTTAGCTTGTATGGAGCATCAATTTTTTTAAACGTTTTTAATGTAAAATTTTGCTCACATTATAAAAGAAGTTATAAAGGAGTTTTCTCATCTTTTTGTACACTCCATAAACTTTATTTTATGTAGTTAATTTGTATGACAAATTATTGCAAGCATTTTGTCACTTTTACTTACATTAAATAAATAAATATGCTATCATTATCTCAATAAAGTGCATTAACGAATCAAATCGACGAACCAAATCTGTACATTGACAAACATTTCACGGTGCTTCAAATTGTGTCATAACTAGCGAGAATTAATCAATTAGAAGTCGTGTAACTAAGTATGAAAAAGATCATACAAGTAGATAGATAGATAGATACTCTTTATTGCACACCACACAAAAAAAAACAGTACAGAGAAACAATAAATTTAGAATGGTACAATTTAGGCGTTCAAGTAATTATTTTGTGACCGCATGATTTGAGTCGCAACGATAAATCACAAGTTTGTTATTAGGAACGTTTACACGACACATTGGGTTTGACTAGTAACAGACTGTCCGGGTTTTCGAGGAAAAATATTTGCAAATTCGACGATGGTGTAATCGTTACATTTTAATTCATAGTTTTAAGGGAATTTGTCTCTTCATTTGTTACAATTTTTGATGCATTATTTACATCATCATCATCCTCTAGAAGTCTACTGCTGAACATAGGCCTCCCCAATAGAACGCCACAGCGAGAGGCTCTGGGCCGTTTGCATCCAGCGGCTATCCGCAACCTTGACTAGGTCGTCAGTCCAACGCGTACATATTAACTATTATATTATTAATTTAACCAATATTAGGGTTTACTTGAGGAAATAAATACTAAATCGACCAAAATTGGTGTCTAATTTCACTTTTCCTTTTTGCCTTAGCAAAAATAATAAAAATGTTTAAAACTGAAACGTTTTAATAGATTTCTTTCTACAACATTCATTATTATATTTCTTAAAAATGGGGCTTGGTGATCTGGATAAAATTTTGTTTTGGCAGATAACGAGTCATTAATTCTAGTTGAGAAGTTCTTTATGTTTTGTGTGCAAAATATCCGTAAAATGTCACTTTCAAAAAATTCAAACTAGCAAATACATCAAAGCTTAAATTGTCTGTTATAGAAAAGTTTGTTACTGTAATTTTAATGTAAACTAGATTACTATTGTGAATTTTAAAATATCCGATTCAAGTATTCCTCTCACATTGCCCATCACTACGCCCAACTATCCCAACTTAGTTCTTTGACCAACTTTATTGTCTTGAAAGTTTTATGACTTAACTCTCTAACCAACCCTTGCCATCCACGGACAAAGATATATTTGTTTCATATCTGACTTCTGAACTTAAGTTTTCATGGGTTCAATTTTATAAAAGGAAACTTCGATCTTTCAAAAGGTAAAGTTGACAACTGACAGAAATCTTTATGAATGAGTGAGCACTGGAGTTGTAAATGAAAGATTTAAAACTTTTGCTGTCACGAAAGAAGTATTAAAAATGAAAAATAATTGTTTTGATTTTAAAAAGCTTTTTAAATTACTGAAAATGATGTTTTTTTCCGGAAAATATAATTTCATATTTTATTAATCATAATAATATTTCTATTAGCAATATTCGGACTGAGGCAATAGTATTACTTAAATTGAAAATATCTTAAACTTTTAACAAAATAATTGTAAGACGCAAGATGATAACATGAACCCTGTTTTCTAATTTATACCGCTTTTCTAATTATAAATCTATGGTTTGTCAATTTGAAAGCACTTTTAAGACGACTGTTTTTTCTAGGCCACGCGAGATAAGCTAAGAGATGTTTGGTGTTTATTAAAGTATGAAATTTAATCGTAAAAAATGTGCAGAAATTGAATTATTTTCTATAGAGAAAACGAGGTTTTCAAGCTACGTAGCATTTTGAAATAAAAGTAGTTACTCGGAAATGTACTTACTACAACCGTATATATTTACTTTTTATAACTTGTTTTTTGCGAGAAAGTCTTTGAGGTTTTAAGAGTCTGTCGCAGCTCTTCATGCGTATTTTAATACAAGTAGAAACAAATTTCGTGTACTTCTCTATTTACTACGAAAAGCAAACTTTGCATGCTACGAAACGTTTCAAGATCGTAATTCTGTAACGCCGAGTACTACGCCGTAGCTGCTACAGTCTACGGAAATGATTAGCAGTTACACAAACTTAGCAATTCCCGCGCCATAACTTCGGAAACTGAACTACAACAATGGGATTAATCCGGAGACTTGTAAACGTTCACATGAAACAAGTGTCTGAAATTGCTTCGAGTTTGATGTATTTGCGCTCGCTCCTCTAGAGATAAATTTGTTCGAAAACTTGCTGAATGTGAAAAGTTTGAAGCTCACTTCAATCCATTACACGAGTGAAATATTTCTTTGTTTTCTGGCTCCATTGCGGGACGCGACCTTACAAATCAGAAGTTTTACATTAAGGCCCCCGCATTTGAGTGGGCCGCAAACGCAACGCAAAAGTAAATGCTTATTGCAGAAAAGTTTTTACAATTTCTCTGTCCCTTGATTCCTACACTTGTATAACGGTTAACCACACGAACTGCATGTCACATTTCATATTAAATTTGTCTTATGAAATTGAATTCTTTTTCACATATCACACACTTTGACTGCCATGAGGTTCACCGCGACCGGTGACTCCCAAACAACATATTTACTATTGTCTGGTTTTGTGGGAGGGTTAGAGTTATTTTGCAGTTTTGACGTAGACCTCTCGGTCGGTCCTATGGTTTTAAAAATTAACAAAATTTGCTAATGCACTTCAAAGATATATATTATCTTTGTGTATTTATAAAATTAGAAAGTGCCTTAAGGCGACGGGTAAGACAAGTGACCTTGAGCATTTAGCGTCGACTTGCGCGACATCTATTACGTGCCTAAGATAGTACAAATGCTTCTCGCAGACTAAACATCCATCCTTTGCGCTCCTGTGCAAATAAATTATCACTGCGAGCAAAATATTCGCCCATGGAAAAGTAGGCGCTAACAGTAAAATTCATTAAAAAATCTTATAATTCTTAATTTGTTGACTTTTTGAAAAAAAAATCTTCAGCCTAAATGCACGAATGTTATAAATAACTAAACCAACTTTCAAACTAAACAAAAAGGTCGTTTAAAAGATAAATGTGTACAAGACCGCGGTATTCGCGGTAGTTTGAAATATTTTTAGTGTTTACAAGAAATAATAACTAGTATTTAGATTCATCAGGAAAAAGTTCAGCATATAAGTTACATGATATATTAATTTCCACATTCTTTATCCAGTATTTTCGCCAGAAAACTTGTCCAATAACATCTCTTTTACGTGTATTCTTCTTACCCTGCGCCTTAAATAACTAAAAAGAGCTAGATGATGTCAATACTCAATGATAATAAACCAAATAAACCTTTTCGACACATCTGATTAATATTGTTTTGGGTATTATTTTTTTCTCTTGTGTGTCGAGTTTCTTTCTTTCTTTCTTTCTTTCAAATATTAATTGCATGTTTGACCACATGCGGTTCTAAACGATATATTTTTTTAACTTTACTCTTTGGGCTGTGATTTTACATCAATTGGAAAACTATTTTATATTTAACATATCTTATAGGTATCCCTATGTTGCCAACACATGCTAAAAGATAAATTACTTACTTATAATAAAAGAGATGAATGTACACTAGTAGAGTTTACATTTTTATTTTTATTCTGTTAAATACTTTAATACACGAGTGAACCTCGCACACTAATGCAAATAGGCTTGCTAAAGTATTTGACCCATTAATTATTGCCCCTAACACGTAATTAAAAAGGACGATTTATCCGGAAGATGTGGTTTTGCAACATGACGCGTTGCGGTAGAATCCACTCTAATGTGTGGGAACCTTTATAAATCAGAAGTTTCACATTACGTGTTTTCATCGCTATTACATTTACCCGTTTTCAAACTGAAATATGTTATCTGAATATGAATAAGAAGGACATATTTTAGTATATTATGAATTATGATATACTGATGTCATATCACATCATGTTTTAATGTCTTTAAAACGTAAATAGGCAGGATCAACTAACCATTGGAAAATGGTTTTAGCTTAGTATCTGAGTTTTGTCACACTTCAAGTCTTGAGTTCAAATCCTTATGTACCTCTGAACTCTTCAGAATCTATCTACATTTATACAACTTGAACCACGAAATGCATTGTGAAGAAAACATTCAGAAAACATAGTTTAAATGGTCTGTTTACAGGGTTATGGAGGTCATTTGTAAAAGTTAATTACTATATTTGCGACATTCGACGATTTGATTGTACTATAAATAGAACAAAACACTAGCATGAAGGAGTAAAATTGGAATAAATTAGTCAATAATCACGCGATTACTGACGGGCATAGACTACAGTCTTGCAGTCAGTCAGCCTACGTGCATCCAAGCTGTGGTACCTACAACATGTCCTCTACCTCCGCGGATGTCAGTTATTATGTTTAAAATAAATAAATAAATACATTGTATTCACAATCACACCAATTAGCTAGCCCCAAACTTAGCAAAGCTTGTACTATGGCGACTAGACAACGGATAAACATACTTAAATACTTTTATAAACATCCATGACTTAGGTACAAATGCTCGTGCTCATCTCACAAACATTTGCCCCTTGCGGGATTCGAACCCGCAACCGCTGGCTTTGTAGTCCGGAGCGCGAACCACTACACCAGACGGTCGTCAGTTTCTGATATATAGGTGTCTATTGAAGGCAGGTGTCCATAAAAATGCTGGTTTATATACAGTTACATTGCAAAGGGGTGCCAAATCTTTAGGAGTGGCTCAGAATCAGTAACTTAATCAAACTATGCAAAGAACAAAAAATATTTTTTACACATTTAATTACTCCTATCCGCTGTTAAAAATCGTACGCGTGAATAATTTAACTTATTTATGAAAAAATTGCACCGTACGTGCACTGCGTAAGGTCCTTGTTGGCTAGCTGTACCTACGTCTCTGATAAATGACCGCGCTGCTTTCGTAGTCTCTTTATTGACTTTATTTTCGGATATTTAAAAAAATACGATTAAGACGCTTCTTTGTATTGTCCCCTAGATCTTATTTTTTAAATTTGTCACCTTTTTGCAATTTAACCCTGTATAAAAAAATTAATCCTTCCAACAATTACATCAACTACCTAGTCCCAAACTAAGCAAAGCTCGTAGTAAAGTGACTAGATAACGGATAGACATACAAAATACATTTATAAATCTATGATCTGGGGTCAGATGCTCGTATTTACCATACAAACATTTGTCCCTTGCGGAATTCAAACCCGTAACCGCCTGGTTTTGCAGTCCCGTGCGTAAACCACTAGAACATACGAATTATTTCCTGCCGACTACCTTATGATTTTGTTTGGTCCAATCGCCATCATTGGTAGACATTTATAGACATGGCCTGCCAGCGTAACATATTTATTCTATAAATCATCGGGATAAAATAGTCGACGAGAGATCGTAAATAGATCCATGCTTTATGATCATTATTCATTAGTTGTCTTTGAAACTAGATATAGGAGATCAAAGTTTGGCATTTTCATGAATACGCTTCGATCAATCTTGAATGTAATAGCAAACGATATATTTGAAATGTAATATCGGGGCGGTTTATTTAATATACCGTCCATCAATCACGAGCAGCCTGTACACATCGTTACAGAGAACAGCCAACTCATTAAAGACTATTAAATAAATGTTTGAAATTTCTTCAGCATTTCTAGCCCCTAAAATATTAAAAAAAGAAGACAAATTATTCCTCACTAAAGCATCAGGACTAGGTTGTCAGTCCACTGAGTTGGTTGAGTTGGTGGCCTGCCCACGCTTCGTTTTCATGACTGCTGATAATGACTAATAAATAAGTATTATTAATTAAATTGTGTCTAAACTTGTATCATATAAAAAAATATATACACAATAGTTTTTGACCATCATCATCATTTCAGTCATAGGATGACCACTGCTGAACAAAGGCCTCCCCCGTTGACTTCCAAATTGACCGATTGGAAGCAGCATGCATCCAGCGGCTTCCTGCGACCATTACTAGGTCGTCTGTCCATCTTGTAGGTTGGTTTTTTGACCTCCTTTCATATAATCTCGTATCAAACATCTAAATAATAATGACTAATTTATTAATTTAAGAATAAAGTGTTGCCATTTTTACAAAATAAAATTAAAACAGAATTGAAAAAAAATATTGGTCCTTAAAAAACACATTTATTTAAGTATTTTGATTATTTGAACTGGCCGTTCTTAAGCTGCTGTGGGGCATATATCCTACGTTTGGAGACAGATCGCCGCGCAACATGTGATGCGAGTCAGTCTCACCGCACATTCTACGTATTTCGTGTGTGTAGTTTATTAAATTGCTCCTCTTCCGTTTTCCGCATATTCTTCTTCCATGTTAGTTTCGTCTTTTTTTGAATAAACTGGCAGTAGTAATAAATTTACTAGGAAACTATTTGAGGAATATTATATTAATATTAAACAATATTCATGTTCATTTTAAATAGATAAATATATTTAATGGAATTAAATGGCACTTAGAACTTTACTTGTTGAATTTCAACTTCAAAAGAAGTCGTGGCATTTGTTATAATATTTTGTTAGGCCACGTCACGTCATGCCACGTCACATCACTTAGTGAGCAGGTCTGGCTTTGAAATAATAAAATGTTTATTTTTCTTTAACTATGAATTGTTGAAAGACACTGTAACTTTGTATAATCAAAATGGAGATCTTCATTTAAAATATTTTTAAATATAATATTTTTTTATTATTTTGCGTCAAACGTCACACCAATTGTCATGGTCTTGAAGAAAGGAATTAACACCCTTGTCATAAGAAGTACAAGGCAATGTATTTTTGCCAGAGGCATCTCCCTGCACAACCAGACTCGAGCCAATTTAGAAAAGATCGTTTTTAAATGACCGGAACCGGAAATCGAATCTGAGATTAAGGGAAGCGTTTAAGTCGAATGACACATCAATCAGGTCGTCAATGATACAGTGTATTGAGGGTAGCAACAACAAAACAACAGTATAGATACAGCGAATCCTTAGAAAAAACCAACACGCACCGGCTAGATTCGAGTAAAACTTCCCCGGATGTATGTTACGGAGTCCTGTTTCTAACACCCGTTTAGGGATGTCACGTCTAAAATCTTGATATGATTTGAAAATACCTACGTTTTTTTAAAACAAGCAAGGCGCAATCTTTACCTCTCGAGAGGTATCATTATTCTTTCAAAATATAAAACAAGGGAATAAACAATAAAATGCTGTACATATAAAAGCCTTAGGTAATGCTAACAAATAATGCTAACCTCCGAGTCTACCAAAATGAGACACAATTTAACTGGTACGCGGTTTCAAACGTCCGCTCGGCATCCCATATAAAGAAAATAAATAAATAAAACTGTTATGATCAACGTTTTTGATGAATTTAAGCATATAATATTACTTTGTCAGTAAAAACAACCGGAATACAAAAGACACGGCTCGTAATAACATAAAATAGCCCGGTCTAATTTGTCCGAAAGAGCATTTACAAAGCCCAAGTATCTCCTGGTATATCTGGACGTGTGACAACCCTACGAATTTGCAACTTTCTACGCCCGCGGATATTTTGCATAACAACTGAAAATTCACACGTGAGTTCAGTATAAGGACTTTAAACTGCTGAATTGACGAATAGTTTAGTTACGCTCGTAAATATTACGAGTATAATTGTAAAATGCTAGATATTTATTTATTTATGCCATATTTAATGTATAAAATATTATACATAGTAGTAGAAGTCAATACCGATTACTTTTTTCTGTCCTGCTTTTAAATTTACGGTATGTATTGAACATGTCACTTTGACAAATATAGTATTGTAACATCTTAAAATAATAAATTAAAGAGCATAAAGTATGTCTTTAAACGTCTCACTGCAGGACACAGCTCTACTATAAGGAGATATAGGCCATAGGTACGCTTCCAGTGGCCCAGTGTGGATTGGTGGAGGGGTTTTGTAAGTCCAGTGACTACACCTTCCTGTCAGATGTTATTAAGCCGCCTCAAGGCCCCTGACTAGGCTCACGACTAGCATCGATATACCGAAAACAACTTTTAACGTCCCTTCCGAAGTATGAAGATGTTTGTGATAGGATAGAATGGTTAACCATCCACTCACAACCATGGCGTAGGTGGTTTAACTTTAGTAATCACTACCAAAGCGCTGCTGCCACTCAAATACAAGAACCTCTACCACAAAAACCATAACACATTAAATGATAAAAACAAAATTAATTATCTTTACATTGTTCTTCGCGTCCGTACCACAATCTACTCAAAAAACATCCAATTATTTGCAAAATTAAATATGCATTATGCTCTATTGTCCAACTTTCAATATGTGCAAATTGTTCGGTTGACCGAAAATGGAATTTAAATTTAGTATCACTTCTATTTTGGTTAAACTAAATTTTAATTAATGTAACACTGTTCTACTTGTACCTATGTACGCAATCCGCATAATTATTAGCTTGGACTCTGAATTTGGAAAGCCCTTCATTTAACGGCATCTGCTCTGCATCGGCTCTTTCACGTGTTGTTATAATTATCAGCTCTTTGATATAGTATTTTGATTAAGCTTATAATTAATGAATATAGAAACGATGTGTATATGTCCCAGGATAATGAGGATACCAGGGATACCACGAAATCACGGTAGATGTTGAATATTCTTATTTCTTTCGTCTTTTTACTAAAACAGTTTAAAGATATGACAAAACACTAATAAAATATCCTTGATATCGTTTCACTAAACTAAATCTAGTGAAATGTCAAAAAAAATATGCTTTTGACATTGTACACTACTGACATTTTATAAGTGTAAACCTTTTCAGTAAGACGGCGTAAGAAACAAGAATATTTGACATTTACCGTGATTTCGTGGTATCTGTAGGTATTTTGCGAAATCCCTGGCACCCTTATTTCCCTGCGACATATACATTTTGAGAATATTGGTGGCAATATTTTACCTATTTTACCTAATTAGTGAAATTTGGAGTATAAGGTAAAATTTAAGAGGTAAGTTTTCGTCGAATTGGGCGCCGAGATATTTTTATGCACTACCGAGGTAGGATCAACCCCACTTCCATGGGTTCCCGTACTAACGCAGGTTTTACCATCTGATAGACAATTGAGCAGCTGCCTACGAATACCAGCCATCTGACCAGACCCTTTCCCATTCGGTAAACGACCCACTTCGCTGTTTTCCCAGTGGAATGTCGGAAGACCACATATACAAAACTGTCACCGCAAGCTGACTGAAAAATCTGAGTATCGATGTTTGACCCAAGCAGGATGTATATTATACGCCATTGTGATGACTAGGGTTATCTTTAGATATAACACTTTTTAGGGCAAAACTACTTTTATCTACACTTTGAGCGTGGAATAGTAAATAGCTTCCTAAATCTTTTAACTTATCAGCCCATCAAATTGAGACACAGTACACTAGTCATCATCATCATGTCAGCCTTTTGCAGTCCATTGCTGGAGATTGCCTCCCCTAAAGAGCACGATCTCCCGTATTTTTCATCCATCCACTGCCAGCAATCTTCCTAAGGTCGTTGGTCCATCGAGCTGAGGGGGCTTCCTACAAAGGTTTGCCAAGACATGGTCTCCACTCGAGAACCCGTTTACTCCACCTTTCATCGGTTTTGCGACAGATGTGGCCAGCCCACTGCTACTTTATCTTGCTACATTTTTTAACTATGTTCTCTAGTCGACTAGTAATGGAATTTCATTACCTATTACGCGGTTTCACGCGACCGCTCGGTACCCACTTAATTAAACCTACTCACACTTACACGTCTGAATTGTTATCCATTGCATAAATTGTTAAAAATGCGTTTATTCAGTGGTAAAAACATGTCAGCCGATATCAGTTTCATCAATCTATATGTAAACAATGAAAACAGAATTGTATGCTTTGTATACACAGTACAGATTGGTAGAGTAGACCCAATCACTCTACAGTGAGTATTGCCAAAACCGCGTATCACGACACGTCATATTAATAACGGAAAAGGTTACATTACATTTCGCTTTTGTGATAATAATATATTATAAACACGCCTCTCAAAGACTACAACTCAAGTCTGCTGACGAAAATGGACCGCTCATTTTACTATAGATAAATTTAAAACAGTTTTTTTGCAATATTGACTTTCTTTGGGGGGGGGGGGGGGGCTAGTAGTGGCTAGTATTGGTTTGCCAATACTAGCCAACCGAACCCGGGACCTCGAAGATGGCGACGCCAAGTCCTGCGTGCTCACCTCTTGGCTACGGAGGTCATCCGAGTTTGCTACATTTTGTTTGTTCTTTACTCGTTAATAGGTGACAGTAAACACTTGACAGGTATTTGCAGGTAACCGTTGCCATCACAAGAATTAATGGCTAAAGTATGCTCCTTAAATAGTTGTTGTGTACTGAACTGACACTTAATTGTACTGTGGCACTCATGTAATAGGCACGATAGGAATCGATTCGGAATTTACAACGTGTATTGCGTTTTGTTTGCGATTCAAACTTTTATGTGCTAGCGATAAGCTATTGACAGTCTAGCCCGAGTGATATAATTTTGAACCGGATTAAAAAGTCATGCAACTGAATGGATTTTGTTTTTGTTCAGTTTTTATTGCAGGATCTATCAATACACAATACATTTAATTAGTTTGCGTATCACGCAAATTTTGGTGTGTATTTTCGTATTTGCTTTGCTTGATAAATTTAGGTACACAGGTAGGTAGTTTTCAACTAAAACTAATACTGTGATACAATTACTATTGTGATGACTTTGAGATTACCGTTTTAAATTTTGGTACCAATTTTGTTACATAAACATAATATGAGACATCGTGATACGTGAATAATAGAACTACCAATGTTATAGCATATTATATCAGTACTATAGTTTCTTAGGTCCACTTAAGGAGCTAGGCCTCAAAGTACAACCAAGATTATTTACTATAATCTACTTTTTTTTCTCTAAGTAATTGTCTTTTTGTAAATATTTTAATATTAAAAAAATCAATGACCTACTTTTACGAGGTTCATAGATATCTAATATTAGTTCAGGTACCAACTTTATATTATTAGATTAAACTAAATTACTAAAGTTTCATGTATTTATGCAAATTTTTTATCTTATATAAAATAAGAATATCATAGAATTAGGGCCGATTTTTCAATCGTCACATAACTTTTATCCGACGAATAAAAGTGACGCTTTGACACATTTTCTGTACAAAAACAGTCAACATGTCAAGCTTATTCTTCAAAAAGTTATCTGGCTGTTGAAAAATCGGCCCTTAGACGAGTACCTACGTAGCAAACAAACTATTTGACATCAGACGCCATTTAGGAGTTGTAATACGACAAAATATTATTTTATTAGTGCAGAAATTCTCAATAATAATTCCAGGTAGGAATAGACCTAACAGTAGCGAATTACTAAGAAATAGAATAAATAAAGAAAATAAAATAAAAAATAAATTATATTATTTATTTCATTTTATTATTTATTTCACTATATTATATTTTACCTGTATTATCGATAAAGCAATCTATGATCAACAAAGCAAACTTCTGAAAACAATCACCTTTCTTCGGCGGACAATCGGTCCGGTTATCCCAGCATTCAGACGCAGTCAAGAGGCCGCCGGCGAAGTTTTGATTTACCGCTTATAGCTGTCGCTCGAGCTCTTTAGAGTTCAGTTATAGAATAAAACTGTTCGAACAATGCTACTCGACTATTCATAACGGTATCATGGAAACGTATAAACTTATTGCTGAAGCTTGCACGTTTAAGAGGCCGTGCACCCAATTTCAGTGCAATTTAAATACAGTTCTATGCTTGTGTGCGTCTATGATGCGGGATAGAGCGTCAACAATGTTGATCCTTTACAAGATAATAGTGATAATTTATTAGGTAGTGGACGTCCTACGTAGGTTTGAAAAACGATCGGGTTTGCTCTGTCTTGCTCGCTTAATTTTATCGAAATTTTATGTTGTTTCAGCATTTTTAAAGTCGAATTGTCAGGATAACTTGTATACAAGTTAGATTAGATTACAAGTTAAACTATTGTCTCTTGTAAGCCGATGTTCAAGCGTAAATCGAACGTCATTTTTCTGAAATAGTTCTTTTGGTAATTTATCTTTATTTTTGAAATGATATGAAAAATCCATTCCCGCCACATGCAAGAATAACAACTAATAATTAAAAATCATGTGGTATTTTGTTTCAATTATCATTCACGTCTTTACGATCAGAGAACAAAATGTTTGGAAATAAGACGATTTCTAGGACGGCCTCTTAATCTAATACTCATGTAGCTGGTACATTATTGTGTCTTTATACCCATGTGTCAATTCCGCGATTCAATGTGCTCTCAGTAACTTATATTAATATCAATTAATATCTTGGATCAAGATCTTCGATTTTATGTAATTAGTGACTAAATCCTATTAAAAGTACCCACTTTAAATAGGATTTAGTAGAACTTTTAATAGAAATAAACCCTTAGTTGACGACGCGATCTGTGCCTAAATATAAGTGAATATTGCTATTATTATCTGTAACATTACATTGACCCTTATGTTAAAAAAGGAATCATTGAAAAACATCTCATACATACATCTGTGTAAAAGGTAACTAAATTAGGTAGGTAAATTAAGCCTTCGAACAGAAGACAATAGAAAAAACTCAAGAAAAATTCAAGGTGTTTTTGAGCTGACTGTAAGCGAGAGAGACGGGACAATGTCGTGCCATGCGTAAAGCAAGTGGTATTCACTTACAACCTCAGCATTAGACTGTTAAAATCAAAAATGTACTGTCTGAAATAAAACCTCTTTATCACCATTTTAATAACTTTAGTTACCACTTGTCCATTATTATTGACATTTAGTAAGCGTACAGTTTCTAGTCAATTAGTCTAACAATTCGTTTTATTGTTTTGAAGTAGCCTTTGCCATCAAATAAATATTCTAAGCTGGTTCCACCGTACTCTCCGGCCCGGAACGGGATTCTGGTCAGCATTTTAACTCCCAACTACGCTTTGCGGCGGGATGTTCAAAAGAGAAACTCATTATTCGACAACATACTTGTCTAGTGCAATACTGAATATGCAATGGACGCTAAGAGAATATTCTGAGAGTTCATTTAATTGCGGCGATGAAAGCATATGAGAATGAGAAGATTAATTAAAATATAATTCAGTTACTGTTGATAAGAGAGTTTAAAGTAAAAAAAGTAAATGGGCTACCATTCCGACCATTTTAGTGACATATTTGAAAAGCACGTTAAAGTTGGTTCCGGCTATTATCGTTTGATACTATTCACGAAACCTAGTCAGTCCTTAGGGTGGCTTGATTACTCGTACATCTGACTGTAAAGTTTGTCACTGGCATTACATACAACACCCCTCCATCAATCCGTACTGGGCCCGCGTGTTGGAGTATGGCCCCAAACCACCTCACAGTTGAGGTGAGTCCTGTGCTGAGGTGAGCATATGTATATGCTTACTTTCTGCATGTTTACTTAATTCAATACGACGACCGTCTGGTGTAGTGGTTCGCGCTCCGGACTACAAAGCCAGCGGTTGCGGGTTCGAATCCCGCAAGGGGCAAATGTTCGTGTGATGAACACGAGCATTTGTACCTAAGTCATGGATGTTTATGAAAGTATTTAAGTATGTTCATCCGTTATCTAGTCGCCATAGTACAAGCTTTGCTTAGTTTGGGGCTAGCTAATTGGTGTGATTGTGGAAACAATTGTGGAATTGTAAATTGTGGAATACAATTCAATTCAATTTATTTATTGCGTTCTATAATGTTATATTACACTGCACTTACTCCTTACATATTTAAGAGCAAGACCTTCTGTTTGTTGCAGACGTTTCAAGTGGTGCTCCCTTGAGGCTTTTTTAAGGTGAAATACAGTTTTAAGAAAAACATGATCGCATATTGATTTGAAATTTTATCGTTTTTTTTACATTACTATCGTTATGTTAGATAGTCACACGTCGGTGATATCACAATATTATATCATCGAGGTAAACTATATTTAACTGGATAATATACGTAAAAAAAATGTGACCTGTAAAACCTGTGGCTTCCCGCTGACATAGTATTCTCACGCTCTTGTGCGGTTTTCACTCCATAAAAGCCCGGGCCGCAATAAAGGTCTGCGTTTGCATTGCTTGTGGTTGCAATATTTGACGACGTCAGAAAATTACTTTTTTTTTCAACATTCTATATTTGTGACTGACAGACACGGGATTATCGCACGTAAATCGCGCAGGCGCGAAAAAGTGCATCTAGAAATGGCGAACACTATCTATACTAATAGAAGGGACCAGTTCGTGTATTAGAGCGTGTAATGTTTTTAAACCTTGGTTTACTCTTTTGATGCAGCATACCCATCCTTCCGAAGCATGACATGCGATCTTAAGAAAAAGATGGGTGGCAGAATCTTCCATTTTTTTCAATTAAAGCTCTCCATCCCATATGGTCTTCCTTATAAGTTTTGGTTAACGCCGGCAAACCTTTAGGTACCATATCTGAGTAATCAATTGGGATTAAAATTGCGACCACTCTTTAACTCTCTAAATTAACTGTATACAAATTTATTTTTTCTTATAAGCATTGTTCAGCAATATTCCTTGCAGCAGTTTCTTTACAACAGATTAATACTTAATAGTTCACTCGTTTGCTGCGTAACAGTTTTATACAATCATGTTCTGTTAAGCCGCATAAAGCAAATATCGTCATTGTGAAGATAAACTTTTTTTATCCTTTTTAATGAATGCTGTACTTAAAAAAATATTTTAAGCCGCTTTTGTGGCAGGGACATACTTCTGCTCAAAATATTATCTCATATGTTCTATTGCAAATTTTATAACATTATGAATGTAAAAAAAAAAATTGGCTGATTCTGCTACTCAAAAACTTTTCCCCCATATAAATTACATAAGTTACAACTTTGTCAGGCAAGTGAATTGGTTTTCAAGACAAAATCACAACTTCAACCCTTTTTATATTCAAACCGCATAGGGTAGTAATAAATTATTAAAATGTTCGAAACCAAAAAAAATCTAAGGAACCAACATTTAGGTAAGTTTGGGCAAGTAAAAGAAGATTAGAAGTGTCAATATTCGCTCTAAAGTTAAAAAGAATCAGTCCTTAAGAGATATTACGTAAGCAAAAAAATAACCTATCGTGCAAAGTACCTTTAAGGTAAAGAAACAATGGAATAAGTAACGTAACAATAGCAGATCGCAATCTTCGGGAATAAAACGCTAATGTCTATGTTCTATCTTATCCCCAACAGTTTATGACGGCAATTTGGGCCAGGAAGGACAAGAAAGAGTAGGCACTTTCGTGTAAAAAGAATACTTATACCTTTATTTGGGTTATTACCTACCTTATTTGGGATATTACCCGCAGTCAAACTCACTCGTACTAATAAAGAAGGTAATCATTTGCTAATAACAAGATTTTTTTTTCTTATAGTAGTACAATGCGAGAAATTTATTACAAAACATTATTTCCTAACTAAACATGGTATATTCATCATCATCATCATCATGTCAGCCTATTGCAATTCACTGCTGGGCGTAAGCTTCCCCTAAAAAGCGCCAAAGAGCACGATGTCCAGCTCTTTTTATCCAGTCACAGCCAGACATCTCCCTAAGGTCAACGGTCCATCAAGCAGGGGGTCCTACACTACGTTTATCCTTTATTACTAAAGGCAAAGAACAAATTATATACAACACAACTGAAAGTAATTAGTTAACCGTAATTACCTTTATTTATATACGTATTAAGAACAATTTAGTTCGAAACTAATAAATCAACACTGCAAAAAGTTACCCAAAACTTAGCCATTTTGGGGAGTTACGTAGAATTTTCAAAGTAGCTTATCTGTTTTGAGAGGACTTCTAAATTACAAGTTCGATTCTAAGTTTGGAGAAGATTAGAAGCTAGAGATTAACCCAATCATTAAATCACTTGGTCATTTGCAAAGAGGCTGGCGTCTAAGAACTGGTTAATGGTTAAGTTGCAAGTTTCTGCTTCAACTTGGAACGCATATAGTAAGGTAGGGATTTCTATTTGTTTTAAACTTATGTTTTGTACTGATCTTTGATAAATAGATACATATACGCAAAGAGCGGTAACTTAAATATTGGCATAGTTTAAGGTTACATTTTGGTCATTATCATTCATAATAATATTTTGACTATTGATAAAAACTGTTACTTAGATATGACAATCAGATAATGAATGAATATTATTTATGTACAACAAGAAATATCCGTACAAACGTTCAATTCTAAGCGAGAATAGTACCTATTTGCATCCTATGGTCGCTGTCAGAGCTCCTAATCCTCCTTCGTTAGAAGATACGTCAGGCTGATAATCATAGAAAACAAGCAAACTAAAAAAGTCACTTAATTTGGGGCACGGCAGTACAATACCTAATACTTCAGTTTGCTAATAAATTAATATCAGATAGGCATGTTAATATATTGCGATCACTCAATAGGTAATTGCGATTGTTAAGTATATATTTATGATAGAATTAAGAACGTTGAATATTGAAACAGTTACTAAATATTAGTAGCTAACCGATGAGGAATCAATTTGTGAAAAAATTGTGGAATAGATGCTTCCATACTAACTCAATTAACTTAATGCTTTACATTATATCTCACAACTATTGAAGGTGGAAGAATTACTTTGCGAGATTTGATTTTTACATTTAATGTTTTTGACAAGATAATATTTTCTATATTTAGCTACCCCATATCAAACATTGATCTATTTATCAAGTGTACACATGCGTACCTTGAAATGTCTTTCACGCAATATCTCCCCACACGCCCTTGTTACGATTTTAATGTACTTACAGGGCACGGTATTAGATCCCTAACTATAATAAAGTTATCGTGTAGCACGGAATACTTGTAGTAATAGCCTCCTAATAGGGAGGGGCGAGATTGAGGCAGAATGCAATTACATGGGCCCCAGGGCATCCTTAAATATTTGAAAATGAAGGGTTATTGGGTTTGTAAGTTTGATAGTGTAAAAACTATTTACTTGCATTTAAAATAGTTTGTTTGAGCTAAATAGTTTGAGTATAAGCAAAAAAAGGAGATAAATTCTTCAGCGACTCATTTTTTTTGACAGATAGACGTCACATCTGTTAGTATGTTCCGAGATTTCGTGCCTGTGAAAGATGACAAGGTGGACAGACGACCTGGTAAAGGTTGCGGGAAGCCGCTGGATGCAGGTTGCTTTCAACCGGCCAATCTGGAAGTCATTAGGGGAGGTTTATGTTCATCAGTGGACATCCTATAGCTGAAATGAAGATGATGATGATGAAGATAATATTTTCGAATGTAGGATCTTTTGATATAGGTAGTGATAGTTGGTCTCCGAGTCCGTGTATTAAGGGGAAAACCTCAAACAAGTGTTTCGACCTAAATACATACATCTACCGGAACAATTTTCTATACAAGTGGTACAGTCAACGGCAGGTTAACCTACCTAAAATGTTAAAGGTCATTAAACCGATTTTCAACTTTATGTCCAACATGTAGAGATCAATATCAATTGAATTGAACATTTTACGTTTTGTGGTAGGTTGACGTGCTGTTGTCTGTACCTTTGCCCCACTAAATTGTTTTATTTTTTGTGTCAAAGGATACAGATAACCATTATGTTATAAAATAGACTGTAATTACGAGCCAATTTTTTAGTTTTGTTTAGCCAACATTTGTTTCGTCATGATAAACAGTTAATATTGCCTTCACAAGGCAACCTTATTCACAGGGGTACTTCAAAACGAAAAAGTTAACTTGAGTCATTAACACAGAATAACAATAACAATATTACCGACTTCCCATCAATGTTATTATACTGTGGATAATTAAATTTTACGGTTGACCTCATCTTCCGGTAATTCTGAACAGTGACTAGAAATAATAAAGTGTAATAAAACTCTTTGGGTTATGTAGCCAGGTAACAAAGGTTTGCTTAATTAAATACAACACCCGAACGTTTCCAGCGGCCATTTTAATGTTATTAAATTGTTCGACGGATACTTAACCCCCCATTTTACGATGTACTCAAAAACCGAAGAGATTTAATTTACGTGAATATTCAAATCTGTAAATTTGATCAACAGACGCGTTTTCATTGGAGTGGTTCATTTACTTTTCACGACTTTTATTTTTAATGTGACCAAAATTATTTTATTTTTAAGAAGTAATCGAACCTAAATTAATATTATAAGAAAAAGAACATATTAAGCTATACAGAGTGATGTTTTAGTTAGTCTCCGTATTAAATAGGTAATGTGTTTATTAATACAGTCCATGTTTAAAACATCGAAATCAAGAAAAAAATAATTGGTAAAAACAATATTATTGTGTCATCATCATCATCACCTTGACTACGTCGTCAGTCCACCGGGTATGACTAGACAATCAGTCATCATTTCAGCCATAGGACGTCCACTGCTGAACATAGGCCTCCCCTAGTGACTTCCAGATTGGCCGGTTGGAAGCGGCCCGCGTCCAGCGGCTTCCTACAACCTTTACCAGGATCTTCTGTCCACCTTGTAGGTGGACGTCCTACGCTGCGCTTGCCGGTACGTGGCCTTCATTCCAGAACCTTTCTGCCCCATCTGCAACTTTAGCTTGCTTATCCGTTGGGCTATGTCAGCGACTTTTGTTCGTTTACGAATCTCCTCATTCTTGATTTGATCTCACAAAGAAATACCGAGCATTGCCTTTTCTATAGCACGCTGTGCAACCTTGGGCAATCAGTAACTAGAACCTTTTTTTGGAAACTAATGTAAAATTGAGAAGTTTAACAAGTTTTACCGAAAATAATTCAACGTTTACCAATTCCAGCTGTTATTAACAGGTAAGTGCGAATTGCGTGTAAGAAAATATTTGTAGGGCTGGGAACACACACCTGAATAAATCTGTAAAGCCTCCACCGCACCTTAGCGCAGTGTAAACACAAAGGTGTCTGGCATTTTGATATGTTTATTCTGTCTGTATATTTTTATCGTTAAATATTTTGTAACAACACCATATTTTATTTAGCTTTATTTATCTTTTGTTTAAGTGTCTTTGGGGAAATATGGTTTAAATGTAAGACCTATTCGCAAATATGAACACGATTAAATCCAACAAAAAATGGTATAGTAATGTATCATCACCATCATCATTTCAGCCACAGGACGTCCACTGCTGAACGTATGCCTCCCCCAATGACTATCATTGGGGGGGATTGCCAATAATAAGAGTAATGTATATAGGGTGGTTTTTTATTAGTGGAAAATACTTATGGGTTTGTTTTAACTTATGGTAATAAGCAACTTTGCCTAAGAAACTTATTACATATCTTTACTTAATTATGTGAGATAGTTTTTTTCATTATCATCATGTCAGGCTATTGCAGTCCATTGCTGGACTTAAAGAGGTAAAGAGCACGATCCCATTTTTTTCGTCCAACCATTGCCAGTCATTTTCTTAAAGTCGTCGGTTCATCGAGCTGGGGGGCGTCCTATACTACGTTTGCCAAGCTACGGTCTCCTTAAGAACCCGTTTACTTCACCTTTCATCGGTTCTGTGACAGATGTGGCCCGCACCCTGCCACTTGAGCTTGCTACACTTTAGGACTATGTCCATTACTTTGGTCTTCTGCCAGATAACCTCGTTTAGGATTTTATCTAACGAAATTTTAAGCATCGTTTTCGTACACTAACAAAATTAAATTGAGACAGGTGTCTACTACCAATTGGGCACTGGGTCCGCGTGGTAGAAAATGGCCCAAACCACCTCATAGTTGAGATGAGGCCTGTGCCCTGCAGTGGGACGTATTTGCTTACTTTACCTTTTTTAGGTGTCTAATTTCTTTTAGCAAAGTTTTTAACATGTGTCCCCAAAAATAATATCAAGCAAGTCCAGAGATATAGCATCCCTAAGGGTATCCAAATCACCTCCAAGTATACCTACCTAGTTCTAGTCCTGGTCCTACCCAAGTATGTTTCCGGATTTTTCGTAGTTTTTTTTTGTTATCCCAGATTTGATTCCCGGTTGGATCAATTGAGAAAACTACTTTTTCTGCCCCCCTAGCATGACAGCTAAAAACACGATATGATATGATACGATATAGCGATATATCGACGCCAACTGTAAAAACATGATAGATGTAGCCGCCATTTTGGATTTTTATCGAAACAGCGAACATAATATGTAACGTCAACGGTACGGCGATTCAACATGGCGGTTTCGGATTCAACATCTATCATATTTTTACAGTTGATGTTGATATATCGCTATATCATATAATATCATATCGTGTTTTAGTGCTCATGCTAGGCAGGCTGAATTGGTTAAGTGTAGGTGGTATAAAAGACGCCCTAAAAAAAAAAGTTGTCCGGAACCTGGTAACACGAGAATATTAATTCCTTACTTCACGACCATGACACATATTAATTTATTAGTATAAAAAATACATTATTTCAAAATTTGCCAAATAAGTTTTAAATATATGTTTCGGTGTGTTTCTCACTGTAGACTGTACAGTGATCACTCCTTTCAACACAATCCCTCACTATGACTATTCCCAATACGAAGCCGCAAACGTGTACATACGCCCACAATTTCCTACGCAATTTTTCTTCCCGTCATAACCATGGTTTCAGCGTCACGCGCCCAGGTGTGTTTGTCACAAAGATTCAATAATTTGACAGCAAGATGACATGAAAGAGGGAGTAGGTTGTCGCACGTGACACGAATACAAGTTATATTATTTATCGGCGGCGGTACTCCGTCCTTTGTTGCGATAAATATTAAATTTGAAACTTGCTTGTGTACTGAATGGGTATTGAATAAGTTTGCGGGTAGTATTAAATATTCAGTGAGCATTAGATAGTAGATAGGAACTAACAGATTAGTAAAGGAAAGGAGGATATGTTGTGTAAGATTATGAGTTTGATCGGTTATATTATTACTTGCGTCATGTACCGTGTGCATTAAATGTTATAAATAAATTTGAACTTACCTATTTTGAATTGAATTTTGTTTACAAATTCGTGGGTTCAAATATGGGTATAAATATGCGCGAAACCTAAATTTTTTACTTCTTATAACATCAGCTATCTATCAGTGAAATTTTGGTCAAAATCGGCCCAGCCGTTTCGGAGATAAAGCGGATCAAACAGTTAGACAGAAAAAAATGGTATATTTTTTGCTGTAACTAACATTTATACTTTCATTTGCACTTAGTAAAAAGTTGTTATTTTAACATTGCAAATAGACTTTATTTATTATTTTTATAATGTCCAGAATATAGATATAAGAATAACAACGTTATAAAAAACCGGCGAGAAGTTTAAAAAGAGCGGATTTAATAACAGCCGTGGTTAGTGATTGTCTTTTTTTAAATGAATAAAGAAATACCACATAGAACTTTTGATTGTCCTCCACTCCCCTAGAGCGCCACAGCGAGCGATTCTGGGCCGTTTGCATCCAAGGCTTTCCCGCCACATTGACTAGGTCGCCAGTCCCAGTTTGTGGTCGCCAGTCTACAAGCTTTTTCCTCCAACTGTTTAGCTTTACAATTATTCGAAAAACTATGCCGGTGACTTTGATTATTTTATAGATCTCCTCATTTCGGATCTTATTGCGCAAAGAAACGCCAAGCATAGCTCCCTTTATAGTACGTTAGATGATTTTAAGTTTGTGTAAGAGGCCGACAGTTAATGGACAACGTGTCGTGTCAGTGCCACGTGGTCATTGACTTTTGTAAAAACAACTTTTAGTGCTTAGTAACCAACATCGATAGAGTCAAAGAAAATTAAAGATATCTTTGATAGAGTGAAGAAAATTACGCCGTGCTATACATTTAATCTACCTCGACGATATATGATAATGTATGGAGTACCTATCCTGATTTTTTGTCGCGATTCCGATTGTTATTTCTGGGTAAAAAATATTACATAAAAGCATCTGATTACGGACTTTATACAAAATTAATCAATGAAGGTCTCGTTGGTCTGTTTCAGGTGGTATAAATACTTAATAAGCCAATCCTTCAAAGAACTGTTGTAAATTGCTTTGCAAGCCAATACGGATTCAAAACAAATACATTCCCAATTTTTTTTAAACTGGTCTAAATTAGGTGTGCTAAAAAAAACTGTCGCCTGGTATCTTGTAACGCAAATGAGACATGGCTTACTTGAGACTATGGCAAATGGTATGCTGCCAGACAACATAACATTTTTTAATAATTGTATTTCTCTTGTACGTACAAGGAAGTATTATCATTTTAATCATTTCGTCTGCATTTTGTGGTATAATTAGAAAATTAAAGCCCCAAATAACATTTTCAAAAGCCGCAATCTCGGTGTATCAGTGCTTTACTGTGGCGTAACAAAAACCCAGATACGTCAGAGACATTACCTTGGCTTCCGAGTCGAGTATCGGAACTAATCTGTATTAATACCCCACCCCGCACCCCCTTTAACTATCCCCTACTCGGAAAGTACTACAAAAGAGATTCCTTTTACTTTGTACGGGTTTTTTAGTAATGTCGCTACGATAATAATTTAGGTTCTACACTGGTGTACAACGAAATATGGCCACTTACTTGCACTAAAATTATTTAAACATCTGTGTCACTGATAGTTTTTTATTCTTCGCTTTGTTCAATTAGATGATCTAGCCAATGTGAAATGATAATATTGAACTTAAAATGAAAACAGGCCATGTGCGTGTCCAGGGCACCCAAAATGTATAGTGCCGTACAATCTTGTCATAGTATGCGGTATTTGCCACCTGTTCTACATACCTATTATCATCATTTAAAGAATTTTCTTCTCTGAGTACATTTTACAAGTTAACTCGGCAGGTGTGATCGTTTTCCTTTGAACTTCGCTGTATACCTAATAATAAATAATAAATAAATATCGGACAACATCACATACATTGCTCTGATCCTGTGGTAAGTAGCCAAAGCACTTGTGTTACAGAAATCAGAAACAACGACGGTACCACAACACCCAGACCCGAGACAATATAGAAAAGTTATTTTTCTACATTGACCCGACCGGGATTCGAACCCGGAACCTCAGAGATAGCGACACCAAGTCCGGTATTCTCGTCTCTCGGCTACGGAGGTGTGCCTAATATCGTGAATTTTTTATTTTCCTAACATTTATACTGAATGGTATTTAACAATCAATCACATTATATTTTAATCATCAAAGTGAAATAGGCCCTGCGACAGAACAGGAATGACACGCTACGCTTCCTATTCTGTGGGCCCTGTCCTCCTAGCATGACCACCAAAATACGATATGATATAGCGATATATCGACATCAACTGTAAAAATACGTTACATATAGCTGCCATGTTAAATCGCCGTGACAGTGACGTATGATCATTACGTTATAATCCCTGTAGGTATCGATAAAAATTAAACATGGCAGCTGTATCAATCACATTAAAAAAAAACAGTTGTCGTCGATAAATCGCTATATCGTATCGTGTTTTGGTAGTCATGCTAGGGGAGCAGACTATCATAGAAAGATAGTTTCACAATAATTATAGTTAAAGTTGGATTGTTGTAATAAACAAATATATTTTCGCTAGAAAATCCATAATTATTATGATAGTACCAGTACCTACAGTACAGTACTATAGTATAAAGAAAGTGATATTATAGAGATGGAGAGTAACACCGTTTTTATCTTAGATAAATACAAAGATCTCGAGGCATATGATAATGTACTTTTTGACAAGATGAATTCCGTGCAAGTAAAGCAGCAGGAGATCGCTAGTAACTAGTTAAATTGAACCGTCATGTCTTAAAAGATTTGAAAACGTGTCTCACTCAACCAACACAGAGTCTCAGACTAAAGTTATTTTTAAAACTATGAAAAGAAAGTGTTTGAAAGAAAATCACTTCGTAATATAAGTTAGAGTTTTGTTGCTAAGCCTTATTTAAAGCTTTTGAAGTCTTTTAGTGTAGGACAGGCTACGACGAGTCAATAGGATCTTGTTATAAGTTGTGCGTTGGAGCAATTTGTTCATACTTACAAAAGTAGTAAAAGGAATCCTTCCAAATACAGCACTGATAAAAGGTAAGCCAAGTTTAGACATTTCCCGGAGTGGTAAAAGCAATATAACAATTTTACGTTTTTTTTTCTTTTTTGTGTAATCGGAGAAGTGTATTTTGAGGTTAATAAGTAGGTCCCTTAAAAACTATTCATTTGAGCGACAGAATCAGCTCCAAAATATTTGTTCCATGGCCATTTGACACTGTTATATAAATGCAAAATGCAATGTCAACTTGCAAAATGGTTTTAATAGTTAACGGCGCTCCAAGTAGCAACGTTATTAGAGCAATCAATATGTGTCCTATCAAATATGTACAGTTACTATAAACACCTCAGTGGTATTAGAACTTAGCCTGTACTTTACCGTGCATACAGATCAAGAGAATAACATGTTTGTTGTCGTGAAAACTCGTCCTTTGTAACATTGAGAAAGTCGAGTCGGATACTTATGAAGTTATTAAATCGAGCATTACTTGCATGCAAATCAAGATTATTATTTTGCTCTATATAAGTAGTTTATGGATAAGTATTATAATTATGTTTTTTAGAACAACCTTTATTCATCCTATAGGCAAAATGTTGACGCTCTATGACTTCTGTGCTTTAATTACCTACGCCCCGCCACAAGCTATTTCTATTGTTAGCTGAACTCTCAATAAAGGACTGCCTTTATATTGAAAGACCAGTTACCTAGTAAAATATGCCTACATACGTCCCACTGCAGGGCACAGGCCTCACCTCGGCTATGAGGTGGTTCGGGCCGTATTCCACCACGCAGGCCTAGTGCGGAATGAATAGAATAGAATAGAATAGAATTGTTTTTATTTCCCTAGTTCTTGTGTTACATGATGTCCCGAGGCCAGCGGTGTGTTTGGCCTGTGTGTCAGCTACTTACAGTCTACTTATGTTTGTCTGAATGGTGGTATTGTAAAGCCAGTAACTTAACCTTACTGTAAGATGTTATTAAGCCGCCCTAAGGCCTCTGACTAGGTTTCATGACTAGTAACAAGTGATATTATCCGGGACCAACTTATAACGTGCCTTCTGAAGCATGGAGATGCTTGTGACAAATGTTACTAAATATGGTTGAAATGGTCACCCATTCAATCACAACCGCGGCGTGGGTGGGTTAACTTTGGTAATCACTACCATAGCGCTGCCGCCACTGACCTACAAGCGCCTCTAGTACCTAGTAAATGTATACCTAGGTTATAGTCAAGTGAACATTATAGTGTTAATTTACTAAATAAGTGTTTATTAAAGAAAAAAAAATTAAAAAATGAAAAAACCCACGCATAACCTACTTGTTAAAAAATACAATTTTTTAACCTACTAATAGGACGTTAGTTACCAAAAAGAATCCGTTGATAAATCTCTACCCTGAATTTAGAACAAGAGAATATTAAAAACTACAATTATTTGCGTACCCAACGTAATTTCAATCAGTCACAGAATGACAGACGGTATAATATTATCAAAATTTTGATTATTTTAGAACAATAGTTTTTTTTTTTCGATTTAACCCAAATCCTAAAGCTTAAACCAGATTGAGCAGATTAAAGCGCAGCGCTGCGTAGTGGATCTCAGTTCAGCAACAAATAAAATCGATCTAACTATTTGCTGAAAACTTAAAGTTCATAATGAGAATACGAATAAGATTAATTAAATATTTATATATCACATATTTCAAAAAATATAACAAAAGCTCTCAGAAAATCTGTCAAAAAGACTTAAATGTCAAATGTCGATTGTCACATCTTGTACATATTATTGGTGCACGTATAACATGATCAACCGATATTCCGTTATGTAGAATTATCTATGATGGAAAAGAAACCTTGCTAGTTTCGCTTTGAGCCCGGACCGGTGTGGGGTCAACTAAGAAATATTTTTGTATACTCAAATTGGCTCGCGTTTGGGTATGCCGAAAGACGCTCTTGACAAAAAAGTCTACCAGACTAAGATTTTATTTCTGAGCTGTGATACGTATAATTCTTTGATTTATTATACAACTAATCCGGTTATACCGTCTGGTCACGTATATTACGTAGTTTTTTGTGTGAGTAACATTTGCCCGCAAGTAGAACGTACTAGATGAAGATTAATTGCTTTGGTTTGACTGAAGCTTTATAATTTGAACAAAAGTATATCCGCGCCGTCTATTTATTTTGGAATCGGTCTTCTTGTCCCTAATTGTTTATCTTTCGGTGAATTGTTTCTATTGTTTGTCTTACGGTGGATTCTTGAATTTGAATAATCAGAGCGAATCCCTGAGGGACGTCAAGGGTTTTAGGCAATTGTAGCGATTGCGAGTTATAGCTAGGGATGAATCCGTAATTCATTATATTAATATTTTAATATTATGTTAGGAATTTTGCTACATAATTTGGTATAACGATCTTTTAATACATAATTCCAAGGTGAGATTAGAGTTTTTGAATGTTTACTCGATGACTCATGGTTAAATGAACATTTTATTTAATTTGAATATAAGTGCCTACGTAGGTAAGATTAGGTATGTCAAACAAATGAAGACATTTTTGGTATTTTTTATTCCTGGAAATTAAAATATTTTAAAGAAGCTATTGCCGTGTGGGGACGGCCAAAGAATACACTTCCCCATCGCCAACAGGAGGCGTATCGTAAGAGGCGACTAATTCCTGTAGCATGAGACGGTCAGCAGCGTCTGCGTGCGAAATCTTATAAAAAACTGCGCTCATCAACCTGCCTGTCAAGCGTGGCGAGTATTGGCAATCCCCCCCTTTTCGGGGAGGCCTCTGTTCAGCAGTGGACATCCTACGGCTGAAATGATGAAAGAGGCTATTTACAAAGATAAGAGAAGAACGCAAAGAAGTCAGAACTAACGTCTTTCTGTGACAAACCAAATTTCACAAAAGTTAGGCTACGGGTAAAAGGTCGAAGATTCTAGTTTACTTACTTAAAGTTTAACCTACAAAAAAATAATAATAAGAAAGCACACGTCTCAACTGTAACTCTAAAACGATTTCCACTGCAACTTTCACGATATTTCACTTACCTTCGTAACATGAATCGTTCAAGTTTTCACGACTAGTTCCAATTCACTCGAGGTTTACTAGATACAAACGAATATTTATCATTGTTTTGTTCTATCGAATTTTCATCAGTGAAAGTGATAACTATTTGAAAGATGAAGAGTTAAAAAGTAAAAGGTGAATAACTTTTTATTTGACAAACAATTTACTTGTAAATTGCCTGGTTTTAGACGCAAATAATTAACATCTTATGTGTATCTGTACACTTAAATGGATGCCATTTGGTAAAGTTTGTTTTCTAACTCGACCTTACTGACTGTCAAACCCAAAACATCAATGATCACGACTCTGAACCAATGGGTTTGAGAAATTTATTGCCTCAAGTTATTCTCTTCTAGTGAATAAATTCGCTTTGATATTATTTTAAAAAGATAGCTAGTATGAGGAGAATTGCTAGTCTAATAAAAAAAATCTAAAAATAAATACTCTTATCTTTGAGCCACTAGTCCTACAGTTTCGAATATACTAAAATATTGGTTGTGAATAAAAGCTACAAAACATCCAAAATCCTGATACTTCCCTGTTTTTTTTTTAACAAATAGTGCTTTTAAAAGCATTTAGTCTATACGGTTCCCAATAAACTACATCCTGTGGGATTCAGTCGGTTTTTGTATTTGGATGCACAGCTTTGGTTTTAGTTAACGGTATCGGTCGTATATCCTGGACGTGAATTTTGTTTGGGTCAACATTCCCGGCCGTAAAGGCTAAACCAATAACAGTATCGTGTTTGTACGGAGCGCTAATATTGCATCCGAACCTCTTAGATGCGGTATTTTTGACAGACAAAGCGAATGACAGATTGAGGTTGAGAGGGACAACTTTATTTTAAGGCGCTAGTTTTTAAGCTCGTGTATAAGTTTCATTACGGGATCCTTTTCGAAATTAATAACTACTCGTATTTACTTATTTTTTGTTATCCCATTGAACTGATAACCGACCAGATTTAGTACATAGGACTAGAGTTGTAAATTGACGGTCATATGCTATAAGCGTCCGTCATTTAAGATAAATGCTTAGTCACATTGAACATTTATTGTCACGATGGTCACATATTTTTTTTTGTAAAAAATTTAAAAAGAAGAATTCCACTGAAGTAAGTCTTAAATGTTAAGTATCTGATAATAAAAACATACAATAAAACATGTAATTGGATCTGAATCGAACTATAAAAAAACTCGCGCGTAACAATACGACAATTTTAGCTTGTTCGTGCAGAAAGATTTCAGAAATTTCATTTCTTTATAGATCATCACTACTGTCATCAAGCCTGTCTCTCTTATAATAATGCACTTATTTGTGATCAAATGATTTTTTAAATATTTTGTCAATACAATTGAATGTGACGTTAGTGACAATAAATGTCCAAAATGTCCGGTCACATTGAGAAAATGACCAATTTGGTCATATTGGTCAGACATTTATAACGGACACTTTACAACTCTACATAGGACCCATTCCTATGTATTACATCTAGTCGGTTAACTAAACTTTTTTGGTTTAATAGATTTAATAAGTTATAAGTACCTTTCTTTTTAATCAACCCCTTTATTTTTAATTAGGGACTTTTTTGTCTTGTATAAATACAAGATATTTTGTCATTTTCCATATTGAGACATCCCTAAGATTTTCACACCTTTTACTCGTGTCAAAATGTGTTGACAATCACTACGCTAAATATTTGTAAGCATATAAATTTAAGGTCTAAATGATATTTACGAGCAGTCAAACTGAAATTGATAACAATTTCTCTAAAATTGGAAATCGTCAATAACAATTTGGTAACTAGTCCGACCCACCTGTTCAGGGTTGCGAGTTTATTGTTATAATAACATTGAACAGTCAGTTCTGATCCTATCATAACAATTTTGTTTAACTAACGGAGTATAATGTTTCGATGCCCGTCCATTATATGGATTTCCGCTTGACATACGATAAGTTTAATTGTTCGAATTGGCTCTATAACTGTGAGTATTGTTTTCAATTTTACACAAAATTGTACGTGTTGGGTTACAACTACCTATAGTTATTCCATGAATCCCTTCGATTAAACCAGTACTTCCATAACACTTTACGGCTACAAAGGTTTTTGGATCGCACAAGTGCTTCATTTTACTGATAGGAAAAATAGCTGAAATTGAAAGTGTGTTTGGGTATTCTATAGAATAAAAGGGTAAGGATGTAATATAATGTAGATAGTTTTTTGTGTATTTTAACTTGTACATGTCGTGGCTTATTTATGTGGTAACGAGACGATGGCGTAGTGATTCACATTAAATTTCACGAAAAGGTCCAAAATTCGAGTCCCGATTTGGGTCAACTCATAAAATCTATTCTAATATTATAAATGCGAAAGTAACTCTGTATGTCTATATGTAACGTTTTAACACCTAAACCGCTTAAACAATTTTAATGAATTCTAGTATAGAGATAGATGGGACCATGGAAAAGGACATAGCCTACTTTTTGTCGTGAAAACTGGACCGATTAACATTTTGTACGGAAAAAGCTTAAACCCTAGATGCTATCTTCTAAGAGAGTAAAATAGAGTATTCCACACATACAAACCGTATTCCACGCGAGCAAAGCTGCAAGCACAGCTAGTAATTTAAAAATTGGCTGGGGTCCCGGTTTCCTAGGAGAGGCCTTCGACAAAATTTCTGGTCCAGTACTTTGTAACACAAGGATCAAAATTCCTTGACAATTCACGTGTTGCCTAACGTAATATTTAACTAATAAGATTATGTTTCTTTCGACTTAACGTAAATCCGGGGAACTCGTCCAAATTTAGTGGGCAGGTTAGTCGTCGGAAGGCGGAGTCCCTGGAATGAAAAGGTGGAACATAATATGTCTCTACAAATAGTATTTTACCAAGAATATGTCTTATTATCATGTAATAATAGGGCCATGGTTGTTCGTGATGCAAAAATATTTATTGAATTAATATCCATTATTTTCAAATATCAAGCTCTTGGTTTAAAGATTTCAATTAAAGTGGTAGTAGCTCATTAATTAAAGTCCTGCTTCATAATCGTAGGTCGTAATAGTTCCAGTTCCAGTACGTATCTCTGGATTTTTCGGGTTCTACCAGGATTTATACCATTGCTTAGCTATGAGGGCAAACATCGCAAGGAAAGCTAAATATTGAGATAAAACTGGGTATGTAGTTTTCTGTGTAAGGGTTGCAGAAGATGGCAATAACTTAAAACCTCAAAAAGAGGCTGACCGCCGTGACCAAGTTTCTAGCGCTGGTTCTTCTACAAATTTATTTTAATATTCTCGGCGCTAGCCTGGCTGGCTGTCAAAAATATTATTGTAATTAGACCGTCAGTTAGATTATCTAAAAATATTGGACACATATTTTGTTTTGTGTCAATCAAACAAAAAATGACGAAGATAAGCACATCAAAGTTTGGGAATGGGAGACGTGACGTCACACCTAAAAAGTGTCGTAACAGGCTATATCTTTATATTTTTTGGTATATTGAGAAAAGAAAAAATATGTTTCCAATATTTTCTGTTAACCCAACTGTCGACCTAATTAGATTTTTTTTTTAGGAAACTGGCTTGGGACGGTTAAAAGGTTTTATTGGTCTTTTAACTTAGATTTGTCGTATCTATGATCATAGGCATACGTACCCCGACTAGGAATGAGACAAAGCGTTAGGAGAAACGAGTTTAGTTACTTTAATTTTGTCGAGTGCTGGGCTTACAATTCCCAGTACGAATCTATTAAGGATAAACTAAAATTTAAGTTACCTTTGAAAATACATTAGAGTAAGAAAGAAACATCTTTCATCAATCTTCAACTGACAAAAGGCGAACTAATTTAGTCAATAATACAGTTCAATTGTAAACTAAATGAAAGTTTAAATCTTCAAGACATTTTGGAATTGCTCAAGCTTACCGTACTTGAATGTTTTAAGTATCGTCCGAATTCAAAGGAATTCGGTGCGAGTTGTATCGACCTTTTGAACAATCTTACTTAGAACTCCAAGCCTTAGACTTGTTTAATAGATAATTAGTTTATAGTATTAAGTCTTTTAACTCGTCCACATCCAAGCGGTGTCATGAGACCGCATAACAATGAAATTTCTGTTGTGTCTCGTTTATGTATGCTTGATGAGTAATATTAGGTTTACCTCGATGTAACGATTGGCTTTTCTTTTCAATTGTTAAGGTTATTACGTATAGTTAATAGTTACACATAAAGTAAATTAACTGTATTCACATGTAAAAAAACTATTAAAACATAAAATGTAAAAATAGAAGCCAAGTTTGATAGGAGCAGTCCTCTTACCTCTATGCGAATGCCGACTTCTCCGAAAAAAATAATTTTGATCTAAATGGGTTCCAAGTTCTCAAAATACTCTTTAAATCATAGTTACAAATAAAACAACGTTCTAAAATTAGTTTTAATACAATTCCTAATTATTTGCCGCTAAATATAACTTCACAAGTTTAAGTAGTCTAATTATACACATACTTTTTAACATAAATTGTAATGTCTAGAAATGTATATAGGGTAAAAAATTTAGTACCTAGTGTAAAATTCTCTCTCTTTTCCTGGTTACCCTCCTCTCAGTTAAGGTGTTATTTGTAAAATTAACGTCTCTTCCTATTATCTATATAAATCGCCACTTTTGTCTTAATGTTAAATAAAAATGTACTTTGTCTTTATACGGACTCAAATGAAATAAAAAGCATTTACAGCTATAGTAGTCATTAAATAAAAGCAAATAAAATCGCGTGAGCAGATATTTATTGAAGCTTTGCTTCGACGCGACGGGATCGTTCCCGCCATACAACTTCATTAGTCTGAAAGGCATAGGTGATAAATCTCAATCGGCTGAGTCGCCAATGTTTATTGAAAACGTTTGAAGGTCACATGGGTCTTAAAGACTTTCGATGCGCGTTGGAGACAGCTTATTGCTACGCGCGACACTGAAAACTTACACTTGGTAAGCAATTTATTGTGAAGAGCATTAATGACTCTTTTCTACTTATGCGGTTATAGATAATACATATTTCGGCCTATTTTAAAAGTTAACTTCTTTTTACGGGCTTCATGATCATCATCATTTCAGCTATTATAGGACGTCCACTGCTGACCATAGGCCCATTGACTTCCAGGTTAGCCGGTTGGAAGCGGCCTGTATCCCGCGTCTTCCGTCGTCTTAACTTTTTCATTTCGATATTTTATTTAGTGATGGATTTTGGTTATTGAGGCGTTTACTATTGACTACACCACAGACGACTTTCATTCAATTAGCAAAATTAGTATTTGCGCTACGTCGTCTAAGACTAGTATCTTCCATACAGACTGCACTCTCAGCTTGCCATGGCTATGTTTCTTCGGCTCTTCGATATGGCTTAATTATATAGGGGCGCTCTGTAGAAAGAGCCTTTAAAGTACAAAAAAATGCATTCGAGCCTTATGTAGTGTCGGTTATCTAGACCACTGTAGACCACTATTTTAACATTTAAAAATACTACCTCTACCCTGCCAGTACATTTTGGATATCTGCATGTTCATAAAGAAACATCCAGATCTCTTTCCTTTACATGACACGGTGCTTGGAAAGAGTAATAGTAGAGACTCATATAAATTATTTATACCACCTCGAAGGTTACAACTATCTTCTAATAATGTATATTGTCATGCTATAAAAATTTATAATAAGCTACCTAGAAAAGTACTAGTAGTAGCCTTACCGCTCAACAAACTAAAATATGTTTTAAATAATTGGCTCTACGGGAATGCTTTTACTCTAATAAATAATTTATGGATACAAAAATAAACGATTGTACCTTTGACTGTTAACTGACGACTCATGAGAAAATAATGCCGTATAGTTTAGTTTCACAATACTCAATTAATAATAATGTTTAATTTAATAATAATTTAATAGCAGATTTTGTAACATTAACATTTCTACGCCTAAACCAATGGCAGAATATGTTGTACTTGTGCATAGCTCTAAGATCTTGTGTTACCATGTTCTTGGAAATAAATTATTTATCATATCATTTATCATTATCATTCGATTATTGTTACCATGCCCGCTAAAGTATACATAAAGCATTAAAGTGGACTTAACCATGTGTTTACTTACTTTTATTTGTAGTAAGAACATACCTACATCATATACAATAAATTTAAACTTGTAGTCAAAAAACAACAATATTCTACTATTGCCTCTACAGAATCGCTTCTGCCGCAGAACTTTATTGCACTGAAAGGCTTAGGTGATAAATCTCAATCGGCCGAGTTGGCGATACTATTACATTAGGGCGTCTGCTTTAAGCTTCTACGTATGTAGGTATGTCACGGTCAAAACTCTGAACCAGAAAATAGTAGCTTTGGCTAATTTTAGTCAAAACTATTATAGATCACAGTACGTTTGGTTGTTCTCTCATCTAGTTTAGGTTATGTTAGGATTGAATATAGAAAACTATACTTTTCTATATTGTATCAGGTCTGTGAGTTGTGGTACCGTCGTTGTTTCTGATTTCTGTAACACAAGTGCATTGGATACTTAGGTACCCTAGGATCAGAGAAATGTATGTAAAGATGTCCAATATTTATTTATTTATTGTGTAAGCCAAGCGGATGAAATTTCAATCTTTAATAGTTAGATGAAACCAGTATTTTGCGCTCTATCTAAGCATGTAACAAATATAATTCTATCTCTATTTGTTCTGATAGATTTACAAATGCATAAATATATGGTCGAATCTGTCAAGTTTAAGTATTTACACTGTGGAGCTTGATAACAACTATCAGTATTAAATATTACATTACGGAATCAGTCAAAAGTAGTTTTGTCCGGTAATGAGTTTTGACTGTAACATGTATATGTAGCTAACTTTTTAGTTTCATGATTTATTCATGGAGGTGAACTTTTATGTTTATTGGTATAGATAGATTGAGCATATTAGTTCGTCTGGATGTTTTTCGCTACTTATGGACGCGAAGCTGCTAGAGAATTCTCTTTTCATAAATCAATCTGGTTTTAACTTGACGTTAATTTTATTTTATTTAATGGGCTAATTCTTTATAATGGGTACAGTTAATATATTATGTTGTTTTACCCAAGTAACTTTTAAAAGTGCATACATGTATGGGGTATGTGCCGCGAATAGGTTACTTGCGCGATCGCGCTGAATCTGATTGATTCGTCTATACTAATAAGTACGTAGGTAGGTCGTGATAAAGAACCGTACCAACAATCCTACTAACTGCGCCCTTGCTGTGCGTGAGCAGTACTTTCGCTGCACATTCGCTAGATCTATATGTGCCGTGTGGGGACGGCCGTAAAGAATACACTTCCTTACCGCCAACAGGAGGGGTGTTGTAAGAGGCGACTAATTCCTGTAGCACGAGACGGGCAGCAGCGTCTGCGTGCGAAATCTTATAAAAACTGCGCTCGCCAACCTACCTGCCAAGCGTGGCGAGTATTGGCATTGCCCCCCGATGAAAGTCATTGGAGAAGGCCATTGTTTGTCCTATGGCTGTGATGATGATGATATGCGCACTAAGATATTCCCAAATTATGACAAACAAGCAGTTGTCCTGTCATAGATACATTAGGAAAACAATGGTTTTAGTGTATAAAATTCAGATTAGGATTTCAACTCACAATAACATTTCAAGTATTTTTTTGTGGAAATGTAGTGTAACGGACGTTGTAATAATCGCTAGAATTACAACTATATTTCATAACTGCTTTAATAAGTGACACAAGTCCGATTTGATACTTACACGTGCCTAAAATTATGGACAATCCCGAATTCCAGGAATACGTGGGTTCACATTTTGATAAACTTCCTTGTTTTAATTATCTTCTCTTTATGAGATTATCAGACGGCTAATGAGCATTCATATTTGAGGAATTCATATCGGTGTATATCTTTGTTATGTAAAGATACATACCTGTAGTAACCATGAGCTCATAAGCTCTTAAAACAGATTTACACTTAGACTTTGGTTTGTTAATTCTGTATAGAGTTTGAAGTTTAAATAATAAAATAATGCTTATGATATATGAAGATCTTCAGTTCTGCCTGCGAATTCAGCTGCGTAGACTTTAGAAATATTAAGTTAAAGAGGAATGAATATTAATCCATGCTGACTCATTTGCGAAGCTCAGGTAATAATTTTGCCAAAACCTAAAGGCCTACTACGAAAACGTTTCGTTCGTTTGGACTTTTAAACCTAACAACTTAAAATACCATCTACTAATTGTGTCAAACCTTTGACAATTATGAATAACTAGCTGTCCCGGCGAACTTCGTACCGCCTTGTTTTACGATACTAACGTCACTCGATTGTTTTGCCTTCCCGGAACTCCTCCACTAACACTTAAACTTTATGGTATGGTATTAAAGTTCAAATTGATTTTTAAGTATTATTAGGATTTGTTTTGTATGGGAATATAAAAAAGTGTTGTTTTAGACTTTTTCTGGCAATTTTTTCAATTTTTCTTTCCGTAAAAACCATCCGGGTACTTCAAGGAATATTATAAAAAAAAGTTAGCAAAATCTGTTTAGCTGCTCTCGAGATTTGCGCTTAGCAACACATTCAGCGATTCATTTTTATATTATAGATCGAAAATGGCTAGTTCCACTAGCCAGGTAAAAACACAACCGTTTTCAAAGGTGTTGAAAGGATTGACACAAGTTAATGGTTACTTAAATTGATTAGTTTTATACGTCGGACCAAAAAATCATTTTTGTAGTATGCCTACTGGCTCCAGTTCTAGTCTGTTTAGTTAATTAATAGTTATAAAATTGCCAGTTATTGCACGATAACCTTTTTTAATTGTATTTTTGTAGATTGTTTTTAGTGTGATTTCTGTGCTCAATGTTTTATGCTTATTTAGTTTATTTTAAATTGCATGTTGTGTTTCAAATTATTTTTAGACGATAATTGTATTATTTGTGTTTAAAAACGCTGTATAACCTTAATAAATAAATCCCATGGTAACAAAAAATGGATAAACATTCGTGTATAAAACATGGATAAGTGTGTTATATTTCCGGGATTGGGTAACGAACATAAGAACTTTCACAATTGTAATATTAGAGAAGAAGAAAAATATTTCAACCCTGAATCATCACATCACATCACACTCGTTTAAACTGCAATACCTTAATCATAACTTTGATATGATACAAGATCGCCACCACGGCTACACCATTATATACAAACAAAATGTACATAGGCTCCACAGAGACCTAGAGCTTAGGTAGCCAAATTTTAACTTTATTATACTCTGCTAGGGTAGTTCAAAACCGTGATTTATCACTCCACGCGGTCTCGCCAAACTTTTGTGACAAATTCCAAAAGTTAATCTAAGAATGTTTTCATTTGTCACTAGTAATTAAAAACGTGGTTTCATTAATAACCATTAAGTTGCGACTTGAAAACAATTTTAATTGAGCTGAAAAAAGAGTTGGCATTTTTCTAGCCGCATAAATTACGCACCAACTGTTAATTTGGTTAAGTAAAAGGAGGTGTTTCAAAATGAGATTCCACAAAATTTGGTTGAATTGTCTATTTCAAATCATAATAATTAATCTTCATTTTTAGAACTTTGTCCCGTTTTTGGTGGGGCATGTTGTACTATAATTCTAGATTTGGTAGCCAATACATTTGGAGCAATAAGTAAACTATTTGACGTCCATAACCCTTGGGCAATTCATAAATAATTTGGATCATGGTTAATCAGTGTTATCCAAATGTACAGGTTTTTTACGAAGTTTGCCGTCACCGCCGGTGGTATAAAACCGTACTCCAGCCCTAGCATGGACGCCAAAACACGATATGATATAGCGATATATCGACACCAACTTAAAATATGATAGATATAGCCGCCATGTTGAATCACCGTGCCGGTGACGTCACATATTATAGCTTCGATAAAAATTCAACATGGCGGCTATATCTATCATACTTTTACAGTTGGTGTCGATATATCGCTATACTCGTATCATAATATCGTGTTTTAGTGCTCATAGAGGGGCAGCAGAGGTTCGTTGGGTTTCCCATAAGGCGTGACTCTGACAACTGAGCTACTAAGCACGCCTTTTGCCTATGTAACAATTAATATTAATTTAGAATTTATTCCTGATTTATTTGTGTAAAATTCAGTTGATCAAAGAAAAATGTTATAAAATAGTTATTAGAATGGAAAAAAAATGAAAAAAAAAGATAATAAAAAAGAATTAAATAATTCTTTAATCTTTCATTCAATAACAATTAAAATTATAATAAGACAAAAATAAACTCAACTAAAAACTACCTACTCAAAAATAAAAGCGTTTCCATGAGGCAGAGGCGACAAAAAAAACTGAATTTGTTTTATTACTTTAGCATTTTTAGAGAAAAACAATATATATTTTAATGTAGAATTGTTTAGAGTATCCATTATATGTATAAACTTTTTTTGAAATCCAAAATCCATTTGAGTGGTAACATGCAATTTTATAAAAAGACATTGTTTACATTTTTGTACAAAAGGAAAGTTGTATTTACATTTTTGTACAATGTCGTGTCAAAATATACTTAGGCGCAGGACAGAATACACACCGTGTTGAACGAGGCGCTACCGTGGGGCAGAAGTGGCGTAAACGTGGCGTAGGCTGGGCCGGGCTTGATGCGTGTGTGACGCGGTCGTGGCATTCATACATAACGCCCGCGCATCACTCTTGTCACGCCCACGCCACACACGTGCCATGCCGACGCCTCTTGTGCATGTCCGGCGCCCAAAGAATAATTGTTGAACATTTTAAAATATTCAAGTTTTTTGGTTAGTAAAAATAAAATAAAAGCCTTATATTTAAAATGTTCATGGCGATAAAAAGCTTTCGACTAACACTTTAATATATGAGTATTTCCAAGACAAACCTTTAAAAGAGAATTGCCTCTCGTTACACCCACCCATTTTATTTTAAATTGAGTTTCGGCAGAAAAGGGGCTTGATCCAATTTAATTTCGTCAATAGAAGTTCACGTGTGTTCCACAAGTAGGTAACGAGCGTGAAAAGGTAGGCCTTAAAAGAGCAACCAATTGGTGGTCTTCATTAAAAATAGGCTACCAAGAACGGTGAAGAAGGAAGTTCCGAATAAATTACGCCGACCGTAAATTCTTGAACCGCGAATTGATCCGCAGATTTTATTGTAGCCAATCCGATTCGATTTACGGACGATTTTGCAAATTCTAAAGAAACGAATTCAAAGCTACAACATTCGTCCTATTGAAATTAATACCGCGATTGAGCAGATTACCATTTTGGGCTGCGGACCTTTTGCGGATTATTTTTAGACGAAGCCAAATCAGGCTGTTTACATGCGTAGTATTTTTTTATATTGATGCTTTTGTGTTTTCTTCTGAAGAATATTATCCAATTTGATAAAAACTGATATAATATTACCAAATTTTAATATAAGGTTTACACTATCAACCTATAGTTAATGCCTAATAATAAAATCACATAATATGTGATTGTAACAGTTACTTAATTTTGTAACTGAGTTAACTTAAATTGAATGAATATTCAATTCTATTCTATGAAAATATAAATTCCGTATCTGTATCTGAATATATTCCCAATTAGTGTAGTTCCTATTAATTAGTTTTATCATTATTATAAATTCATAGGTAGTCGAACACAACATGTTGTTTTTTTCCTTTTAATGATTAATAATAATAATTAATATAGTAGGCACACACGTAACGAATTTTAGGCAATACTATGAGATATAATAAACAATTTATTTAATCCGTTGAAGTAGGAATTAATTTTGAAACTGACTTAGTTCGAGACGTCACATGATTCATCTTAATCAGATTCTGTTTCCTGTCATATCTTAACAGTTAATGATGCACTTATAAAGTGTTTGTTCGGTTAGGATTTCATTAGGTTTTACCTGGTGAAATCTTAACTAAATCGGATGCTGCGTCCGAGGCGAGCAATCTGTTAGTGTATTTAGATTTACGCAGCCAAGTACTAGCACACGTACATCATTCAATGCCGGATATTGCTGTGCGGTGAGGGCTTCAATACTAATAAGGACCCAGTAGAACAGCCAGACAATAATGTTTTATTTACTTCAATGGAAAAGAACAGCAATGTTTTTGGCACTAAATGAACATTTTTGCGGCCAGTGTTCGTAGGGACCAGGTTAACTAAAGAAACAATATCAACGTCGCGAAATTTGCAGCAACGGCGGCGTCGAGTTGTCATCGTAGTATCAGTCTAATTCACTAAGTCCCCAAGAGCCTTAATCTGTGATAAGCGTAACACACGTGAAGGCATGCGCGGGACGGCGACGGGTCGGGTCGGGAGTACGGCGGGTCTATCAACCGCAATACACACAGAAGGCGTGAGCGGCACGGCGACGAGTCGTGTTGATCTAATAACATACTTAAGTTTAAATGGGCACCCACAGACAGCCGGCGAGCGTGGCGAGCCAATCTAAATATACTAAATCTTTACCCTACATCAGTTTACTGACTCACTACAGTTATGATGTGAATGTGAGACTTGCTCGCTCAGCACAACAACATCGACCTTTTCGCTGACCAGCTAGGATAATGTTTACGTTAATGTATAACGATGCGCAAATTGAGTAATTGGTTAATGTAATGCCTGTTTGACAAGTGATTTTTTCATTTAGCTTAGCTGATTTTATTGACTAAGCACGAATGTAGGTACTAATTATCTTTTTACTATTGTCTGTACTCTAATTCCATTTAATTCCATTTTATATTGACATTTATTAATAAATTATTAATGATTTATCAGGACATGAATGTATTCTTAATTTTGTATGTACTTTATGACATATCGTTAATAATAGTGATTACAATATTATTTAAGCTTGTACGAGCAATAACGTTAATTTTAATCTAAGCTTGTATGCGCCTTGGATTTCTTCTGTAAGCCCACAAGTGTTTTGGCTAATAAATTAAATGTGCTTCGTTAAAAACGTTTTGTAAGACATCATCGATGTACGGTTACAGGATTAGTATTTCATCAGTCTGGTCTATCAGTCTTGACTGACGCCAGAATTATGGATTTCAAAACATGGTTACCCAGTCGGAATCAATTCAAAGAGTATTCTATCGATTGTTAACGACATAAAATTATAGTAACAGGGTACAATATTGCAAACCACTCTACACATAATTCTATGAAATGAAATAGTTTATTTGTATAAAGCATGGTACAGATAGGATGGTGCAAGTTATTAAGCTCAGCATGCTCTGTCTTGGTCAGACATGCAAATATTTTTGTAAAAATAAAAAGTTAGGTACATATTTCTAGGTTTGATATTTCTACATTAAAATAAGCATAATAAGTATTTAGGTATAATTAAATTAATAATAAAAATAAAAAATATGTAAAAAAAATATCCTAATAGATTTAAATAATAATTAAAAATTCAAATTCTATGTCTAGATTTTGCTAGGTAATACAAATCCACATCAGTATTCCGTCAATCACAATAATTCTCCCGGCCATTCTGATCAGACTCATGAAATAATGAGCGTGTAACCTTTTTCTTAGTTACTTTTTATTTTTTACTACAAATCTACTCAATCTTTAAATGTGCTGGCTGTTGTTGCTGCACTTTGGCCCGATGTTCGTCTAATTGGATGGCTCGTCCGGATTCATATACCCTGCCTACTTTATACCGAAGATCGCGAGTCACTTGCCAGAATTAGTCAGAACTTCTGAATCGGATACGTTTATACGTTTTACGACGTACTTATAAAAGGCAGTAAATGATTTATTGCTACTAATAGAAATCGGGTATGAAATATATTAAGATTCCGAAAGTTAATCGATTTTGAGTTCAAGTTTTATCACCGACCAATCTTCGTGCTTTAATCTTTAGGAATATTAAGACGATTTATTCTTATTGAGATTTTATCGTTAAGATAACTGTTTTTAGTAAAAAAAAACGTTATTCATTCAATAAAAAAAATGAAAAGATGAAAAAGTGGATCGTATCATGTTTTTAACAAAACACCAACACAAGGGCACTTATTGATAGGTATAGATATACATGATCGAAACTTTTAATTGCACCCCACCCAAAAAAATCAAAGTACACGGAAAATACATTTGATTTAATACTCGTACATTTTAACGAAGCGAATTCAAATGATTATATACAAACAAAATGTTTACAAAAAAAAAAACAGCAGCTGAGCACACTCCCAAACTGTTATGGAAGCTATTTAATCAACAATCTGCCCCGAAGCAACAATTGATCCCGCACCTCCTATCAATACGTATCCCATTCCACCTTGTTTGATTTCAAAATTTCAAGGAAAACCAATATTGCTTAATGAAAAAGATAAAATATGAATAATACTGAACGAGACCTTCTAGCGATGAGATCGCCTAAACTTGGCATTTTTCTGTTTAAACAGCAATAATTGTAACTTCTTTGTATGGTGTAGAATATAGAATATCTATACTATAATTACAATAATTACGTAATTATTCAAAAACTTGCTGCTTGAACTTATTATCTAACATGTTGTGTTAGAACAATGTCTGTTTGTAATTTTAACTTTTAGTTATTTGTGTCTTTGATATTATGTTTTGTGTTCCTAATAAATAAATAAGCCTAGTCAGAAGCCTTTAGCCGTATCTGAATCTGACAGTAAGGTTAGTCACAGGCCTTACCGCTTACTAGACGAGGCGGGATTGTGGTCGTAAATTAAAAGGCATTTTTTACTTTTTTACGTGTAATAGTTTCGGGATAGACAATAAAGTTTGTTACATTCCCTCTTATATCTACGACATTAAGGACGAAAGTAGTCTCTTGCTATCCGAAAATAATATTTCCGATAAAAACCCTTCGGCCGTCGTGTACATTAATTACAACGCTATCAGAACCTCGCAAACGTTACGGGAGATTCTATTAAGGCCTCACGGAGCCCCTGAGACTGGATAAATCGGTCCATTATAAACCAATAATAGCCTGGTATCCACTGCAGACGTGAGCTTAGGTATTTGTAAGGCATATTCTCCCGTTATTACAGCTGGTAAGACTATTCGACTTATGACGTTTGACCATTCGACAAGGGAATAAAGTTATTGTATGAATATACCTTTAGCACAAAATACTTAATACAATTGTGGGTAAAAAACTCAATACAATTCACATAATATGATCGTAGTAGTCGTCGTAGGTACCTATTTACTCAATATTCCATGATTAGTCACTGAGGTACGAGTATTTTGGATGAGAAGACGTTGTGTAGTTTTCCGAATGCTGCCCAACCAAGTTGGATTCGACGATTGACCTCTTTCTCAAAATTGAACCTACTCTATCACTTGTCCCAGGTAAACATTTGTCAATAATCACAAGAGTAGAGCTCCCAAGTGATACTGTTTAGAGCGCAACATGGGCATTCGACATGACCTTTGTTTTGTTCATGTTCATCCGATGGTTTTATATGTTGGGAAACTCGACTAAGGCTGCAGGTCGCTTTTAACCGGCCAATCTGGACGTCACTGGGAGAACCACTCTCATTTCTGCCTTTCAAAAATGATGAATATTCTATTAAAGGGTTAACTTTTGATCAAATAGGCAAAACATTCGCAAGAAAAATTCGATTCCAAAAAAAAATCCTAATTTAACTACATTGGTACACAGTAAATCGGTATACAGTTTGTAACCGTGTCTACTCTTGCTATGTACAATATCACTATATCAAGTCAGTCGATTAATCGAAGCGTGTAAATGCCTTCACAGCCTCATTGCACCAGACTATCGTCTTGTATGTGTATCTCTGGCGAATTTACCATCAGTTGCGGCCAGCGCTGCATCGTTGCCAACCTAGTTTACTGCGGTGGTCGGAAGGAAATATCACTATATTTACTGTACTGCGACCAAAGTGCTCTGAGCGATTTTTAATCAACATTGCGATAATTTTCATTAAATTACACTTCATTGCAAGAATAAGAAGAAGTCTTTTGTTTTAATAACCAAAACATACCTTAATTGCATCTAAATGTTTATTTAGACTTCAAGCATTGGAATCACTATCGAAAACAGACGTAAACATTACCATTTGCACCCGCAATAACAGGTTAAGCGAGACAATCTTCCAGAGCTGTTGGCAACGCAGTACCTGCCAGCGCTAACGTATTACACAGGATATTGAACAATTTCCTTGGCAGTACGCGTAATTGCTTTAATTTTACGACTATGTACCTTGCTAGGTTAATCACCGGAGTAATACGGACCGAACCGAATGCAACGCAGCTCACAATCGAGGGGTTATCAACCGGTCGATTGCTCCAGCAGTTAAGTTTATGCCGTTTTAATTGCATCGTAAGGTGTTTGCGAACAGTCCTGTTGTTGGTTGAAGTTCACCGCTTCTTTGTATTTTACGACCGCTCAAAGGAATGACCGACCGAATATTACTATTGTGGAATAGGTATGTTCGGTGAAATATATGGTGATGTTTATGGCTCAACTTTGTAGAAGCTTGACTTATTATCATTGAAAATGTAGAAGGATTCAACTGGACTGTAGAATTGGAATATTTTTATAGTATTTTGGCATTAATTTGCACCAAAAAATAAATAAAATCATCTTTTACCTCTAATACATAAGAACAGAACTATAGATCTTGGTTGTTGTCGTTGATTTTGTAATAAGTTTAGCATATACTACTAAAATTGTGGTTTTCAAAGATCTTGCTTAATAAGAACATACCAGACACCGCGTACCTGCAATATAATACCTAGTACTCAAAAACAAATTAGGATTCGAGAATTGATGAAGAGCGCCTGCTAAGTCTGGTGTGTAGTGCATATCGATTGAAATTACGATAACATTACATAAACTAAACATTTATGTACCCTTATTGTATCTACAGTAAGTTCATCGGTAGATACAATAAGGAATGTGTAAATAACGCAGCTAATACATACGTTCAGTAGACTCTGTAGTCTTCTAAGAGCATGGTTCTAATTCAAGGTATTTTTAAAAATATTCCATAGAGATGTTGATTATAATTTCTAAGGATATAGATGTGATATATTGATGAAACAACTTTCCTAGAGATATCCTGTGTTTATTTAAGGATTTGTTTACAAGCTTAGAGTTACTAGTCATTATCAAAGCTAAGCGTCTACAGAATTACATATTCGTGGATTCTATCATTTGACGCCAGATTTTAGGCAATCTTCTTGAAGTAATTAGTGATGAGCAGTGATAACTACGTCACTTGAACTGCATCATGTGCTCTGATGATAGTAGTTATGGCTAGGACCCTTCGTAATCGGCCTTCAATATTAATTTTAGCTGTTTGTGTATTATTTTCTCATCTACACATTCTTATACTGGCTGACTTTACTTTGCAACCTATTTGTGGTTCTTCAGATCAACCATGACTGATTTTTCAATGGAAAAAAGTTTTCTACACAAAAATTACTCATCCTCACAATACTTGTATGCCTATTTGGTATTTAAACCTCACTGTATCTGCCTCCATTGTTACTAATAGAACAGTCGGCACTCTTCCACACATCCGGACAACGGTTAATATCCGGAGCGATGTTTGTATGCAACAAACAACTTAGAGCAAACAGATCCGGGCTAACTTCGGCTAATTGTTTGCCACCAACTTTGTTACTGGCCAGTGATATAATTTGCTGCTAATCTGAGATTTGTTCAAGCTGATTGTTCGATTACACAAATCATTGCATTTTAATTGCTTAGTGCACTGGACTGGCTGTTTTATACAAGTGACAGTAATTTTTTTGTGCCCATTTGAAGTTTAAGAAGAGAGAAGAGACCTTCCGAGGACTAAACGTATTAATAATGCATATGACTACTAATATTGCTGCCAGTACAAATTTAGTTCCTTAATACGCTCGCATCTATCTGTACAGTGGCCTACACAGATCCTTAATAGCGATAATCAATACCCACTAATTTAATTTCACAGCAGCCTGTCCAGTTTATTGCATGTCTGTGCAACTTGTACAACCATGTCCAAACACTATATTTTTCTGTCTCAAAAACTTATTTTAAATTTACTTGATGCAGGCCTAAATGTAGCTTTTATTACTTTGTATTTAATACCATACCTATCTGGTTTCAATTTAAAATCTAAAATCCTTTTCACTCTAAGTGCACACTTCGTATAAGGGAGCGAGACACGCGCCTGAAATAATCCACCGTGTATTTTATTAATAATACTTTATAGAAAACCGTCGTCTGCTTTCTAATTTCCTCCAATAAGTAATCCATCAACCGTCTGCGATCACATCTTATTACGGAATAAATGGAACGATAACAGCGGATTTACGTTCCTAATAACTAAACCAGACTTTCAGACCCCTCAACAGCTACGCGTAATCCCTTCAGCTGTATATTCCTTGTAAATACACAAGAGGCAGGGGAGGCCTTTTTGATTTGGTTAGCAGAATGTGGGAGAATTCAGACAACATACAGGCTTCCTTGCTTTAGTTGTTATGCCAAGGAAATGGACTCAGGCCCAAACGGAAAAGTCAAAGTGATGACGCGGTGGTAGTGTTGTTTTCATAGTGGATGTAAACAGAACATAAAGACATATTACCGTTGGAAAACAAGTCGGTGTTCTTTAGGATAATAGAATTGGACGCTGTTGACCTAAGAGATAAAAGCATTGTTTCTAAGTAGAAGTCTGAAAATACAGTTTTCATTGTTCAGTGTGGGTGTTTATTGTTAAAGCGCAAATTAGATTTTTGTTATTTGTACCTTTTTCTGCCTTAGTTGATTTAGAAAACACATTACACCTAAAGCAGTTTTGAATGAAAAATATTTGTTGTCTCTTGGATATCTTGCTGGAAATAACTAACCGGTCTAGACTTGGCTTTGCAAGTTCATTAATCACATTAACTAATTATTGTTCCCCATTTCCAAAAAACATTGATGAGATAACAACGCTTTCTTCAACGTCCTCGGTAGCTCAGTTAGAAGAGCACTCGCACAGATAGCGAAAAGACGTGGGTTCGATTTCAGTTCGATCTTCGAGTCAGTCGAAACTTTTTCAAGTGTAATATTATCTTAAGCAGAGCTTGTATTATGTCAATTATTTTAATACAATATGTGAATATAAAATAATTATAAAAAAACCACAACCAAAAAACCACATAATATTTATTATGCTAAACTCTGGTACTATTCTTGCACTTATTACACTTGGCTGTTTCAAGATTCGATCCTGCGAATAGCTTTATAGTCCCTGCGTGCCAACCTAGACCAAAATAGTGGTATAAAAGTACGTTAATCTCGGCAAACAAAAGTTTTAGATCGAAAAAAGCGCCTATTTTTGTTTACTGTGTATTTTTCTTTGATCCTAGTAAATAAAGATTTTTCGATATTCATTCTGGATTTTAATTAAGTAATAAGTAATTAATTAAATTCTTTAATATTTTTTTAATTTTACATGACTAAATAAATTAAATATTTAATTTTTTTCGATGTTCAGTTTGTATTTTTAGGAACAATCCATGGTTTATCATCATTCGTCATACTCGAAGAAGCATGTTTTTGCCATTATCCCACTGCTGCAAAGTATTTTTGTTTTTGTTTTAATTACGTCTTGTCTGTTTGATTTTTTTAAATTATATTTTGTGTCATGTGTGCTATTTGTGTGTTCTTTTTCTTCATCAAAGGCCCCAAACAGATTTATGTTATTAATTATACTTTATCGTACAGATTAAATGCGTACAAACCCTTGTACGATTTTAATCTGTGCGATAAAGAGATTTTTAATGCCAAAAGGCATTCTCTGATAGTCGACCATTAGGCAACTTCTCCTCTTATTAATATTAGTAAATAGGGCTTTCCAACCTTTTAAAAGAATTGTCCACGTCATTACGGAACCATCGTTTTCGAGGTCTTCCTTTTGAAGCGACATCCATCAGTATTGTGATTGTGATTATTTTCCTCTTTTTAGTTTAAGTCGGTTTGTTGCAAACACCAAAATATGAATACTATTAATTTGCAGGTTGAAAGATATTATGAACATTCATACTTTGTGTCCATCTGATTCTCTGGAATCACGTGCTGGTCAATCGTGCGTAGGAAGCCATACGTGTTGAAAACAATAGAGAGGATGGATGGCTAACAATTAAGAGAAATATCGGGTCGGTACCATTTGTTCTAAAGAACATGACGTTATCAAACAAAAAACTTTTTTTTACTTTTTTATTCCATAGTATTTTCAAGAAAAGATGAGTTCTGTGACAGTTCACACTTTCCGATTCACCTATTTTAAACTACTTAGGATAATATTATACAATTTTTTATTTCTTATTTATTTTATATTACAATAAAAACACAAAAGTCTTTGCCTCCCCTAGGACTCTGCCAGCAGAACATTGCAATATATTATCCAAAAAAAAATCGATTGGATTGGCGCATAACTAATAAGTGTCAACAGTGAACTGTCACAGAACGCATGCTACGTTTGTAAAAAGTGAGCTTGAAAAATTGGTGTGATTGTAAATACAATTTATTTTATTTATTTACTTATTATTTTACAAAATTATTCCAGTAATGTTTAAATGATAGAATCCGCAATTTGTTTTTTACATCCTCCATTTAGGAAAAATTAAATTTTATTAAAATAATAGGATAAAAATGTGGTTTATGAAAATTTTATTTAATACCTAATTTTACTTACATTACAAACGGTGGTTGATTACAATGTGTGTCATTCTGCCATTTTGAAACCCGTCAGGTTGAAGACAGCAACAAAATATAATAATATTACCATAATTATTTTAAAAGATAAGATAGCCTAAAAACAAAATTATTTTCTTTTATGTTGACAAGATGTATTTTTTTTAATGTAACTAAGTAATTATATTAAGAAACTACTCTGATACAATTTTTACTTATAAGCTATCGCTTCGTCCTCTTCTTTCTTCACGGCATGAACGAGGACCATCGATATGACTCCGTTGACGACCTAAAAATACATAAATAGAAACAAAATTGTATACACACTGTATGTGTGTAACGAAAAGGTGAAATAAAACTTTAAGGGGTTATTCTACGGCTAAATTACATCAACTTTTTCTATGGGACCAACATCAAAATCTAAAAAAAAAGTTTACGTTTCCATACAAACTGATGCCAACTGGTCGCGTTTTAGTATGGGAAAGTGTTTTTTTTTTGCGATTTCGATGTTGGTCCCATAGAAAAAGTTGATGTAATTTAGCCGTAGAATAACCCCTTAAAGTTTTATTTCACCTTTTCGTTACACACTGTATACTATAACTATTACTATAATTACTATTGTAATTATCTAATAACTATTCTCATTATAGATTTTGTTTAAGTTATCAATCACATCCAAATGCAATTTTTCCCAGAAGAGTTTACTTATTTTTTGTAAAATTTAAGTTTGCTCCCAGCAAACTTAAATTTTAGGCACACTAATAGAAGACACACAAAAAAACTTTGACTGGTACAGAAAACAGCTCGTCAACCTACCAAAAAACATAATTTTCCTCAATTGATATTGATCTCTACGTGTCAGGCTTAAAGTTGAAAATCGTTTCAATGAACCTTAACTTTTAGGGTAGGTTGACCTGCCGTTGACTGTACCTCTTAATTTGAGACCATGTGAATTGTTGTATAGACTAGTGCATATTATTAAATATATGGTTATGTTTTCTGGGACTTTCGAGACTTTCATATTCTCTCTCTAGTCTTGCAGGGAAAGTAGCTGCGAATTTTAAACTACCTTTTTCGGAAAAATACTTTTATTCTATTTATGATGTCTCACTGCTGTGCAAAGGTCTCTCCCAAGTCATGAAACTTACAATTTATCATGTGTAAATATGGAATTATAGTGTGACTTACAGCAATCATGCACGCAGCAAGCACAATACCAGCCAGCCACCCTGTCTTGCTCTCCAAGTAGAAGGTCAACTCATCGACGCAGCCGTGGAAGTAGGCGTTCCCAGTGACTGAGTCCCGGCATTCAGCCGGGAAGGGTTTGTTTAAGTTAATGTAGTCCATAGGGCCGTCAGCCCCGCAGCAGCCGATCTGGTAAAAAGAAAATTTGTAAGATTAAGTTACTACATTGTAAATAAACTAGCTTTTTCCTGCAGCTTTGCCCACGTTGTTTTTGGTTTAACTCGAGAAAGTTTCTGTTGTATCTTCTTTGGTGGGCTGAGGGTTTAACACAGAAATTTTAATATGTTTAAGGTACCTAAAATATATTGTTTTCATATTTTAAAAAAATCAACTGATTACTAGTGACATTTACGATAATAAGCGCCATCCATAAAAAACATACCTATTCCTTTTGAAATATGCAATTTTTCGGATAGAAAGTTAATTAAAAATATTGACCAAAGAATCAGTTCCGGAGATTACCTCCTACATCCGAACTAACTTTGCCACTTCCTAGAATAATTAGCTGTTGCCCGTGACTTCGTTCGTCTTCAATTTAATTCAGAAACCCTTTCGGGCGTTCTCCGAAGACCCTACTAACGTTTTATCATTATTCGATGAATAATTTAGGAGTTCATAGAGCACGAACATCGGTACTTACATTGATTTTTATTAAAATTGAATTTAGATGTAAAATCATTACCTGGTATTGGTAAATCAAGTGATTCTTCTTACAAACTGAACACATGGAAAATAGGATCACATTTTTTTATACTTTGTTTTCTTATTTTTTCCTTTATGGCTTGCATTTTCCAGTGTCAAGTTACAAGTGTTTATGTATTTACTTTGTATACCTTTTTGACGGGTTTCAATTCTTGATTTTTAGTCTTGATTCTTTTCACTATCGGACGTCCTTGATTTTTAGTCTTGACTTTCATAATTTAAATAAATAATAAGTCAGGTGAATATAAACTAAGGTTTAAGGAGTGGCTGCAGCGAACGCGCGTTGGCAATGTTTAAGTTTGAGGCGATTAAGTGGAAGCGGCGCCCCGTTGCATTGCTATGTCAATATTAGTTACGAATGCTCAGGGATCCAGGATCCTGGAGAGAGCTGTTAGGTGTTTCTAGAACCTTGTCTGTGCACACTGTTTCAATTCGGCTTAGAGTCAGGTATTTTAGTAGTAACATGAGTCTTCGTTTGTTTAGTCCATATCAACACAATTATATCTTGTGAGGTATTCAATGAGACTACATTCGGTGCCGTAATAAAATAATTATATGATCATCTATAGTATATTTCTTAAAATATGTAGTTAGCACAGTTAGTTAGGTATTTTAAGATTTTGATTATCATAATAAAAAACAGAATGCTTTTAAATTCGCAGTGTAGTTGGTCACAAAGTAAGTACATAATACAACGTATTAATTTACTTAAAACTTTAATGCACATACTTAAAAGTGTACAACAGGTGGACTTAATGCCAGGACTTATTATTTGCTTTTTAAGCTTCATTGCCGTAGTAAAAAAGATTTATTTAAGGCGGTCTTCAATTTAAAACGCATTTTTAACTTGTCAATGACAACAAACTAAGCAATAGGTTTCTAAAAGCATAAAAGAAATCGGATTATTCAAGATATACCAAATCACGATGTTTTCGCGTTATACCTATATAGGACATGCCTTTTGGTAACATCAAAGTACCTTCAATCATTCATGAGTTCATGATAAACTTCACTAGTGAGACACAGCCTGTGTGTTTCTAATTGCAACCATTTTGAACAGTGCTATGAATGCAGCGCGTTTATGATTGGACTATTGGAGACTTGTCCGAGCATGGGCGATGCTCACAAGGCCGTTTGATTATAGCATGGTCCTGACCACAGACAAATAAGTTTAAAAGACGCCGCCGTTGCATAAATTAGTGAAAATAAATAGAAATAATAAAAAATAAATAAAATCGGTGGTGGTTGATGAATAAAACGTCCAGTACTAGTACCAGACAATAGCAATTAGTTGGTCAATTAAAAAAATATTTTTTATTTTTGAGGTCGGTCAATTCGATGAATATTTTACTTATTGGATGGCAAAGGGTAGCATCAGACATCGTAACAATAAAATTTATAATTTGTCAGGTTTTACAGTGTTACCCCTCAGCCTTGTCATAAATTGCATTTGTCTAGATAAAAACTAAATTACGTTCAATTAATTAACAATTCAAAAATAAGTTAATAATAAATGTATAAAAATAGACATTTCAAAATTAGTAACATTTTTAACTAAAAGTAAAAAATATATATTCAAAGCACAGCTTCATCATAATTTTAGCCATATGACGTCCACTGCTGGACATAACAACGTTTGGTCTAGTGGTTCACGCTCTGAACTACAAAGCGAATCCAAACAATTTTGTGATGATTTGTATCTATGTCATAAATGTTTATTTATGTAGGTATGTCTACTCGTTACTTAGTAAGCTTTGCTAAGTTTGCGCATAGAAATTAATTTGATCGTTAAATGAATTTATTTCTTGTTTTATTTACTTATGTTTGACATTTAGCATTTATGCAATATTTTTCTCTAATGCGGTATTCATGGTAGGACGTCCACCTATAAGGTAGACAGACGACCTGGTAAAGGTTTCAGGAATCCGCTGAATGCAGGCCGCTTCCAACCAGGAATTCCAAATCTAGAAGTCAATGGGGGAGGCCTATATTCAGCAGTGGCCGTCCTATGGCTGAAATGATGATGATGATGATGGATGCGGTATTTATTGCACCAAGTTGCCTGTATGTAAATGTTCTTGTCTATGGCATCTATAGGTTAAGTTCTCTGTGGTCCAGCCGAACACCAGTTGTCCACTCTGCAAATGCGTGTTTGCTTCGTTAGAACTGACGGTTTTGCACTTTTTGCGTACGCGTGGTTTGACGAACGAAAAAGTTGGGCTTTGTACTGAGTAATTTTATTACGCGGCTCATCGGCTTTGAAGCGAGAAATACGAGAGGGTTTTGAATTGACATCTTTAATATTTTTTACTTTTCAAAATATTGTGTAGTCTTTTCAACACTTTAGACAATGTATATCTTAAAAATACACAGTAGTTTATTTAGAGTGGGCTATTGATTCGATTTGCTAATGTTTCTGAGCTGTTATAATCTGATCAGTCCAGCGTAGTCGCAAACTCGAGTTTGCTTTACTAGATATTCGATGTAGGAGTTCTTAATAGAGATACGTCGCCAACATATTTAGGCCATCACTATTAGTGTGGCAGTCTGGTTGTGCCATTCCCTAAACTAACAGAACTAAAAAACAATACTTCTTTTTTTCATGAAAAGTTAAAACATACAGAAGTCAAAATAAAAAAACGCTGCCTAACATACCATGATTAAGCTTTGTAAAAATATATAAATATCGCAAAATCATAATTTAAATTACTAATTTTAGTCTAACATTTTAGTTATTACACTACAGGAAAATGAGACACAATTTACTAATAATGACAATTAATTATATTTTACGCGGTCTCATATCCGTTTGGCGTTTGACGAGTTAAATGTACTTACTCCTTCCTGAACCATTCGCAGTACTGCCCTGCTGGCCTCATGCTGAGGGTTGTTCATCAGCCTCACGATCGAGTTCCTGATGAGAGGCTGTATGCTTGAGTCGTATGTTGAAAAGTCCAGTACCACTGTTGCTCCGACTAGTCCCAAAACGAATGTCGCTACTTGCGAAGCTATATACTGGAATAGATTATAAATAAATTAGAAATTACTTAGGTGCGTGAATAAAGCAATCTATACTTGTAAGCCAAGTGAGAGTCTGATTGGCACACCTAAGATTCTTTATATTTCGGCATCTATAACGTGAGTCTGACTTTACTTTAGTTAGACTATGCACGTCAAGTTTGATGTTTGTTTAAAAGTAATACTAGTGTTACTTACTAAAGAGAAAATAAGAATAATATATGGGAAACAATATGTTTCTTCTATATCCACATATTTTTTTATTGTTAACGTTGTTATTTTTTTTATTTGTCGGGCTATTCGCCGTAAAATAAATATTTCGTAAACATGTCTACGTCATTATTAAAACTCAAAAGCTACAACCTTTTATAGGTATGTACTACAGACAGACGGACGGCTCTTATCCACCTTATTTCAACAAACCACGTGTGTCTGTAAACTACTTGACTTCATAAATCTTTAGGAAACTTCTTATGTAATTATCATACGTAATGTAAGGTTGGGATTAGTTATAAAACTAATAAAAACTGCAATCTAATAAAAAAAATGTAGTCTAGAAAATAAACAGCTGAAGACCTGGCCATATGAGTGCATTGGGAGAGGCCTATTCCCATCAGTTAGAAATGGAAAAAATAACAAAATTGAATTAAACTTACACCATACAGAAGAACGACGTTTTCCATTAATGCAGACCCGCATCCCAGGAAAGCCACTACCATGATAACCAGTGACGCTATAAGGATGATGTAGATACCAATGAAGTACTGGCTCAACTCAAGCATGGACATAAACTCGTTGAAGCCGGGTTCGATGAGGATCCATAGGCAGAGTGCGAATATGGATACTCCAAATAACTGGAAAAGATAAAACATGTTTTTTTTTAATTTATTTATTTTAGGAAGACCAAGGTTTACAAATTTTTTTTGTTTCTTTTGTTTTAGGGTAGACTGACTGAGACTGTTTGCTCATCCGTATGTCAAGATTACGGACAGTGCGGACAAAAACTCTAGAAGACTCTAATCTGCAAGATGATTATCCTAATTCAGCTGTAGGTATTTGTCTCTCTCAGTCATGCCAACATTCTAGCATAAATAAAAGATATGAATAATGCTGTATATACGGAAACAAGACTGTTTGCTGAGCAATAGGGCTTAGACATAAAGTTTTTCATAGTTTGTGTAGAACGTTGGCCTAAAACCGATAGTTATTACAAAATTATTATTATAGGTAAGTAAATGAAATTCAATTAAATTATTATTCATAGAGGGTTACAAACATGTACTTAATATACCGAAATGATAATTGAAACGAAGTTTAAAAATGAACCAAAAGAACGTAAATTAATAAATAAAATTGCTGTTGTGGAGCAGATTTACCTTTTTACATAATATAAATTAGATTCTTTTTTTAAATGTTAAAACATTTTTTCAACTATTTCTTCTCGCTTAACTCGTGTTATTTGTTCCTATTACAGAAAAATACAATTAAACAATCATTTCGAACTGTAGATTTTCTGTTTCGATTATCCAATTTATCTAAACCTGGTAGAAACGTATCTGATCTGACAACAACATGATGCCTAGAAATTGCTACTAAATTAAGGGTTTCAAACGAAACGTTTTCATCCTCATTACTTTAATTACAATGGAAAACTTCACATAACTTTTTCTAGCATTCCAGTGGTACATTAATTAATGAAAATAGACTTCAATAGTGAAATAAGGACTCTTTAAAAGTCTTATAATAACATTCTTGAGGAAAATTTTACGATAAAAAATAAAGGAACTTGGATTTTTTATAGTAAGTATTATACATAATTATAGATTACTTTTGTTTTCACTCACATTGGTATTTCAAATAAAGAAATTTCGTGTAACCAAAAGTACCAGTGTGTTTGTACTTGACGACCTCCGTAGCCGAGAGGCGAGCATAGCGGATCTGGTGTCGCTATCTCTGAGGTTCCGGGTTCGATTCCCGGTCGGGTCAATGTAGAAAAATAACTTTTCTATATTGTCTCGGGTCTGGGTGTTGTGGTACCGTCGTTGTTTCTGATTTCTGTAACACAAGTGCTTTGGCTACTTACCACAGGATCCGAGCAATGTATGTAATGCTGTCCAATATTTATTTATTTATATTTACTTATGTTACAGTTTTTCCCTATTTCAGCTAAGAAGTCAAAACTAGTAGTACAAGTAGGTCTACTGTGTAAATGTAAACAAAATAGGTAAAACGATTCATGGTAAAGGCATCTTGTTAATTTTAAAATAGATATAGGTATTCAAGTACTCATATATACAAGTTTACACATGACAGCATAAAACATTTTTATCCAATCTTTTGATTCGTGACTGTCCATAAAACATAATCATGTCAGAGGACCGCAGTTATATGCTTCAACGCAAAGGATCCTAGGTATGATTTAGATTTTCGGGAATAAATAAATAAATTAAATTTGATTTAAAAAAAATCTGGTTGGCTCTGGTTTGGGTTTTCGGGAGACGCTGTTAAATTATTGTTTGTAATATCGCAACACAAGGAAATTGTATTTTCTTTGTTTCGAAAATACAGTTGGTGTATACACACATACGAGTAATTATGTTGTCTATCGATCTTGTTCTACTACTAAAATATTTACAGCTCTATTTGTTCTAAGTAACTCAGTTTATTATCCTCGACGGTAGAAATTATGTTTTTCGTAGTTTTAAACGGGTTGTAAATCTTTTCAGAATCACAAAAGTTTAGCACTAAAACAAATTGAACCGCGAAGTTCGTGGGAAAATAAACCATAGCTCCAACATGCCCAATTATCGTTCAGTTGGCAAACTGCATCGAGTCAGAAGGTACAGTTGGACATGAAATGCATTTTATAATTTGAGTTGACAGTAAACGTTTCTGATTACAATAAGGTATTATTTTATTGCATAATTTTCTTTTAAAGGGTAAGTTTCTCGTGCTCAACTTTTGCTGTAAGACCTTCAGAAATTAAAAATCTCTCCATTTAGATTTATTAATAGTTCAACAGTCTTTTTAATACCTCAACAGACCTTGCTCTACATATCAGTTTGATATCAAAAGTTAGCAATAGTTAGCAAAAGTTCATAAATATTTCTTTCACTAATTATATTTTTCATTATTATTATTTTTATTATTATTATTATTTTTCATTATACAGGGTGATTAGTAAAACGATACATTCCTCTTAGGAGGTGAATGAGGAGCTAAATGTCAACAACTTTTGTTATATTAACTAACGTCGAAATGTTAAAAAAAAACTTACCTTCCCATACAAATCTTAAAAACTGATCTTGTAGTTAGTATGTAGAAGCAAAAAATTTTTTTAGGATTTTGCCGTGGGTTTATTAGCAAAAGTTGTTGCAATTTTGCTCCTCTATCACCTCCTGAGAGGTATGTATCGTTTTACCAATGACCTTGTATTTTTATCTTATTTCATGGGCTTGCATTTGATCATAATCTGACCCAATGTGTGTAAATGTGGTTTAAGATGAGGCATACTTAAATTTTGTGAAAGGATTTAGGGTTATAAGATATTAGAAGCGTGGATGCAGACAGACAATTCCTTCCTTGGCTGTACGCATCATAAAATATGTTGATAATAATTTAGTTTGGATGGTGGGAATATCATCTTTTTAAGGATCCAATAAAAGTGTAGCATAATATTCGATCCAATTAATTTTACCGTCACCTTTTACTTTTCCGAAGAACCCCAATAGCGATAAAACTATTTCTATGATGAAAACAGGAGTAATAGTGATGCTCGGATCTAAAAGTTTTATAATCTCATTAATGCTAGGAGTGCCGTCAGTTTTATCACAGTAAAATAAACCCCAGTAGGTCTAACTAGGGTTAACTCATCGCTTTGTGCGACAAACTGGTAACGCGCATAGACACTGTCTCTTGTACATCGACGGCAAAGTGTTGATCTTTTAAATCAATTCAAAACAAATCTTTTATTTGATAGAAGTCTTTTCAATGTGCTATCGGTTACATTTCTTCGTAGGTACGTAAGACTATACTACCATAATAAATAAATGTATTGTCCACTTTTCCCACTTTCATCATGCAAAGCAAATAAAATGAACACTCTTACTCTCTCTCTATCTCTCTTTTACTAATAATTTGTCTGTCTTTAAATACGAGTGAAAAGGATTTAGTTGAAATCTGTTGTGTTGTGATTAACCGCTTGCGTGCCGCATTTTTTTTTTGATTTTCCGGTCTATATCGGGTAAATGGCATTTAAGAACAAGCAGACTCGGATCGAAGTAAAATAAATTAAAAGCTCACAATAGGCGTTAAGGAATTATAAGTGACTATAATTGTAGTGCAATCTGTCAAAAAACGAACGAGTCTTTGACGTACCGGTAGTAGAACTTTGTGCGAGCTTATCTGCATTGGGTTAACCGTCCTTATTTTTCATTATTTGATGATCTTGTTTCCTATAAATATCTTGGATGTGTCCAAATAGAAGTACAAAATAAGCGTCCTATTTACTGGGCAGTAGATCTCAACTTTAGACTTCATATTTTTTTCCATTAAATGAAACTGAAGTTAAACGGCTACTTATTCGCAAATTCTAAAAGATCGGGTTTAGTGGCGTCTAGGACAGGCATAACATATGTTCAGCAATGACGTAGGCAGATTACTGCATTGATTAGTTGCAAAGGTCATTATGGTATGCTTTGCGTGCCAAGTTGAAAAAGAGCCTACTGCGCTTCCATTTATTATAGTTTTATTTGGGAAGAAATGAGCTGTTCTGGGATCACCGGCTCCTTATAATGGCTTTGTTTTTGCCGTCCTGCCTGAAGATAAAAGTAGAGGCTGTGCGATATATTCAGGCTAGGTAATATATTAAAAGATACAGGGTGTTATCTTGTTTTCATAACTTTTTTGAAATTACAGATGATATTTACAGCGTTATTTATAGACTCTACTAGAAATTTTTATTACACTGGGTTCAATAATTTGTTTAGAGAATATGCAAACAATTTTAAGGGTGATGTGGTAGGGTAGACAGATGACCTGGTAAAGGTTGTAGGAAGCCGCTAGATGCAAGCCGCTTTCAACCGGCCAATCTGGAAGTGACCTAGGGCTGATATTATGATGATGATGTTGGTGAAAGCGGGTATAATAATTTTCAGATATATTCGATATATACATTTCGAGCTATTCGTGAAATAGTGCCTTCTTCTTAAAAGGCACTACTTCCTTTCTTAAGGACGTTAAAAAACACATTAGTATAAAAATAACATACAAAATTTATGGGTATAATAATAAAATAATAAAAACTATAATTTTTTCCCAAAAACATATTTCATCCAGTGTATTTTTTTGGGAAATTAGAAATACATTATACATACATACTCGTATATTGTTTAAAAAATCGCAAAAGACGTCTGCATAAAGTTATCTATATTACCTTAATTAAGAACCGTGATATCTTGTACATCCTGTACGTATTATAACAAATTGTAGGACATCTATTTAGGGGAAAACTTCCGTTTCTTATTCAAACTTTGACAATATTTAACCTTTCACGTCAGTTCTTCTTTGAAATAGACTTTTATTTGTTGGCACAAGAGACTCAGAGTTCTCAATGTGTAGTACTTGGGTGTTTAGCAAATAAAAATGGTGCATGCAAACTTTGGTAGAGTTTTCCATATACCGCTCCTGCCAGTATGCTTTTACAAGATGAAAATTTCAAACTAACTTGTTTTGGCCACATGACAACTACCTACTGTTATTTGGAAAAAGTATTGGGCATTCAATTAAAAAAATATATATTTAAATTATTTTGTTTGTTTCATTTTTGTGTGTTTATATGGAAGTCCGCCGTTTTTCTTCAATTCTATGTGACATAACATCGAAGATCTACATAGTTAATTGTATATTGAAGATGACCCTAAGACTAAATATAAATCCATATACCTTCGAAAATAGACGCCGTCTTGTCTTGTAAAGCTTTTATTCTTTCAATATGAGTTATTCTCACGACAATTGGGGCATATCTGGCGTCGTTATGTTTTGCAAAAACGTTCGAGACAACAACTCTGTAATCCATTACTGTTTCGCCAAATGACGCGGAAAGTTGACTCGTACGGTCAGCCCCGGTGTATTCGCTGAACGAATTTGAACCTTATATCTGTTGACTTAAGCGTGGAAAGGTGATTCAGGGTTTTGGAAAAATCATATAATGTCCAGTTCAGACCGCTGGGGCCCATTAATGCTTGGCTACACCCTGATACACGCTCTCATGATGATGAATGGTGCTCTGCGAACGATGTGGACTAACTACTGAATTTACAAAAACCATTCCGTGTCAAACCGCAAATCGGTTGTTTTAAACCACAAGAGAGGTTTATCATAGTAGGTGCTAGGTTATGTTGTTGCTATTTTTAGTAAGGAAATTTCATCTTAAAAAAAAAAAACAATAATAATTAAGCAGATCTCTAAAACGATGGCGTGATGACTTACACAATTTTCTTAATGATTGGCAAGCCCTAATCACCGACGAGGATAAGTGGAGAGGTTTGGAGAATACCTTTTCATAACATAAATAGCTAATTAGAAAAAAAAATAAGCTGGCTCGGCATGGCATATCAAAGCTGCAACCATAATGATGCTAGCCGCTATCAGCCACTGCTGTAATACATCTAGTACTATTTCTCAAATTAAAATAACGTGACAAAAAAGTGGCAGAACTTTCCCGTTTCTGCCATCGGAAACTTAAAACTTAAATATTTTCTAATAATTGACATAGGCTAACTGACTGGCTGGCACTAAAATGGAGGTAACAAACACGCGTTTTTCAACTCACCGGTGGCCGTGACAAATAGTCCGATCCGTTTGTTTTAATCCACCATGGCAAGTTACCATAATTAATACAGAAACCAGCCTCCGACTGAACTGTTTAACAATTGATTGACAATTGAAATCACATAACACTAATGATAAATCATATTTTAGTGTAACGTGGTTTATCGCTTGACAATTTGCTATCAATAGGTTTTGAATCTGGGGCCAGTAGTGAATGAGCCTACTGTACTTAAGTATGTGACTAAATGGAGCCGCGGTTTGCTGTAATTACCGGAAAACGTTAGGCAAAATTAAAGCGCAGGTTTTGAGTGCAAGGGATCATTTTGGCAAGCATTGTTTACTTGCTATTTCTGTTGCAAGGTTTTGAGACAATGAATAGAAAATGCAGTTTAGTTTTGGTGATATACAAATAGTTGCATGAGGTGGGCCTGCGCCCAGCACTGGGACGTCTAAAGGCCTGCCACCAATCACTTCCACCGAAATTTGACATTTTATATCTTAATCTCATGTATAAGATTTAAATTATTAATTAATTAATTTTTTGTTCGTTATTACAGTGCGATAAGAAAATTGTCCTGAATTCTTCAGAACCTTGAAATAAATTGGAAAGAAGACAGACGCCAAAGGTTGATAATATTCCAAAAATACATAAATTTTTAAGCAAGTTTTTGATTAAACTGTCTTAACTTAAATTTAAATATCTTGAAAAGTCCGGTCTAATTCTAAAGACGTTTCCAATTGATTTATTTGAAAAGTAGTTTGTTCAAGTTTAGAGAACGTCTAGACTCCACAAATAATTGCAGGCTCCCAAACTTCAATTTGAAAGTTTGAAAGATTCTGTAAGATTCTATCAGTTTTAACGACTTTGTTTTCTTCAAAAGATCCAAAATGAAAAGGTGTTATTGTTCATTAAATTTATTGTTTCATAAATTTTCTTTTTTTAGATCTATGATTATTTTTCGACCGCAAAATCTTATTCTTATCTCAAAATAGAAAGAGCATATCAGAATTATCGATAAACATAGATAATTTGGGAGTTATTTGTGATGTTTAAAAGGGCAGCGTAACTACATTTTCAGAAAAAGCTAAACTTTGACACCTTTTTCTCAGTAACCTTTTAACACTCATTAAACATTATCAACATATCTTCCAAAGTTTATTCTGATTGAGGGTAACGTTTCAAAGGCTGTCTTTTCGGGATGTTAAAAATTTATTGTGTCGTAAAAGACCCGCTTGTTTGCTATGCCGGCTGGGGAATATGACATTACAGTGTTGATGCTTTGTAATGGTACAAGGGTTGCGAAGCTGCTTATTTTTTTTTCTATAGTATTAAAGAGGGAGGGTTTGATGACATAATATAAGTGTAACCTCTGGTACAACGTTGCTCTCATAATATATAAAGGATTATTTTTAAAACATCACAAACCCCCTACGAGCTGATTCATATGCTCAAATACAACAACTTTTTCTAAGGGACAAACATCGTAATCTAAAAAAAAAACAGTGCTTCATACAAACTGATGTCAGCTGGTCGGCGGCTAAAGATTTTGATTCTCTCAACTTAACCACATAATGCGTTTTCTGGGGACTTAAGAGTTTTATTAAGTTTAAGGTGATTTGGGAGGGAAGAAATATAAATAGTAGAAATTTTGATAAGTTATTCGTAGATTATAGATCCCCTTTTCCTTTACCAGTCCTTGTCACACATGTTTTGGTATGAAAAATCACTTCCCAAATCAATATCAGTGCTCGACGCAGCGATCGAACCTTTTAGCACGAAAAAAACACTATTCGTGGCAGCCGTCAAGCCCCCATTGTATCTCCGGAGACACCTGGCAAGCTAGAATAATAAAGAGTTTTACAACGCTTCAAAATGGGACTTTTTCCCGCATTTCAACCGCTCCGTGCACTTAAGGGATTTGAATATCTTATATGGAAGGTTTTATCTATTCCACGCAACTCTCAGTGAGAATGAATTCGGCTGTATTTTAAGTTCTAAAACAATTCTCCTAACCAGTGTTTTGGTGACGTGATTGACGTTTTTATCGGATGGCTTTGTTTGGCGTGTTAAAGGTTCTGCGGATTTTTTGTGAATTGTAGTAGCGTTTATCTTATAGTACTTCGAAGAAATAAGTTGTGCGATAAAATTGTATGAAACAGTTTTGTTGATATGAACGATGAAAAATGTGTCGAGTAAAGTATTCACTTAAATTAAAAAGAAAAGTGATTGGTGATGCAGACATATTGATGACCTTTGCGAGATACCTATGAAATCAGCTGAAATCGGGATGGCTCCCGAATATTTATAAACACAGTCTTAAATGGATGGATGCGCTTCATTTGTATTGAAAACAAATGAACTCATTTTAAAAGTTATAACGCTCACTTGATATAATTTTTACTTGGGCTAAATACCCTTCCTTTGACTTCATTTTATATAATTTTCATTTGTTATAAGATCTACATTCTATAATGACATTTTGTAAAGCTCATCATAAAGTATAACAATCATTTTTTTGATACTGTCAGTTTACTTTGACGAGGCATAATTATAATTTCATATAATAATTAAAATTAAATCTGGCTTGAGTCAATACTTGTCAAAAAAATCATCAGGGTAGGTAGGTTAGAACAGTGCCCACTTAAAGCGTGAAGCCGAGCGAGCGAGGCGAGCATGCCGCGGCAGCGATCGGCGAGCGCTAGATTCTAATTATCGTTCTAAAATTTTGTAACTGTAAACCGTATAGAAATTACTTACGGTGTAGTAACACGTACACTTGCCTGTACAAAAATATTTTAGGGAATTTGAATAATGTTATATTTAGTGAGCTTTATTATCTTTTAATTGGCATTTTAAGTGAGTGTTAGTGGTAATGATTGTTATCTTAAATGAAATTATAGAATGTTAGATTATATAAAACGTTCAATATTTAAGTAAGTTGTTATAAAAATAAAGAATATATTAAATAAAAATAAATAATGAATGCGTTAAATTAATAATATTTATCTGAAACATTACACACCCATCATAAATAAATAATGTTATCGTAGAATTTATGGATGTCAAATAGAAAATTTTTCTTATTTACCCATTTAATCTGAACGATTCGACTTGAAAATCGGCTAAAGGCAATTCCAAACTCAGATATTAAACGTTTAGCGAACTCGTGGGGATTTTGAATTTCCTGCAGTTGAAAACATAATTTAATGTCGTCGAGTTATTTCAATTTCGTATAAATCGCAATCGTATGGGTAGGGCGAGTTCTTTACGGCCCGCCCCGAGACTTAGCTCCGTCTACGGTGAAGATGTGGGAAAATATATTTCGTAAATGGAATGAGACGCCCGAGTCAGCGAATAATCTGGTATCCCAGATTCCGGCCTTGTTTCACCGAGCACGCTTTGATGTCGCTCGACGAGTGTGCATCCACATACATATTTATAACATCGCAAAAAATGACTTCGTTAATCACATTTTTGATTGTCTACGAACGAGAAATTCAAGGATTTTTTCCAACGTGTAAACCATTTGAAGTCCCGCCGACCGTATAATTAGTTAAATGAAAGTGCAACGGAGAAAATTCAGAACTCTTTTTATGTCGTGCAAGTTCAGTTGGAAGTTTAAAGAAAAAGTTTTAATTTTCGTCTCCCGTTTCGTTGATAGGTTTTAATTTGCCCATTTTTTGTGGTAGGTAGCTCGAGAAAGGTTTTTTGTTTTACTTGTACCTTATTGAAAATCTTTTCTTACTTTAATAAATTGTTTTATTAAAATCGAATGTAAAACAGTGGATGGAAAAAATTAGTTTGCTTTTGATGTATTATTTTTATTAAACATCATTTATAATAAACTCTAACTCAAAGCATTCTGAAATTCAGTATGTAATCACATTTCGGAATTTGAAGTGGAAATTATATTTCTTAATACATATACACATTAATGTAAGAGATGAATGTCAGTCGAACATAATTTTTAAAATGTCTAGACCATAGAGTATAGTGTCTAGACGCATACTTTTAAAAACGTAGTCTAAAAAATGCAGTTAACATTTGATGGAAAAGTGGCTATTAATTTAAAAAATTTCAACATAAATTGCTGACAAATGGATGGCGATGATAAGGGATGCCTAGAAAATTATTTACGTATCAAAAATTATGAGCAGCTATTACTTCTGAATACATTATAAATTTTAATAAATGGATGTTTGTGTAACTCAGTTTAGAATAAAATTTTGTTCAATTTAGTACTAATGGTTAAAAACTTTGCAGAATGGATATATTATTTTGACTATAGTTTTATTGATTGATAAACTTTCTTTTGTTTATTTTTTTTGAGTAATGTGCCTTTGCTCTGTCCTTTTACAACTAATGAGTGCTAATATAAAAGTTTGCTTTATAAATATATCAATAGTTTGCTCATCACCGTGTGTGTATGTGGGTTATTATCATCGTGTTTAAAACGAATTTGTCAATATATAAGTAAGTAATTTAAACATCCGTCTCAAAAAAGAACTAAGAACCTTATTTGAGTAATTTATGACTTATTTGCTTCGTGTGGTCTTGGGAAGATTTTCGATACTGACTATCTTTAGGTACCGCTGTCAATACTGATTATATAAACTTGCTTATCTTTAGAAATAATTAGAGGCAATGCTGCCAGCATCTTGGGTACTTACTACAAGGATAACTTAATGTTTTTTATTATTTTAAATTTTTATTTGTATATAGCATTTCATGGATATACGTTATGTATGATGTAATTACATTTATTATTATTGAATCATATTTTGATATTTTTTACAGTTTCAATATATCAAATAAAATAAAATCCGGTTTGTTTCTTTAAATAAGTTGGGTGAATAATAAAGACATAATTTTAAACCTAATAGTTACAATTAAACAATAAACATTTTTTTCAAAAATCACCTAAACTAAGCTTGTACTGTAGCTACTAGATGGGTAATGGATAACAAACTTAAATATATTTCTAAACAACTATGACTAAGTTACTAACGCTCGTGCCTCACCACACAAAAATTCAAACCCGCATCCGCCTAGTTTCTTAATCTGGATCGCAAGACACTTGACGATGACGGTAGTCAAGTTTTGGCCAGCTAAATAATCCTAGCATATACCACTAAACCAGACGGTCTTCAAAACTTATTTTGGCCAGCCAAACAATCTTAAATATGTCGATAAATCAAATCTTTTGAGACGGTAGAGATGTAAGTCTTAATAATACCGCAGCCCAAACATGGCTTTGGTACTGATGTAATCCACTCCACTCTTGATGTCAAAGTTTAGTTCCCGCCCAAAGTCCGACCAGTTAGGAACTTTCTCGATACGCGTGGTGTAAACAGAACATTTGGCAAATGCACGCCGCATCCTGCAAGTGATTGAAACTCCATTGTGTGAGTTACATTCTAAGTCGGGACTAAACGAACTTCCCCTTAATACGAGGCTTAGTTAGTGACTCAATCAAACGATCGCGCAGTGAATTTAAGTTTGCCTCGGCTATAGCAATAACTAGACGCTCATGTGATTTATGTTTCGATAAATTTGTATCTAGAGTATAAAACAATAAAGCTCAAATGTTAGAAATAGACTCAACTCAATTTACTTTAGAAGTAAGAAACACGTTATTTATGATCATCAGCACACTTGACCCTTCTTGACTTTAAAATTATTTTCCACGTTTTAGTTTAGTTCTTTGCATCAACAATCGGATGTGACTCCCCGTGGTTTTACATTTAGCGCTTCCTGGCCCAGATCCAGAAGTCAATTAACGGGAGCAACTCCGCAGCGCGACTTCCGCGATTGCTCCTCATTTGTGCTGGAACACCTCTAGTGCAGGTGTTCAATGATACTTCACGGGCGTTTTTGGCGCGAGTCGCCAATGCAATTTGTAGTTCGCGCCGATAACCGTCCCTTGTTAAACAAACTGTTTTGAATAATTGGAGCCGAAGTCATTAGCAAATCGGTTTGTTAATGTTGTGTTGAAGTTTCGGTTAAATTAGTGATGGCTTTCTAAATAATCATTCTGGCTAAGATTTTATCTTGTTAGTAAAGGTATTAAAATATTTTAAACAACATGTATAAATTTTGTCCAACTTAAAATGCACTCAGTGATTAGAAATGAGGTATATTTTATTAAACAATTTCAAAGAACAGGTTTTTTAAAGTAAGAACATGGAACTGTTCTGCTTAAACTGAAAATAAAAAAACAGTTCTTATCAGCACAACAGGCTAAAACCATGTGAAACACGCTCAGAAGTAAAGAACAAACTGTGCAACATTCTAGCTTAACCAAATTTGTAATGATTGAAAAAGATTTAAATGTAATTGAAATAGCTCGGAACATAGAACAAGCTCTCTTCTCTTCTTGCCTACGGAAATAAAAACAGATAACGTCTGTAACAAGTAACACAATATCTTTGTCTGTACACGCTTAATTTATTCTGATGCATTTTAACTATTTTTTGGAACAGTTTTTTAAAATAAAAAAACCTGTTTTTATGGAAGAGGTTGCAGGAATTATTTTTCTAATAGAACTGAAATAGGTGTAACAGAATTCCATTTTTTCCAGTGGATACCCGAATCCTATCTAATAATAATACAAAAATATTACAGGTACAAAAAGAAAAAAATATGTCCCTAACTCCGATAAGTTCATGTATTGTGACTTTTCGACAACTCGAAATTCTGTCGTAAAAGTTGCATTTAACGTAAGAAAATAATATTTCAGCCGAACGACAGACGGGAAACACCAGCCAATGTACGTAGGTTTAGGAACATTGTCTCGGCCTAATATCAAACTTGCCAATATTTCTCTGGCGAGTGAACAAAACCACGGCACGAGGCTTGACAAAGGTGGGGGTAGATAGGTGACCTCGATACAAACCCGTCTAGTCCTTCAACAGAGCATTGTTTCACCTTTGGCAGCAAATCACAAAATTCCTGAATAAAATTTGTCAATTTGTTAAAAGAATTTATTCATCCGACGGTAACTCTGTTCGATTTTGGGTTTCATTACCATGCAGAATTTAGTTTTACATCATTCATGGAGATTTAAAACCACTTTAACTTTCGTAATAAAATGATATCGTATTATGATAACGTTTTTTAAAAATATGACGGAATAGGGCCGAGGGAATGATCGGGTGTATGTTCGTTTTCGCTCATATTATTATGGAAGGCAAAAATAACTACACGGTGATATAGGTAAACAGTGTGTGTACTCAAATTAACCAGTTACAAAACAAAATAAACTACGATTGCTTTAATGATTTAAGATTGAAAATGCGGTGATCTCAGAAACACGTGCGGCCACTACAACTGCAACGGTTCGTACTCGAATCTCTCTCGCTACCACACACCAGGCACAGACACGGTTTCCTGTGACTACTACACTGACAGACGTCAAACCGACAAAGAGACACATGTCAACATTGACAACTAATAACAGTGACAGCCCTCAAACTAACATGAGCGACCGCTACGCCATCTCTGATTCCACCCAGGCGTTAAACCTGACATTTAAATCAAGGATTTATTCGAAGAATTATTCGATTAAGGGCCGATTCGACCAAACACAAAGCTATACCAGAATAACTATTACGGGTATAATTTTACACCTTGAATTTACCCTTGGATAAGTTCGATTACGTTTTTCGAGCAATACACTATACTCGGTATTGTTATTCTGTAGTTCAAGAGTGAACGATCAACGAATTGTAAAACCTACCAAAATCCATGTAATCCATTTCTTCTAAGGTTGACTTGAAATGCCACAACATTTTAGGTTTGTAGGATAATAAAGTGTCAATGCTAGATGTTGACAACATGTCAGTTTCGAGGTGACAGGAGTGGATTTGACAAGTGACAACTTTGATATTTACTTATTCTCAGTTTAATTTATACACTGTCAAAATCGCCCGTTTTAATATTTTTCATAGATTAGTGGTTAGTAGAATGAAAAATCAGCTTACTCTAGATTAAGCAGTGGTATACTCTCAAATTAAAAATTCACCAGCTTGGTCGAATCCGGCCTTATTGTGATAATTCTGCCCTCCAATCTGACATATTTTTATTAATGAAGTTGAAACTTTCTTTTTTGTGATTTCAGATCTCGGTGCTATATTCTAGTAGCAAATTTGGTTGTTTTTGAGTAGAACTTCATGCATTAAATTCACCGTATATTTATCAGTAAACTTAAAGAAAGTATTGTTTTTTTATTAATAGTAGTATTCTAGAATCATTTATCAAACAATGGCAAATCAGATTTATCATAAGAGAAAATGTTAATTTTTGCGATTTTCATATTGGTCCTCAATAAAATTAAAAAAAAAAAATTGAACAGTAGAAGCAACCATGAAAGTTACCTAACAAATAAAATAAGGCTTAATTTATTGTGCCGAAAACATTTTATATTAATAAATTAGGTGATATTAATTTCAATTTTACCAATTAATTATCCGGAGCATCGTCCGACAAGTTGCGGGTGGCAAGTTTGGATTTACTGCCGCCGCCATATGCTGCTAATGTCTGCTAGTTGACGGCAACTTTGCCGCGTGATCTATAGCAACGTGTCATGGACCTGAACTTCGACTCGACTTCAGAGAAATTCCGCAAAGTACCTGTCTATTGTGTTTTTAAGTTTGCAACTCAGCAACAGATAATGTTTACGGTGATCTTTGCTTTTTTATTACGGCTTTAGACTAGGTTTGTGTGGTCAATTAATTTATATCATGTAATTCATGTAGTTCACCGTTTCCTACTATACATAAAGAAATATCGTTAGATTTTTTATTCATCATATTTCAATATCTGGTGTTTTTAGCTGAAATAGATGGCAGTTGTTTTTTTTATTATAATTTAATGCCGATATAAACTAACACACTTTGTTTAATTATATTTATTTACAGTTATAGTTGTTGGCAAATTAATAAACATATTCTATGAAAAATTATACAAACTAATATAACCTTATTAGTCTTAGGTTTCAAGTACTTATTTTACTATCCGTTATGATGAAAACAATCATTTAATTTTCATATTAAATGATTCACGCTATGATTACACATTATTCGGAAAACAGGACACATCCTTATCAGTTCGTGATAACGCGTTCTTTATGCTTCGCCCTTTTATTTTGGGTTAATTCAGCGTGTTAGATATTTATTTTAGGTTACATTGACACGGTCTTTGTTAGTGTAAACCAATTTTCTTTTACATTTTAACGTAAATCGTCTATGTAATCTATAGCTCTGACATCATCATACTTAGTATACCTATTATAGGGACAAGTTTACATTTTACTGAATGTTTACACAACAAGATACTACTAAAGTTTGAGTCATAGACTTGTAGTTGACTCATTCATTTAAAGTACTTGATTGTAACCTATAAAGTGGAGTACGTACTGAGTCTACTACAAATAATGTAACTCATACGATGCATTATTTCAATTAATGTTTTTACAAACGATTAAGTGCATATTGATTATGATAATTATTTACATTTATGTTATAACGTAAAACTGAAAGTATGTAACTTAAAGTTTATCTTACATCTTCTTTCTAACGCTTTATATAGTCCGGAATGGCTTGATCGTGATCCTAGATGGGGCAAGACTAGAACACTTTAAGCGAAATTCAGCAGGCCTCCGGTCTTAAATGACAGTCTACATAATAATAGGATCTAAACCATTTTAGACAATGGCTACACCTCTAGTAACAATATACGTACATAAAGTCATGTAAAAGTCATTCAGAAAATTATTACAGAGTACAAAACAAAGCCAAAGTTATCGAAGTGATAACAAAACTTTACTCTCAGGGAAAACGGGAAAGCCCGGAAACAAAAAGAATACGATACTTGAAAGTAACAACCCTATTCAATGCATTATTAATAACTATCAGTGATATCACCGAAGTACTCACCCATAGGACGACGTTGAAACAGAATAGTGTGTACTTGATGCAGTATATTTGAGACTCCAGCTTGCCTACTGCTGGGCCTTTCCCATCACCTCTCCCTGCTCCGGCCATCACTAATATTCACTATCACTTCACGAATAGAAACTTAAACTTGTAAAAATAGGGCTGTCCACTCTCGTTCTCGATCAAATTGTAACTGGCTGGTTATCACCAGATAACGATACATAGCTAGGTTATCTATGTTTGCCCAGATAAAAACGTACGAAAAGATAAGATTTATATGAATTGCCACACCTGTTTATTGTTTTAGACACCACGAGGCGCGTTATTTAGTAGTGTCTTTGTCCGACACAGTTCATTTTGCCTTTAATAGAACGTGATAGAGTTGCAAACAAATTTAAATTCATTTTGACAGCCAAGATACTAATTACAAAACTAAAATATATGTATCCATCTAGTTCTTCTATTTAGTTCCAGAAAATCTACAGATCAATATGATAACTCGAGTCGGCTCGATGGACCGACGACCTTAAGACTGGCAGTGGTTGGATGAAAAAAGCGGCAGGTCATGCTCTTTGGCGCTCCTAAGGAGAGGCTTACGTCCAGCAAAAGATTGCAATAGGTTGACATGAATATGATAACTTCCAGATAGGTAAAGGTTATTGTAAAGGCATTTTATTAAGGTATAAACTGTCGTTTATATACTTTATATTTATAAGTTTAATTTTGTTGGAAGCAAGAGGGTAGTCTTGGCATTATTTTCACTCCACATCACATCTGACATCCGCGAAAATATGTCCGGAATTCGCGTCTAGAGTTTTCCACAAAAAGTTCCACAGCCTAACGGACGGTCTCTGCCAAAGAGGGTTCTCTGGAAATATTCATTTGTTCAAAGAGGTCCTTACTGCTATGAAATCATTTAACCCTGATAAATGGGGATGTTTCTTCATTGTTTCTACCCCAGATTGAGTTCGCTCTTGAGTACGGGTTTATATTGAATTGTTTGAACAAAATGGAAATACGAAGGATATTTATACGAATATTAAGTGGGGAAACTTTATACTTTTGTTAATTATTTAAGCATGTACCGACAACGGCAGGGCAATCTTTGCAAAGAGTTAACGGTCATTAGGTCAATCAACCGATTTTTAACTTTAAACCCGACATGTAGAAGTTAATATCAATTCAGAAAATTTGATTTTCTGTGGTAGGTTGACGAGCTGTTGTCTGTACTTACGATTTCAAATAAATCATCATTATTAAGTATGATATTGCATTTATATTCCACAGAGGAATTTAGAAAAAACATATTTTTTGCTCAGCCTTAGCACTAAATAATAAACCTTAACTACCTTTACTTAATATCAGGTACTCTCCAGTCTTTAAATGTTTAAAATCGTTAAAGTAACAAAAGTAAAATAAACTAATATTTTTACAGTCAGCTACAAAGGTGCAACTGATCCATTAAAACAAGAAATCAGCCATTAAAGTGTTTGGATGAATTATTAATAAAGTTAACCCTTTTTTACTCCAACCTGTTGGATGGCAAAAACTCCGTACATACATCCAAAGACCCATCTTAACTGTCCAGGGCGAACATTCTTATTGTATCCGAGTTTTTTGCGGCATCATTCCAATTCTTCTGGCGTGCATTAATTTTGTAAGGGCCCGACTCCGCTTATAATATATCAAGTTCTACGATATGGGATTCGACCGAAACGTGTTCGAAATCCGATAAACGGATTCAAACTATATAGGAAATGGATGCGGCCGGTATAAGCTGTAAACATAAATAAGGAAGATGTACGACGTTTTAGAAAATCCCCACGCGTTGCCGTAAATCGAACTCTTGCACTGGCATAAATTTAAGGTTCGTGGCAAGCGGTAGTCTGTAAAACATTTACTCAACTTACACGCACGCAACGGGTCATCTATTAAGATGTTGGTGATGGATGCCGTGCTCGGCTAGGGTGACCATCAGACTGCTGGTTAGAAGACCTGATAAATCTTACCAGGACGTGTTGGATTAGACGCGCTAGCGATCAATGGGGGAGCCTATGTTCTGCAATCGGACTTAGTTATATTAAATTGTAAGGAGAGTGCACCATGGAAGGCCATGCGCAGGATAATTATTTGAAAAATCGTAGCTATTGCTAAATTCCTTCTACTCACACTAACACCCATCGACCTCAAAATCACAAAAGCGGCGACGGATTTATTTGTTTTATATGTATAAATATAAACGTATAATAACTGTTTATTCGTTATAGTGGCCGTATATGGTCCACCTACCTTATGTCACATGTATCTAATAAGTAATAACTCAAGCATCACAAATATGTAGGTCTCAGTAGTACCTACATGTTTGAGCCGCTTGGGCCGTGGGGACAATTTTTGGCGCATTTCTTGGCCAACATATCAGTTTGGCTAGTGCGGCCAACCTTTTAAACAGAAATATTATAACTAAATGTACAATTTTTAAAATCTTTGTATTATACTGTAAAATATAATATGATTATTCAATAAGCATAAGCAATCTGTAATGGCGAGCTAAATACATTTGCCGTAGAACAGATAACCAACGGGGTAGACAATAATGTCCTTGAGTGAAGACAACAACTTAGCGATCACGTAGCGTGCTCTCCGACAAGGTGGAACGATGTATTATATATAGAGCAGTTGGCAGCAAATCGAATAGAATGGCCGATCGGTCTTAGTGGCGCGCATTGGAAGAGAAGGCTATCTGGCTACTGCGTCCTGGGCCAGGACTCCTGGCTAGTGTTGCCGCTTGATAGGTCAATATCGATTGTCTATCGATAGCCTATTGATAATTGAAGGAAAAACGATACTATCGATAGTCTATCGAAAAGAGATATCGATACTATCGATAGTATCGATAACTCTTTTACTGCAATACTAACGATAGTATCGATAGTTTCGATCGCTGCCAACCAAGCTCTTCAATATTCAATAGAATATCGATACTATCGATAGTTTTATACTATCGATAGTGATATTTATTTCAATAGTATTGCATTCAGTATGCAGGCATAATGAGTGGTATATTCAACGAAATCAAAATAATTAACTAGTGTATTTGACTTTATTTAAACGTACGTTTACTTTTTTTTATATAAAGATGGCAATTCTTTGAATTCTTAGGTGGCAATACTATTGAATTAAAGCTCACTATCGATAGTACAAAACTATCGTTAGTATCGATAGTATCGATAGTCTTCTCAATATTGAAGAGCAATCTGTTTAGCCTAATGGTCGACTGGTAGAGAATGCCTCATGGCATTAAGTCCACCTTTTGTATGATTTTTTTAATCTGAGCAATAAAGTCTAAATAAATAAATAAATACTATCGATAGTATCGATAGTTCATGAGTTGGCAGCGATCGAAACTATCGATACTATCGATAGTATTGTTGTTTACCAATAGTATTGCAGTAAAAGGGATATCGATACTATCGATAGTATCGACACTATAAATTGTCCTATCGATCGTATAGATGAATTTAGCGTTCAACTATCGATTGCAAAACTATCGATTTTTCGGCAACACTACTTCTGGCTGAGCGATCGGCCTAAGGCGAACAGACTAATAAATTGTCGGTGTTCTTTATTATAATACGAGAGCAACATTGGCAAAAATATTTTGATACATTGTTCATATTTGTGTCATGTATGGTTGACTACTAATTATACTATCTAATTTGTAATTTCAATGATATTGAACCTAAGGTTGAGCTGGGTCTTAACTCAATACTTTTTCACATAGACATATTTTGTGATTTTGTTTAACGGGCTTATTTACACCCAACCTCCATAGTTGTTTTCGAAAACATCGTTGAACGAATCTCATCATAGTTATAGCAGTAAAAACTTCATCCAATACCTCCAAAGACTCGGACAACTCGCGTTTAATATGGTTGTAAAAACTTTGGAACCAACTAAAGCAAGGCACAATTTATTGGCGTCTCGGTACAAATAAAATCACACCGTTTATTCTGGAACAGGCCGCAACAGGGCCTTTATGTAAAGTTACGATTTGCAAATTTACTTTTGCCTTTAGGACCACTATATTATTTCCTTACGGTTTCTGTTAGATACTTTTTGGCATGATTTATTTAGGTATAAACTTGAAGCGTTGAAAGTACTATGTGACGCAAAGTCAATTAATTTTAATGTGATTTTTTACGGTCAATCAAAGTTATGGGATACTGAAAAAAAAAAACATATAAAACATCGAAAAACGAGTCTATTTCCCCTAATTAACCAATACCCGCTACTTGACCATTTAGTATGTCGAAATATTTTTTATCACAAATACATGTATATGGTTGTTATATTTAAGCAGGTAAATCTCATTAAAATTAAAATTGTTTATTTGCTACTCGTATTAAGTAGGATACAGCACAAAATTTAAACTTAAAAATTAAAATATACAGTGCGTTGGCGTTGACTTAGCCATGTTCAACAACATGCAAATATTTAATCGCCATCTAAAAGGAAGTTATTAATAAAAGAGGACAGTTTGTACTTAAAATTTAAAATGAAATCTTGACTTTTACCCGATTAATTTAGATTAAAGCACTCCCCTATTCAAGTATTCCCAATGCAATTCCTATAACCAGATTAACATTAGCAGCTTGCGAAATAGTAAGGTTTTCAGGTCAGCAGGCGATCGATCCCGGTCCCTGTTTACAATAAACTCGAAGACGCAGCTCTCCAGATCCCAGGACTCTCGGGCGGATGCAAATCGCGCAGAACAGACCCTGTTTATTGGTTTGGATAGCACCGTATTGGTTCATCAGCTCTGTAGTAAACTATCTGCATTTTCTTGAAGTGCAAGTTCTATTAAATAAAGAGAAACGATGGCAAAAGTGGTTCAAAATTGAAGAGGCTAATATTTTCATCAATGCAAACAACTTTTGCAATGCAAACAAAAAACATTACAATCGTATTTTTTTTTGTTTTGAATGTTGGCATCAATGATATATCGTTGATTGGCACCATAGAAAAAGTTCTGTATAAATTTTGCCTCATCAAATTTGGCTCCTATTTCAAAAGTATTTCCGTATAAAGACGACATTTATTTAAAAAAATGGTCATACCATATTAAACATTTTTGCAGGAACTAACAGATTGCGACAGGTGGTTACCGTATAATATTTCTACCCATGTTTCTTTGGCAATTTGTTTGTTAAATTTTAAGGGAACAACTATATCATTTAATATGACTATTTAGGTTACTTGTCGTATATCGCTATTTATCCGGATAAGTTCGTGTTGGAATACGCATGTATTGTTTTTGATTTGTTCCCTGTGACTGGTAAATTACCATGTACGTAGTTTACACTATAAGTTTTGCGTAACTTAAAAAAACAACATGTTATAACCAAAATATTATGTTTATTGCTTATCAAAATACTCTCCTTTACATTTCAAACATTTTTTCATGCGATCGAACCATTTTTTAAAACAGGAGGACCACAGATCTGAAGGAATGTTTTCTACGTGCTGATTGAACACTATCACTGCCTATTCGGAGTTGGTAAAAGTAAAACCTCTCATCAAATCTTTGATTTTGGGGAAAATACAGAAATCACAGGGTGCTAGGTCGGGGCTATGCGCAGGATGCGTGACGAGTTGTACTTTTTCGAAAGCTTAAAATGACTTTGTTTTGTTGGCCGTGTGTGAAGAAGCGTTGTCATGATGTAGGAGAACGCGGCTTTTGGGTTGTCTTTCGCGAACTGTTTCTAACACCCTGGGTAAACAAATGGTAGAATACCACTCGGCATTAACACTCTTTTGATCTTCAAGTGGAATTGTACAGATGGGACCCGTAGCTGAGAAGAAAACGCGATCATTTTTTTACCAACATTTCTCGCCTGCCTCAATTTTGTTGGCCTGTTCTCATTTTCAAACACCCATTCACAAGATTGCTGTTTTTTTTGGGGTTCAAAACAATAAATCCACGTTTCGTCTCCTGTGACAATGTCATAAACAGCATAAACAGCATTAGAATGTCCGTGGTCGTACTTCAGTAGCATCTGTGAGCACCATTTCACGCGAGCCCGCTTCTGCTCCGCTGTCAGTTCATGAGGATCCAACGACAGCAAAGTTTCCGAACTTTCAATTCTTCGTGTAAAATTTTCTGAATTTGGCTCATACCAATCCCTAATAGTCCTCGAATTGTCTCATAGGTAATCTGCGGGTTTTCTTCAATTAGCCGCTTTACAGTAGCCACATTATTTTCGTTGACGGCAGTTGAAGGCCCTTCACAAAATTCTTCATGTAAAAAAACTCGACTTCTCTCAAATTCAGCAAACCATCGCCTCACGGTGCTCAAACAAGGTGCTTCTCTCCCAAAAGCATTTTGAAGACGAGCGGCACAGTCTTGCGGAGAGAGAGAACTTTTAATATCATAAAAAATCATCGCTCTAAAATCTTTTCGACTTAATTCCATTTTCGTTGCGTACGTAGAACTTTGATGTGTGATAAAAAACAATCGACAAATCATTTTCCGCCAATTGTTTTTTTTATTACTAAGAAGGTTGCAACGTTTAAAAAATATAACATTCGAAATTCAAATAGTTCCGATTAGCTAGAAGTGCAAAACTTTTAGTGTGCCCCATGTATAAGCTAGTGTGTAGTAAAAATAATAAGACTTTCTCGATTTTTTTATGCCAGTGAGCTCAGTAAGTATGGCGTAATGAGTTGTTCTCTCTAATCCAAAAGTGGTTTCTATCATCATAAGTCTTTGGAAGTCCACTGCTATACATACATACCCCCATTAAACCCTATAGCAATCAGCAGCGGGATGGATGGTTACCATAGTTCAGAAAAAAAAACGGCGTCTGCCTCACAATTCGCAAATATTTACGTATTAACTCATCATTATCATATTGTTGTGCCCTACAGGGTCTTTATTGATCTGTTTTATGTACCTATTGTAACATTATAGAATGCAATAAATATATTGAATTGAATTGAATCATCATTTCAGCCTATTGCATTCCACTGGGGGACGTAAGCCTTCCCCAAGAGCGCCAAAGAACACGATCTTCCGCTTTTTTCTTTCAGCCACTCCATCTCCCTAAGGTCCATTAAGCTGAGGGGCATCCTTCACTTCGTTTGCCAAGGCGCGGTCTCTATTCGAGAACCCGTTTACTCCACCTTTTATTGGTTCTGCGACAGATGTGGCCGGCCCACTGCCACTTTAGCTTGCTACATTTTTGGACCATGTTCATTACTTTGGTCTGCTGCCGGATAACCTCGTATCGGATAACTAGTTAAATACAATTCTGTGAAACCTATTAACGATGTCAAAGAATTCGGTTTAGAATAGAATGTGAAAGACCTTCAAGAAAACCAAAAAACCATAGGTACCTATTCAAAGACTTGAGCTAAGCATAGCAACACAGGCTGCGTTTTCAATACGGCTCGCGGTGCACTCTCACTTGAAATTAATCTGCAAGAAGCCATTGCGGTGACTATTTACAAAGCACCCCCAGAGCGTATTCCCCTTGGCTCCTCATTCTGCTTGCGAAATGTACTAGGGCTGCTACTTTTGTTTAGTAAAAGAATAAATATATGAAAAGAAAAGACAAATAAAATAAATGTTTGACAACATCACATAGGTACATGACTGTATATAAGTATGATATATACAGGGTTACATGGAAAGTCGTACAGAATATTATATCAGACTACAGGTAATCGTCGTATAGACGGAACCTGCGAACTTCTGTTGTAAAAAGTAATTTAAGAAAAAGAATGAGAATGTGTGTATGAAATAATGGCGGACATGTGGAACACGAATTATAAAAGTGTTACTGTATTTTTTTTGTTTTATTTAGCTATTTTTACCTTAAACTAAAAATGTACCCTCTGCTACCTTAACTGTTATTTTGTCAATGTTTGGCCTATTTAGGTAATAGCAAGTCTTATACCTTTTTGAATAGCTAAAAAAACGAGTTTTTAAAATTACTTGCAGGATAAGTACCATACATTTAAAAAAAAAAAAAAACAGGTCTTCAAAGTAAAAACAATTAGTGAAAATTCTTTAATTTCAACCGTTGTCGAGCAGTTTTATAAAGCTGTTAGTAATAGGTTCAGTTTTTGTTGATCATTTTTATTAATTGACATGTCTTCTAACTGGAAACAAAAAAAACCGGGCCCTAGTAGCTCCAATCGCAAAAAAATCGATAGAAAAGCCAAAAGAAAAAGATTATAAAAAATATCTTTAAAATTCAATATCTCCATAACGGTTAGGTTTCGGATACAATATTATAGGATCAATTCAATCAGAAATGACCTGAATAATAACGTTCTTCAATATTCTGTACGACTTTCCCTGTAACCCTGTATACTTCATAGGATCAGAGCAATGTATGTGATGTGATGTTGTCCAATACCTATCCTATGATTAGTAGCCTAATCACGTGTTATAGGAATCAGAAACAACGACGGCACCACAACACTCAGACTCGTGACAAATAAAAAAGTTATTTTCTACATTGACCGACTGGGAATTGAATCCGGGACCTCAGAGATACCTAATACCTAACCAGCTGCAGAGGTCGTCGATGGGATGGACAATGTATTTCAAATAATGATAATTGACAAATCTGTCTAAATAATAATACAAGCTGTGCCAGTGGCTTCGCCCGCATAGAATACGGCTTGTCTTGTCACCCTCTAATTTACTCCCTTCGGGGGTGAATAATTAAAAATAGTAGCCTATGTCATTCTCTGACTTCACTATCAAATCTGTCCCTCGGGAACCGAACATCTTTACGGGATAAATTGTAACTTAAGTGCTATTCTAGACTATAATCTATCTCTGTGCCAATTTCATCTAGATACCTTTTAGTTAAACATCCATCTATCCAAACTTTTGCGTTATTAATTATGTATCACTTGGTATTCGAGTACAGAATCTCAACCAACCAACCAAGCTCGTTACATAGCAGTAAAAACCACATTATTGATAAATGTTGATGCAAAAAATATTTTTTAATATTGTTAACAAACTACACTTAACGAGCCAAATAGACAACACCAATAACCATTACTATGCTCTTAATTCCTGTTTCTGGTTTTCATTTCAAAACTTCTATAACTTTTGCTACAAATCTATCTAGATTTGTAAACTCTAGTTTTATAAGTCTGGAGCTATCAAAAGTTCTAGCATGTCAGCTCACGTCAACCGCAGCCCTGCGCAAGCCTCGCAGACATGAGTAAATAATTTCCCTGATTACCGTGCGCCGTCTTCGAGCGGAGTTGTCGGCTCGACCCGACAAAAATATTAAACGTAGTATTCAGATGCGGGGCCCAGCTTGGTTGTGTTTTTTTTGTAACTAAATAATTTGACACGGTATGTAAGATGCTAAGAGTGAGCTGTGGCATCTAACAAGTTGACAATGTCATTAATTGTCAGAATCTTTTTTTAGTTAGTAGTTTTCTATGGTAGGTACTTATTTTGTGATGGTCAACTTGTTCTCATTTAAAAAAGAGATCTAGACGAATGTGCTCCTTCACATGTTTTTATTAAAATCATAATTTTCATAAAAAATATAAATTGATTGCTTCTACTAAAACTGTAAAAGATTCAGAATAAGCCTCGGTCTCGCGTCACGACAACTTTCAGCAATTGGTACAGGCAGATATTACTTGAACAAATTGATTTTCCGTTACCTATTCCGGGAGCAGTCATTGTGCGCAAGGTGAGCTCGTTCCGCTCGCTCGCTTCGCTCGAATGCATCGCAAGTAAGGTACCAAGAAAATAAGTAATAACTTTGGTTTTCTAGATATTTAACTGCATCTATTTTATGTGGATAGAAAAAGAAAATAGGATAGGAAGAATAATATTTAGCTTGAAAAAAAAAATTCAACTGCCTCAAGTTTTTTAAGAGAAAATATTGTACAGGGTACACAAAAGAATTAGAACCACATAATCAGCTGCTCATATACATCAACTTCTTCAATGGGAACAACATCGAAAACGTAAAAAAAATTTTAGATGCTCCATACAAACTAATACGCTACCTGGATGATAAATATAATAATGTAAGTATGGAGTATTTCCAGATTGGCCGGTTGGAAGCGGCCTGCATCCAGCGTCTTCCCGCGACCTTTACCAGGTCGTCTGACCACCTTGTGAGTGGACGTCCTACGCTGCGCTTGCCGGTACGCGGCCTCCATTCTAGAACCTTTCTGCCCCATCGGCAATCAGTTCTACGTGCTATGTGCCCCGCCCACTGCCACTTCAGCTTGCTAATCCGTTGGGCTATGTCAGCGACTTTTGTTCGTTGGCCTATGTTTAGCAGTGGACGTCCTATGGCTTTGAAAAAAAAAAACACAAAGTCGATGTTCCTTTCATAGTAAAATTTGTTGTATCAACAGCTGATCACGTGGTCTGAAGGAGTATCCTATTTTTTTTGTACACCCTGTAGCATTATTGTGAATGCTTAATATTAATAAACTAGCATTATTTTGAATTCAAAAAATAAAAAAGTCTAAATTGATTAAACTTGTTTACTGCGAAATACCCTAATAATTAATCTGTGGCATATTTAAGAACAAGCTAAACTTTTTGCTGAGCATACATAAAAATACTCACAAAACGTGTACGTAATTTTAAAATTAGTACCTAATCACAAAAAACGTTATATTCAAATATATGAAAATACCTAATGGTAACAAAATTCTGAGTAACATTAATCGCAAAATCGGATAGTACGTAAGCCTTTGTACGTAGATACTTATTTATTTTTTCAGATACATTTTTCATCATTTTTCCACGCCATGTTTTGTTACCCAAAACTCGCACGGCGTGAATTTAACTCAAATTTGACCGAGCCTTTTTGAGAACCGTTGTTGCAAAAGAATCGTCGGTTTGAAAAATAGGACATGCCAAATAAATATAAAAGAGCCCAACAAAAAATGAAAAGATGGAAACGTCCATAAAACGTAAATTAAATTGCGGTTTTCATCGGACGTTCGCTTGAAATAAAACAAATTAGAAGTTAGAATAAACAAATAGGGATTCCCGCAGTGAAATTAATACCGTTGAAAATAGTAAGTGCTATTAATTTGTAGTTTTCCGAATAATATTAAAAGGATATGAAACTATAGGTACTCCAACTTTGAAATGGAATCAAAACATTGACTTGATTATCAAAGGTTGCTTGAGTTTCAGACAAAGAACAATAGATAAAACAGAAAGAGAGAGCAGACATATTAATATGCAGCATAATTGATGCTGTCATAGCATGATGAGGGTATCTGAGAATATGTTATTGTACTTTATCAAATACTAGATATTTGTCTGCAATTAGCATCAGACAAAGTATAAAATCGCACATTTACAAAAAGTATTTTGTAATATAATTATATTACTAGGTAGTAACTTTCTAAAATTTTAAAATTGTAAGATTGAATACACTTTAAAAAACCGACTGTATCAGACAAATATATCTCCTCACAGTCCTGGCGACTACTCTTCCAATTAAGCTTTCCAGAACATTAGTAAACAAATTGACTTTATTTTGCTAGTTAAATTATCTAAGATATAACTAGTATAGTATGTAATTACAAAAACAACGTTTAAAATTATCTCGATTGCAAGTAAAGATTTAACAAAAATACGTACCTGAATACATTGCCCACCCGTGTCACCCAAAACGAATTTATATCCAACCTTAATTCTGTAAACGTGTGCACTTATTTGAACCAATATATTACATGTCTGGCTCTCCTCTATTAAGAGGAATAAAGCGAACGTTCAGAAGACGTCGCTTTGTATGTATAAGGGAATTTGTGCACAGGTGGAGAGCACAATTAAATTGTGCAGGGGCCGCCGTCCGAGGAAATGTAATAAACGAGTCGCCTCCGACCAAATATTTAGAGAGATAGGCCTGTGGCTTGCCTGAATGCGGCTTTAATTTGGACTGCTGTTACTCTTGCGGACGACTAAAGTAAATATTGTTTTAGCATGGTAATAAAATAATGACCAAGACTTATCGCCTTTAAATACAATTTTCAATATAGTATCTGGGATTTGGGTTTAAATGACAACTTTATTATAGTTTGAACAGTGCAAGGGTTAACAAAATTTAATAAACGAGCTGACTCTGGCCAAATATTTAAATAGCGGTCCGCAGCTCTTACAGGGGAGGTTTAACTACTGTTTGCACAACTTTACTGCAGTGACTCCTTTAAGGGGCGACAAAGGAGTCGTAATATAAACTAACAGTCGATCGTAAATTGTAGATAACTTAAAAAAATAAGTACCACAAAGAGTGATGTGTTGGTAAAACATAGTAATAAAACATAGTTATGACAGTTATGTGCCGGCCGTAAAGAATACACTTCCCCACCGCCAACAGGAGGCGTGTCGTAAGAGGCGACTAATTCCTGTAGCACGAGATGGGCAGCAGTGTCTGCGTGCGAAATCTTATAAAAACTGCGCTCGCCAGCCCGCCTGCCAAGCGTGGCGAATATTGGCAATCCCCCCCGATGGTAAGTCATTGGGGGAGGCCTGTGTTCAGCAGTGGACGTCCTATGGCTAAATTGATGATGATGGTGACAGTTATGATCTATTTAATGCACTGTCATTTCAGCAACTAAAACCTTACTCTGGGTTTTTAAAACAGTATGACTTTAACCCTGTTTTTTTTTCTTCAGAAAATAACAGTGTTATTATAATACTAACACTACTTAGATACTGTTAGTAGTTTATGGCTAGACCCCTATATATTACTTAGTTAGTTTTATTTGACTTAAAATTTTTGGTGTACAGATTACATTTTTACGACGGTATTCCCGTAAACTTCACTGTTACTTAACTTCCTGTTTTGTTAATATAGAAGACGTAAGTTATCACGTTAGTAAGTTGCAAGTAAAACACTCTCATAAATAGACTAACTACTTACTAAGTTATAGAAAAATGTGGAATGTGGTCTTAGTTTTGTTTAACAAACCACCGTCAACTATAGACTTGACTTTTAGGTACTCGTCGATTTGCGTCAACCAACAATAAAATATAATCATAATCACATCAACATTGATGTGTGTGTTTAATACACCCTGATTTTAAAGCTAAACCTCATTAGAATACTTCAAAATCGGCGATTAAAAACTTAAGTAGTTGAGAGTACTCGCATGAGAAGCAGCGACTGAACGCCTGCATCTAAACATCGGTGATCGTCATAAGTCGGATGCTCAACGCCGGTACGTTTAATGTCGTATGCAGGAAGCGAAAACGCAATATTTTGAGGTGCCGCGCTGTGGAATGCATCACAAGTGCGGCACGACTCTTAAGTCGTAAATTGCGATGCAACATAGATTTAGTCGCAATCCCGCCCGTCGCTGACGCGAGTGTGCTATTGAGGCCTCACTGATGAGATAACACCAATGACTTTAGGTCAGTTCAAGTGCAACGTCCTATTTCTCGTCGTGTGTATTTTCCACGGAAGAGATAAAACCTCTTTCGTGGTATCGTCACAGCAAAAATAAGCGAACAAAAGTAGTTTTCTTCGCTTAAATTAACGCATTCACATAGACAAACGCGACAAAAGAAGCTCTGGGTGTTTAGATAATCCGCCAGTCGAACATAGGTCGAGGTGAATGAGTCCGATAAAATGTGCTATTAAGGTCAACTGTATAATTTTGATTTGTATGGTATTGCGAATGGTACCCAAGCTTGCTATCGCTTTCAATGAAGCCACAACCTCGTGGTTGACCGCGGCATAGTAACGCATTCGCACGCTACCCCGCCCATCGCGTAGCCCTGATTCTATTAACACAACAATTTCTCCAATCTCATACAATTGTCTTATTTTGCGTCCCTCACATTCCTATTTATTTAAGGCTTGGGCGGGTTAATTAATTTATTCATCTTGCCTGCGGACTTTTACTTTGCTATTGTGAATGAAGAAATATTATTTTCTCAACGTTATCATCACAAATTGAACAAAATTCTAAATCAATTTGCTAATTTAATATTTTATACATATAATATGACACTTGTATTAGTTATCACATCAAAACAAAGGTTTCACCAGCATTCCTTGAACCGTGACGTACCTAAATTATATTATTATGAAGAGACTCATTATGTTATTATGCGGAAACTCTTTAACTTTAGCTCATTATTAGTTTTTAGTTTATTTTTGTGTTATTAGAATTTTAATTGTTATTGATCAAGCTCAGTTGATTATTAAAAGTGATAAATATATTATAAAGTGTTAAAACACAATTGAATTTTTACAATTATGAAAAAGCAAGTAAAATTTTACATTATTCACGCCATATAATTTGGAATAATGCTGTTTCTCAACAACAGTAATAAGATGAAGCCTACCGTTTTCGAAATCAAATTGTAGGTTTCAGTGTTTGGCAAAATTTCAAAATGTTCTTCCGTAAGTTTTATTGTTATTTAGCCATCTTGGATTTCAAAGCTTGCCAAGTGAAATTAAATCTGAAATTATAATGAGAGTAGTAAACTAACCAACGGAAAATAAAATTTTAAATAAAAGTTTATTTTTATGAATTTGATTGTTACTAAATATTAATTCAATGCTCGAGTAGTATTAGTAGTATATATATAGTATATAGTATTTATTTAATAATGAGCTTGCAGGTCCAATTTTAACGGTCAATCTTCTTGCAGGCAACACCCAGTTACATCAAAACATAAAAGTCATATTTCGTAGGTATAAAAATTTCATTCCACATACGAAATTGCAAGAATCGTATACGAAATTGCAAGAATCGTATACGAAATCCTACAAAATTTAAATTTTTTAGAATTTCTCCTCGACGACCTCCGTAGCAAAGAGGCGAGGTATGCTTGCTAATTTGCTGATAATTTTTGGTTGCTATAACTAATATTCAGAAGACATAATAATCAAAAGAATCCAAATGATTCTTTTCATTATTAGCTTTAGCTTAACTGACAAAATACGAAAAAAAACTCATTTGCCATAGATCAAAATCGATCAAAAAGGGGTGGTTTTTCAACAAAGCGCATTTTCCATACAAATCCGTATTTACATCGTCATTAAAAGCTATCGAGTAAAACTCGGATTCGAATTGCAAAGCTGAAGTGAGAATGGACAGATCACATATCTCGCAGAGCTGCCAACCGTTGGGGAGAAAGAAGGCCTTCTACTCCGTGGACTGACGATTTATTCAAAGTTGTGAAAAGCTTGGACGTTTTCATATTATTCTAGCTTGTTTGACTTTTGTTAAGTATTCAGAGGCAATATCCCAATATATGTATGTGCCATGTGGGGACGACCGTAAAGAATAAACTTTTCTACCGCCAACAGGAGGCGTGTCGTAAGAGGCGACTAATTCCTGTAGCACGAGACGGGCAGCAGCGTCTTCGTGCGAAATCTTTTTAAAACTGCGCTCGCCAACCCGCCTGCCAAGCGTGACGAATATTGGCAACCCCCCCCGATGATAGGTCCTTGGGGGAGGCCTTCGTTCAGCATTGGACGTCCTATGGCTGAAACGACAATCCCAGTCTATATTAACTAATATAAGTGCTATATGTACACACGATTGTTTACAGTACTGTAGCGGGAAGCTGTTTACGCAAACACTCTGCGAGATGTCGCGACGCCGAATATCAATGAGGTATGAGCAAACAACATTGACACATGGATTTTTGTATGTTCGACTGCGATAAACTTTTAATAGCTTTTACGTCTGTGAAATTGGGAGACTATTATTATTTTTGTTTTCCCAAATTTGTTTTTTTTTTCACCAAAAAAAAAACGTTGCAGGACTAATCGATTCTTGTTATGAAGTGGAACCAGTATACACAGATTTTATAAAGCTTAGAAAGAATTTTCAATAAATGCGATACCCGATAAATGTAATTTTCTCTTTACGGATTTCACGTTTCTAATTTTATTATATTTTTGTCCTACTCGGATCCTTGAAACGCTTTGATATAGATGGTTACATCATCTAGAATAACACGTAGGTCCAATACAATCTATGTAGGTACTGACCCTTATTTATTCGTCAATCTTTCATTACTCAGGGCTCTACAAATAGGAAAGGGAATGCGAACTCGGTCGAGGCAACCCTATTTGATCGAATGCCATACATTTTACATTAGCACCAGAAACAAATCCTCATTTGTAGCGAAGACGCTTGTTTTGGATTCCGCAGTCAAAGAAACCTACGACGTCAATTTATTCGACGGTTTTTATTTATTTGTAGATACTTTTGGGTAGAGAGAATAACGTGTGTGACTTGCAATAAAATATACAAAAAAATACAATAAAATAAAAAAATATAAAGAAATAAATAAAATTTTTAGTTTTATACTAATTAAAATAAACACTAGAAACTGGCACTAGCCATGGCTTGACTTTGACCACAAAGTTCTTAATAAGACATTTCTCAGTTCTAATGTTTATAACAGAATTTATTTTATAACCTTGTAGAGGTTGGGTCTGGTGCTCAAATGCGACAACTTTATCAATGGGACGAATATCGCATTCTCAACTAAAATTTTAAAGAAGTTAGAATCACCCGCTAAAAATAAAAGTAAAAATCATTGAGTAAGAGTAAAATAGTTAAAATTTTTAGGATTCTATCTATCGTGGTTTAGTTAGATAAGACAGATTTAAAAAAAAATTAGAGCTATTGAGTTCCAACTCATTGTTGCAGGCATTCATTGGAAAGCCTCTTTTTAAAGTCTATTATTAATGACAAATATTTATCACTGCGGCTAGCAAGTATTGATTCCCTAAGTTCGTCGTAGGCCTATTAATTACTCGCTGTAAGGAGCTGGAACAATACATAGACTCAGAAAAGAGAAGCTGCAATACTTGTATTTTAAACAACGCGCGTTATGAAAAAAATGTAGTCGGTGAATTGACGTCTAAATAAGACGATTTGTTACTCAGTTTACCGTCTAAAAACCTAGAGACTAATAAAACAGGACTTGCAGGACGTCATTAAAATAGGCTAGACTTTTATCAAATAGAAAAAAACCGGCTAAGTGCAAAGGCGCGCGTACCGAGGGTCCCGTACAAACCCGTGTGTTAATAGTTTTTTCGTGATGTAACAGCAAATTAATGGTTTTCGAATTTTTCCCTATAATTGTGCTTTATGCTACCATTAAAGGAAAACATCCATTGCTTCTTGCTAAACATGATTCTGGGTCAACGGAAAGTTTTGATTGCTTCGCGAGTGTCAAAATTCGGTATAAACGGATGCGTTGACTTAGAAGTTTTTTTTTTACAGCTACAAAAGATTGTAGACCTCAATATTTGAGACGGACAACAAAGTGATCTTTTAAGGGTTCCTTTTTTCCTTGTGAAGCATGGAACCCTAAAAAGGCCGTGGACAATTTAATACTATTTTCGTAGGTAATACATTTTTTAAGTGTTCGGCCGACATTGAGCAATTGCCGCACTTTATGCTAAGCCTCGTTTTTAATTACTACTGAGCACTTGTAAGCTTCTAGCTGGCACTTTAGAAGTGTAAGATTTTTCTTATTTCAAATTTCTGTTGGCCATTTATTTGCATGGTTACGCTATTTAGTTGCGCTATTTTTTGTGTAAGAAATAAACATAGTTAATTATTGTTTACGTCTCTTTATATAATAGGGTAATGCCACTTTTAGTGGTACTGTTTATGTCAATTTAAATTCGTTTTCATCGCCTAGGATCTAAATTTTCACTTTGTTTTGTTTTTCTGTATAATAAGACGAAATAAGTTAACAACACTACTACTTAAGTACTTTTAGAGTTTAATGTTAGGTTTTACTTTTTTATAAAAAAATAACTTCGATAGTAATGATACCAAAATCTAAATCATTTATTTTAATTTTATAAATACATTTACAAGATCTGGTGCGAGCTAGGCAGTTATTTCGGACAGAGGAACGGAGACGGTTAGAGATAGCTTTTTTTGGTCGTTTATTTGTTTCTTTGGGTGTGTGTGTGCACAAGAATGTTGCCGACGTTAAAACGGTTCGACCGATTCAGATGTGGTTTTTCGTGGTTAAAGAAATTTACTATTAATTTCTCTCGAATTACAAAATGCACTTACTGAGAAATATTTTCCCCATTTTGCGAATAAAATTACAAAAAACAATACTATTAGTAAGAAAGAGGGTGTACAAACATAATTATATCGGACGAGCGCCCGTGATTGCAAACCTCGCGAGTCGACACGACAGTCATCAGAACAATTTTTTGTACCTAAAGGGTTGGTGATTCATCAACAAAGGTTTTTAGGAAGATGTTATGGTATTTACTCGCCAGAGGGCGCTGCAAAAAAAAAAATGCACTTTTTTGATAGTAGGGTTTAATGTTTACTTTTATTTTGTAAGAAACCTCTAAAAAGTTTAAAATAAAAAAAAAATTAACATTTTGAAAGAGCTCACGCCAAATGAAAAATAATTTCATAACATTTTAAACTTACTTAAGTAATCAATAAGAACCCGTCAGAACCTTATTTTGCTGACTGTTTAAAATAAACATTATTTATGTACCTAAACGTAAATAATTAAAGTATTCTCCTATTTTTAATTCAGGGTAGAGAAAGGCAGCCTCCTTTTTGGTTACTTGCGTCCTATTAGTTGGGGGGTATTAAATCATTTATCTTACAAGGCTTACATTCGGCGTGGGTTTTTCAAAATGGTTACATTTATTACATTTAAAAATAAAAACGAAGTAAAATTTTTTTTTTTATAAAACTATCTCATTTATTATCTCACTAGCTTTTGCCCGCGGCTTCGCTCGCGTTAATTAATATAGTATGGAGTGAGGTGCTGCGCATACAGCGTAGTAGTGCGTCCTTTTTGACCGTGAAGCAATAAAGACCGCGTCTGCTTATCGATGCCCGCGGCTGCCCGCGCCGCTTACTCAACGTACACAACGGTCTGTTCAGGACAACCATTATAGTAGAGCGCGCGGCGTAGACTAAGCTAGCCGCCCGCGCCGCCGTCTGCCGCCGTAGTGTATACGAACTGGTTTGTGCGATCCACGGCGGGCACCCACGGACATGCCGCGGCGAGGGGCGGGCACTGGCGGCGCGTTCTTAATGACCGCCGTGTGCGTTGCAGTATACGATTCCCTTTGGTCTATTGTTCACGGCGAAATTGTCCGGCCCGCCCTGCTCAGTCGTGTACGCAGCGCCTTAATATCTCGAAAACGGTCTTCGTCGGATTTCTTCAGTCTCTGGCTGGTGCGGGAGACGGGCGATTGCCCTTTACCCGGGCGTCTTCTCAGGGTGTCCACTGACACTACTATGTCCTAGCTTAAAATAAACAAAATTTTGGCCCCCGTAGACCCCAGGCGACGTCTCTGGAACACTTCAACAGCATTTAAACTAAACTAAAACAGACCTTCATCGAGGGTTGAAATCAGGTAAGTAGCATTAGAGATCAGAGTTCCCCGCGTAATTCCTGTGTCCTATGGGTATTCCGAAAAACGATATACTTTATGTCACTTCCACAACTGAGAAGAATCATATATGATGAAATACATCTCTAACGGCTTAGGCTGTAGAGCGAGCCATAAAATTATGAACACACATACATACGCTCGAAAAACATAACCCTTCTACGGCAGCCGAGTGAAAATAACAATGTATGTTGGGTTAGTTTGCAACCATAAGCCGAGATAATATATTTGGTGATTATTAATTCGACAATAACAAAATTTTATCTCCTTTGAAATTCTAACACCACCAATTTAAGTTGAGTAAGTTTAGTAGTAAGTAAGTTTATAGTCAATAAACATAAGTTTAGTGATTATAACTTTAAAAATAAAGGACTTTCAAGACACAACTTAATCTCCCTTTTCACCCCTTCGGGGGTTGAATAACCAAGAACGCTGTAATACATACATTTATTTTCAGTCGTCACCATAAATACAAAATTTGAATATTCTTATTTTAAACTGATATGCTTTCATTAAATTTTCATCCCTTATTTTACCCCCTTAGGGCTATAGTTTCCAAAAACCCTTCCTTAATCGTCTACACTGTAGAAGGTAATGCTGTGCGTGGATATATCAACAATTAGTCAGTTTACCAGTTTATTTAAATAGATAAATGAAATACAAAGTTTCTTCCCCCTTTTCACCTACATAAGGGTTAAATTCAAGAATTTTTATGTCCACAATATTAAATTTCAAAATCGATGTCGTTTTCGTAATTAACATCCCAAAAAACCATAAAAACGACACCCATATTGATATTTACACATTTCAACCCCATCACACCCCAACAGGGGAATGATATTTCACGTCTGCAATGTTGTATTTTAAAATCGTTTTTGTTTTCGTAATCAGCGACCCGATAAACCATAGAAACAATACCCATGTTGATTTTCAAACTTTGTCACCCTTTTTACCCCCTTTAGGGGTGGAATTCGTAAAAAATCTGAAACACGTATTTAATAATTTATTGTTAGGAATACTCCTGTGAAGTTTCGAATAAAATAGTCTAACTAATCTTGTTTTCCCATACAAACTTTGGGCCCCCATTTCACCCCTTTAGGGGTTGAATTTTGAAAAACCCTTTCTTAGTGCACCCCTAGACCTTATAAGGAATCTACGTGACAAATTTGGAATCTCTAGCGCCAGCGGTTTGCGCTGTGCGTTGATATGTTAGTCAGTCAGTCAGTCAGTCAGTCAGGTTCTTCTTTTATATATATAGATTACAATATATTCTATATCTATTCTAAGCTTACTATAATTGTTTCTTTTAATTTTTAATCAAATCTTTCACAAGAAAGAATTTAGTGTCTAAAAACAACCTCTTGGAACTAAAAAGAAGTCGGCAATTAACATGGCCCTAACAAGTAATAAAGAAATAATAGCAACTCAAAATTGAAATTACAGTATTATTTGGTATATTCGGTAGCTTATGACACAAGTATGATGAAAACGAGAGAGATACGAGATTATGGCTGAATACATTGTTTGCTCCACGAAAAATCGTGCGGACGATTTTATTGTGATTGTAATAATGACATAAACCGTTTATATCCAACAAATCAGCTGTAAAGTAATGACTGGCTTGTAACACAACAACAGTTTATGACTGAAAAGCGCCACGGGCGCTTTGAATAAACATGAATCATAAATGTTTATGGCAAGTGAACTCGGCGCGGGAGTTTACGAGTCGATGGAATCGATGCGCGAATCGCCACACAAACGGAAAGATAAAAGTAATGCGACACTTTTAACACCAGTTATGGGCTACAAACTGTTATTATGACTAGTTTTTACGGCAAAGATAGTTGGTGAGACCGGTGAAGGAACTAGTGAAGTAGTTTTATAGTAACGATAGTGTAACTTTTAACAACGCAACGGTTAATGGTTCATGTTAGCTATAAATTGACTTCAGTCTGAGTTAGGAGTTGTTGATTTTTAGTGATTTCTTAGTAAGACGACTATTCACGAATGGATATCTGTGAAAAGTCGTGTTACCTAACGCATACTTCTGGATGTTTCATGTTTCTTGGGATAAAAATTAACTATTCTATTTAACGACAAGGTGTATTTGCATTATCTACTATCCAATTCAATCAACTGTTAATATAAAATCATTTTTACAACGAGTAGAATCTACTAACTCTTTCTCTAATAGCGAGTGAATAATATAGCTAATAGGTACAGATTTTTCTTTGAAACTACTTTTAAAACGAATCAAAAGTGTTATTTTGAATAGAACGTATTGACATTTTATTGGAACGTGCTCCTAACGCAAGCCACTCGTGCAGACTTGATGCAGCACGTAGCAAATGTGGTTTGAAAACTCACGGAACACTATATAAAAATACATTTTAAGTGTATTATAATACTTAATGTGATAATAAGTTATTTGTGTTTAGTTGACCATACGATACAGAACGGAAAAAAACATCCAAAATCCGGATGCACAATACACAGACTTTGAGTAAGATGAAGATGAGACTCCGTTATTTCTTTGCCATTTCAATAAAACGTCGATTGTGATGAAATTTCAATTTGTGACTTATACTTGTATATAAGATACTTGTAGGACCTGCTGATACTAGTGACCTAGTTTCTTTTTTGCGCGGCTTTTGCCTAGCACTAGCCAACAAATTGTTCCGATGCAGTGGTAGGGTAAGAAATAACAATTAGGACGCGCTAATAATAGCATAGTTTAAAAAAAAAAATTAAGGTTTTTTGATTTTGTACATTTCTCTTAAAATCACACTAATTCTCATTGTTAACTACCATAATGAAGCATTAACGATGGCTATTAGATAGCTGATAAGAAGAAAGTCATCCATATAGTGCTATCAAAAGTCTGACATCTGCTTTAGAGCCCATAATGTTCAGTATTCTCGATGTTTCTCTATGAATATAATATCTAAACTTCAAAACACAAATTCATTTTAATGACATCTTATATTTCATGCTCATTTAGTGCAATGACAATGTACAAATAACTGGTATCAATTAAAAATCCTTTTCCTTGTAAAATTCAATTTTGATTACAGATTTCGCAGTCAGGACCACTAACCACTACACCAGACGGTTTATTCCAATTTGAAAGTAATTTTAATTGCTGAAATAAACAATAACTTTGATTATTTCAGTCACGTATCGCTAAACAAGTGGCTTGTTTGAATCTAGTCAACAAGCCGGCTTCAGCGAGTGTTTAATTCGGTTAGCGACTCAATGCGCCTCATTTAGCGACATCTACAATTGCGACAAATATCGCAATCATACCGTCTATCTTGGTACTGGGTAACGAGTTTATTGTCTTTCTGGTGTACGTGACAAATTGAAACAGATATTTCAGCACCACAAACTTTAACTATTCTTAACGTTGCTGTGTCAACCAGCTGGCTGGCTTCATAATCAGATCAGTTTGATGGTTTTTTATAATCAAGTGTGTATACCTACTTTCAAACTTTTAAGAATCAGATAAGTATTACATAATAAACAGGAATTTGAAAAATAATGATTTATTTCTACATTTAACAATTGTATAAACAAAAAGAAAGCAATAGCAAGAGTATGAGCTATCAGTCAGTCGCGTGCGAAGGCTCTAGCAAAAATGTTTTGGAGCGACTGTGCAGCTGATATTATTTCTTAAGCAAGACTATGCGTAACATCTAACAATAAAATAATTTGGACTTAGGTCAAACACGAATTTTAAGATTTTATTAACTACATTATTCATTGCATGTTACAAGTTAACATACATTATCATAGCTCATGTTTATTTCTCAGGGACTGTCACAATGTCACCAAATCTGTATTTAACCAGTTAGTTTTCAAAACGAGCCAAGTATATGTGACACATTTAACCCGCCGCCTTTATATCTATTTTTATATTACGCCTTTTATTTTTAGATATTTAAAGAAAAAGAAAAATAATAATTTTACTTAAAAATATTCTTAAACAGCCTCTGTTGGGATGGTTTTGTTGAGAACAATGGCAACATTATTTAGATATAGATACAACGACCGACTGTCGTTGTATCTCACCCTCTATAACTCACACTACGAAACCTTGTAAACAACATAGTTACATACAAACCTATGCTTTTCTCAAACTTTGCGATGTCTAGCGCTGATCAGTTGCTTTTATCCAAAACTTGTGTACAACTGTACCTTTATTTGATGTCAAACTAGTTGTTATACCTGAATAATTTGCTCATTTGCTAGTTACAACTCGAATCAAACTCTGACTTAACAAACTAGTCTAAATAAATGCACTGAATATTGTTCGTGACGTCACCTGGTGGCAGTAAAGCGTTTAATTTGATACTAAAGAGAGCTATCTAGAAGGCGATGTTCTGCCATTGCCATTCGCATACAAAATTGGAGTTTTAACTGCCTGTCTTTAGAGGTCTAAGTGCTTGCTAAGATCAAGATTTAATGTTATGAATCAGGCAGGCACCTAAGCATATTTATGGAGGATTTAGTGAGTTGTATTTGACAACTGTTGTTGGTTGGCGTAGTGACTCTGTGATTCACCGTGAATGCAAAGGGTCCTGTTTCGATTACCGGTTCGCGTCAGTTCAGAAGACTACCTTCTCTAAATTTAATTAGGACTGGGTGTGATCAGAGACGCCATTAGTAGAATTTATTGTTGGTACCTCGTGAAATAAGGATGTTGATTCCTTACTTCAAGACTAAATATAAATCATCATCATCATCATTTCAGCCATTGAACGTCCACCGCTGAACATAGGCATCCCCCAGTGACTTCCAGATTAGCCGGTTGGAAGCGGCCTGCATCCAGCGGCTTCCTGCAACCTTTACCAGGTCGTCTGTCCACCTTGTAGGTGGACATGGTACGTGGCCTCCATTCTAGAACCTTTCTGACCCATCGGCCATCAGTTCTACGTGCTATGTATGGATTAGCAAGCTGAAGTTACAAGTATAAATAAAATAAAATAATGCGCCAAACAACACCCTAATGTGTCATGATCTCGAACAAGGAATTAACATTCGATATCTAGCTCAGATTTAACATCGAACAATTGATGTGTTGCCTGGATTGTGTATCAATTTCACCAACTGTTATGGCTGTTAGACAGAAAATCGATAGATCACGTAATTGAGAACATCTATAAATGGACACGAACTAGGGGGTAGCTCTAGCTATCTCTTAGATTGCTACAGTGTTTCGCATTGAAGATAAATGAATAGTTAACCATTATTGAACAGAACGATGCAAAAATCAATGGTTTTTTATTCAGTAATTGCAAGGATCACGTGATTACCAGTTTAAAAATGGTGGCTCTATTATCATTTCCCACTGCACTAAAAAGGTTTAAAGTTTTATTTTGATAAAATAAAATAGTTTGTGATAGTAAAACAAGTATTGTTAAAGCTATTAAAACATTTTAAGCTAGCACACAATGACAGTAAGATAGTCAGTACAAAATATTTAGCTAAAACTGGTAAAGTGAGTTACATAATATTGCAGACGGTAAAAAACTGAATTCCATAACTTTAAAATTTAATTATTTTTCGGTGACTTTTACGATACACCTTACCTCCACCACGTTGGATATAAATCTTCATAGTCCAGTTAACTTTGACCTATTAAAATCGAGTCAGAGAGCAATTACAATGGACGATTCAGCCAAAAGATCGTTGAAATAAATCTTTGAAAGTACCCATTAATATTTAATTTAGTCATTATTGTATCGTTTTGTCAGAGGTTAAAGCAGATTGTATTCATGATTTCAAAACTTAAAGATGCTTTAATATCCTTCTTTAGTCTTTTCTTTGTTATTAACTTCACATTAACATCAATATTTGCAGCACTCTTTGAACATAACCGTAACTTGCAGGTATTTAACTGGTTGCAATAAAATTATCCTGATAATCGGGATGCATACTAGCATAAAGATAGTTCCTCTGGCTGCACATACAACTCGGAGAGGGAGTGCGAGGAAGATGATTCCGCCCCAATGATCCGCCGCAGACGTACTGCTCGCTGGAGAAGTAACTTCCTCCCCCCCAAAGACTGGGCGGCTTGCTGCACTAAAGAGCCGCAGCCGCAGTGGACCTATAAAACACGCCGGTGGCTACGGCCTGTGGCAAAGTCCATGGTTCCAGATCTTATAGCACTAAAAGGCACCGTGCGGTTTTAGTAGGTAGCCGAAATCTAAGTTCTGAGTCCGACACACCCCTCCACGCGTACCTCCGCAGTTAGAACATAGTCCAAAAGAGGTTTTTCTCAAGAAAAAAGCAAAGGGTGTACACACAACTTATAGCACTTATCGGGGCACATAGCACGACCAATGGAGCTAAAAGGTTCTACAATGGAGGCCACGTACCGGCAAGCGCAGCGTAGGACGGCCACCCACGAGTTGGACAGAGGACTTGGCAAAGGTTGCAGGAAGTTGCTGGATGCAGGACGCTTCCAACTGATCAATCTGGAAGTCAATGGGGGAGGCCTTTGTTCGGCAGTGGACGTCCTGTGGCTGAAATGATGACACACAATTTAGGTATGAAGTTTGACATTATTTAGTGATATGTTATTTGTTACATATTGAAATCGAGTGATCGAATTATATTATTATCTCATCTACGGAAGCAAGTCGACATGCAACAAAGCTCAGAATCCCTACTGGCCATAAAACACTTATTCCCCTCCCAAACTCTTTGGCTTATTCTTTGTAAGCCATTATAAAGTGAAATGTCCCACTTATCAAGTATTGGGACAAAGTCGAGTTTGCTTGTGACAATAAGCACTACAATCGAATGAATGAAGTTCGTTCGTACATTTTTAATTCGGTATCGTCGAGTCTAAAACTCTTTCAGTTCCCCAGACTAAGTTCAGAGTTGGTCTTCTTAATAATTGGCAGGGGACAGTAGCACAGTCGCGACGCGGGCGCGCTCGTAAAATATTTTACAGCGCAATCAAATCGAACATTATCGCATGGAGGAACTCCGCGACTTTACTTACCTTTTGAGATCAGTTAAATTTTTATCTCTTTAAAATATAACGATCGCCTTCCTATACCTACTTAGTTAGTCAGACGATAATATATGCAATACGTAAGCTATACACCCGGTTATTGGTAATCAAATACAGGGTGGCCAGAAAAGTGACGTCCAAAATTGTTTTTAGGTGTCTCGAGTTGAGAGGTATCTATTCAGATACCTCTCAACTCACACACCCCTATGTATGTTCTACGATTTTTCGTAGTTTTCAAGTTACGATTTTTTAAATAGCCTATGAAGCCTATGAAGTACTATTTTTTATTATTATTATGAAAGCTTAGAGTCTAGCGCATTCTCTGAAGCTACTTATAAACTAAGAAATTAACAGTTTAGATTTTTTATTTTAAATTGAAAATTTAAATGATAACTCGCTTAACATAAATTCTCAACTTTAGGTCAATTTTGTAATAACTTCCATTAAAGTTATGAGGCTGTTTATTTTATGCATAAATGCACAGTTCATAGAGATTTAGCTGCTGGAAAAAAAAGTTTGGACGTCACTTTTCTGGCCACCCTATATAAGGGCAATTACAACTTTCTCTATAAAACTTTATTTAGCTGTTACGTTTTGTGTCAGAAAGTGGTTTTCACGAAAGCCCACTAAAAGCGATTTTCTCTTAGTCGACGTTAAGTTAAATAAAATAACTATGATCATACTTAAATTAAATAAAGCTAAAAACAATTTGGCTTGAACAATAACTTATAAAGTTATTGTGATTGTGTGATTGAACTATTATTGGTGCGTATATTAATTCTAACAAGTGCAATTGTTGCATATATCATTAGTTACTTTTTTGGATGATTGATCAATTTTAATAGTGGGTAAATAAATAAGTATGTTCAACATAACAAATTAATATTGACTAAAATCTTTGTTGGATTTACTAAGATGAATTAGTTGGAATAATCATTGATCCTGTTTATTTGATTATTATAATCTAAGTTATCTTAGTAATATAGGATTTTTTATTAGTGAATAACATCATCGTGATTTTAAACAAACCATGAAGTATTTTACACTCATAAAAAGGCATCTTGTATTTAATACTAAAAGCAATTAAATCCGTCTTATTCGATGTATTTAACGTCTTGACAGGCTCGTATGGAGTCAAGATATTTTGTCACAACATTAACAACCTTGTTAGGTGAATTTTTTTAAAAAAATTTAACCATAGTTATATCGATTCCCTTACTGATGAAACAAAATGACTGGTTTATTATTAAGAATCAAGTTTTAACAAATGAAATAAGTACAGATGCAAAGTAATATTATGAAGTTTTTCGGACTATAAAGCTTGGAAATGTTTTATCGAATAGGGCTGGTCGTTGCAATAATTCATTTTTAGGCTCCCGAATACTAAGCTCCATTTCTTTTGACCTCAAAAATCCGCACAAAAACTTCTTAGCGCCAAAATCAGCGCCGCTTACACATATCGCAAGAAACGGCAGACATTAAACATGAAATATTCGCGGCAATATATTTGTATGCGTGTCGTGCGGCCTAAGCGCTCGTTTATCAATACGCCCTTCGGCGGATCTCGGGTAGCAGCATACGAAAACATCTGAGAAATAACAATGGCAGTGTATGAAGGGAAGAAATGATATTTAGACTTTGGTATTTTTATGCTAACGACACAGTAAACCTGCGATTTACAGCAGTATCTTAACTTCGCAAAAACGGCCAAATTGACGTAACTTCAAGTCGAACGACAAGCTAGTAGTATGTTTCTGATGAAATGTCACGTGATGTGACAAACGACTGATCAATGATGATGAGGCAACATATCTTCTGAAATAAGAATAAAAATAATAAGGATGACCAGACCGTCATTTTTAATTTAAAAATCTGTCGCATTTAGAATTTTGTATATTTTTAATTTTACTAAAAAAGAAATACGATCTTATTCTCATAGAGCATTTTGACCTAATGGCATTATCGATTATCAGTAACCATTCCCAGGTGTAATGAAATCAAGTAACCTTCGTGATGGAGTTTCCCTCAGGCCCTTACTCGACCTTGTCCTTTAAAACTGACGTAGCCCTTAATGGACAAGACGTCGTATAATTATCTATTCTTGAAACACTCTCGGGTTTTAAGAGCAATCGACTCTCGACCTTAGGGGAATACTTGCCTATAAACTAAGCCAAAGTTTTCCAAAAATATAAAAATGTCGAGTATCTTTGATAACGTTATAGTTTAAGTACAATTATGGTCTATGGTAGAATTTATTTTATCAAGGTATTGTATTATATTTACGGTCACCACTCAAACTCGAGTTCTTGAACTAAATCTTAATTATTAAGTATATATTTAACTAGCTGTCCCGGCGAACTTCGTACCACCACTTGATTTTATTTTTTTGTACATTTTTCCAAAGTTTTATTCTGTCTGCTATTCGGGGCGGAGACAAATCCAACTATTCAAAGATCATGAAAATCGGTCCAGCCGATCTTGGCTTATAAATGGTGTAAATAACCCGACTTTGATTTATATTACTAGATATATAGATAGACTAGCTGTTCCGGCGAACTTCGTATCGCCCCTGATATTTTTATTGTGATTTTTTCCGATATTTTACTTAATAGTTATTTTGCTATTCGGAGCGGAGGCAAATGTTATAAATCAAGGATCTTGAAAATCGGTTAAGCCGTTCTTGACTTATAAATAGTATAACTAACCTGACTTTGTTTTATATTTATATGTATGGATTTAAAGAGAAAAATCCTATATATAAAGGGTGTCCCGTAACTCAAGGATAACCTCCACATACAGGGTTACATTGCAATGGGGTGCAAAATTTACATATTAATAATAGATATGTAAATTTTGCACCCCATTGCAATGTAACCCTGTATTCTATACATCATGGTAAACAACTTTTGTTATATGACTTTTGCAAAGCATGAAACTTTTATTGACTTTCCATACAAAATTACCAAACAGCCGATTGAATTTGTTTAAAAAAAACTCTACACGGGGTTACATTGCATAGGGGTGCCAAATCTTTAGGAGTGGCTTAGAATCAGTAACTTAATGAAACTGTGCAATGAACAAGATTACTTTTTCACATTTAATTATTCCTATCCGCTGTTATAAATCGGACGCATGGATAACTTAACTCTTTCATGAAAAAATTGTAACGTAGGTGCACTACGTAAGGTCCTTGTAGGCTCGCCGTACCTACCTTTTGCGCTCCTGTGCAAATAGATTATCATTGCGACCAAAATATCCGCTCATGGAAAAGTAGGCGCTAAGAGTGAAATCCATTAAAAATCCTTATAATTCTTAATTTGTTAAGTATTTGAAAAAAAAAAAACTTCAACCTAAAGGCACGAATGTTATAAACAACTAAACCAATTTTGAAAATATACAAAAACGTGCTTTAAAATATAAATGTTTACAAGCTCACGATATTCGCGGTAGTTTGAAATATTTTTAGTGTTTATTAGAAATAATAACTAGTATTTAGATACAACAGGTATAACTTCAACATATAAGTTACATGATATATTAATTTCCACATCCTAAATTTGTGCAAAAACACCTCTTTTACGTGTATTCTCCTTACCCTGCGCCTTAAGGAAAGATGCCCAGAAGGTTGGCCCGCATTGCCATGCTGAATAGCTAAACTAATAAATATTTCAAATTATTTCAGAACTTTTTAAATTCAAGTTTAGATCTAAAAAATCATTTTGTAATATGATGTCAGTTGGTTTAACGTTGATAGAGACAGACTAGGTTTTTTATTCCAAAAAACAAGTCTAATGACGTGAAAGTGGTTTTACAAAAACTCTTCGTTGTCTTGCCGTCAAATAAATCGTTTATTTACTGAATTAAACACAGGTATTATTGTAACGTAGTGTGTCAAAAAACTGACGCATGTATATATTTTTTATTGACTCTAATTAGGTTAAATTCTGATTTAAGAGAATCGTGCAAGTGTATTACTTCGGTCAAGGAGTTGTTTTAAAAAAGGAAGCAGTTAAAATAAACGTTTACGATACGTTCGTCGCTAGGTAGAGGGGATACGTTTACGTACATTCCTGGATCAAGTAAGAAGAGTGCTATCATTACTTCGCCACGAAACCGCTAAGAACCCTATTCTACGAAACATCTGCAGTTTTACACCTTACACTTTTCTATTTTCAGAAACTAGTGCTGCTAACAATATCGATTAACATGCTTACCTAATTACATCTCAACAAAAACATAAAAGAGGTTATTGTATACGACTGTCAATATATTGGATCAAAACTAATTAGTTATTTTTAATTTTAAACCGAGATCTTAATACGAGAAATACTTTGGTTCAATATTTGGATACGGCTCTATTAAGATTATAGAATTAACGAAAATATAAGTTAGATAACGATCTCGAGAGAACTCTCTTTTTCAAGTTCAAGTTAAAGTTATATAATATATAGAATGTAATTTGTTTTTTAAATATTTATTGTCTTTGTTCAAATAAATTGGAATAATGTATATTTTTGGAAAGGCTTGTAAGATAGGCTATTATTTTGGTAATAGTATTTTATCGGTAAAATTATTATCTAACTGAGAAGATGTCACTTATAAAATAAGCTTGTATAGGATGTAACAAAAAGGTGGTACTACTGCAACTTTCAGTTGAATTTGAATTAAAAAAAGGTTGTTGTCATATACTGGAATATATGACGTCATATACTGGAATATATGACAACAACCATTTTTTAATTCAAATAATTTAATACATATACGTAGGGCCATCTCAAGCTACGCCAATATTTTTGTCTTTCTACCTACATCCAGCTAAATCAAGCAAGCGATACTCCACACTGCGTTTACCATCATGTGCGATTCCTATACTCGTTTACTCCAATGACTATAGGCTAGGATTCATTAAATTTTATACGTAATATCGATATCGATACTATAATATTGGGTAGCACCAATACTTTAGGTTATAACCGTTTCTCTCGTACCATTGTAAGGTTTTATCCTCGCTCCAATGTAACGTTGGAAACAGAATGCAGTTGTCGACATGCAAACTGCAGTGTTGAGTTGCAAAGTGATACTTGCTTTAAAATATGCGCATTTGATACTCCGATATAAATACCTTTGCAAAGAGGCCGACATAATATTAGAATCTAATATATTTCATATTGAATGCTTCCTGTGTAAAAAGGTAAAAAAAATTCCAATTGAAAACCTGAATTTGACATTATAATTTTAATTTCTCAATTTTGACCTATATAAAAAAACCTTCAATATGTGTTTGCCTGCTGCGCGAGTGGCAAGGGTTTTTCCTCATCTGCTTAATTAATTCATTATTCTTAATGTCGAAAATTCACTGTATAATAATCTAGTCTAGTATAATGGGCGGGTCGGGTAGCGGGTCGTCATAGTAAATCCATTTCATGCTAATAAACACACTTATTAAGAGGTCGGTGGGGCATATACTCGTAGCTCGTAGAACTGAAGGCCGATGGGGCAGAAAGGTTCTAGAATGGAAGCGAGGCAAGCGCAGCGTAGGATGTCCACAAGGTTGACAGACGACCCTGTAAAGGTTGCAGGAAGCCGGTTATTGCAGGGCGCTTCTAACCGGCTAATTTGGAAGTCACTGGAGGAGGCCTATGTTCAGCAGTGGATGTCCTATGAATAAAATGATGATGATGATCAAGAGGTGACTCAAAGTAGCAAGATGTTTCAGCGTTCTAGTGTCATGCATCTCTTGCAGCACTTCCTGTTTAGTAGCAAAAATGCATAAGAGATTTCTGAAAAATAAAGTTTTTTTAGGACTTTATTAGTCTTAGCTTAGCCTAGCCTAGCTTTCGCAGAAGTTACCTAATCTTTACTTATTCCAATCATTTTTATCAGTGGATAAACTGTGGATGCAGGGGCTTAACTACGAATGCTAAACAGTACGTAAGCAGTGTTGTTATTCTTACGTCAAACTCTATACAGAAAAAACGAAACAAGGTTGAAGAAACATCGTTATAGGAGTTCATAATTAGGTATTTAGCTATTAAAATGACGGATTTTTTTTTGTATTTTATACATTATAGTCCAAAAAACACATTCTATAGATACTAACATAAATAATTATATTCAAAAATATGTGTCGATTGTCAAATATTCATGACAATTGCATCTTTATTATTTGCCTTTCCTCGCCTAAATTGTATCGCACATTTGTAACTACATTCGCGGCACAAACGTTGGTCGCGAAACATTTTTCTTCGCTTTCGCAAAATCAGTCAACAACTCGAATTGTTGAGATGGCCGGGTCCTTCGACCCTCGTCTCTCACCTGATTGCGGAACCCAAATCGACCCCACGGGACCATAGCTCTAAATGGGCTGAAAATAGAGCCTTTTATCCTATGAAAAGAGCCAACGACACGACCGACAAACCGTAACTGGCACGTGAGTGGCTGTACCAGTCCTGAATAGTTTATAAAGCATTTTGCTACTTCTATTCAATTATTTAGTGAAACTTTTGTCTTAGTAGGCAAAGAACAAATTGACGAAGAATCTCGCGCCTTTCGAAGGCCTTAAGGTCTTGTTTGTAGTAGGAAAAATGAGGCATTTCTCACTATTGTTGAAAATTATTCTATGTCATGCAGTTGTAAACATGTAAGATACCATTTAGTATTATTTTGTTTATTTGACTATACTATAACGAAATGTGTAAAGAATGTGAAATTATGACAATTTCAACGAAAATTTCTGACACGCGTGTTTCACATAAGTATGAAACATGTAATCCGAAAAAAATACTTATCCATGGTTCATCGTGATACTTGTCCTCGTGCGAATTTGTTATGATATTTACCTATTTTATGTTTTTGTAAGTTTAATTTATTGGAAAACATTTTTTTTTGACAGCGACACAAGACAACATAAAATATCTGTCTGAATTATGTCGTGCATCATGAAATCGATTTATTATACATATATAATATATAAACTGCTTTTTGCATTTTTTTTTCAAATAGATACTGATAAAATTATTATTTTTATAAATTTAGTCCTCGATTGCCGAGTCTGCACGATATTTACAAACAAGTCACACTTCGGTCTCAGTGTCGTTTAATAGGCAACCCTCACCTGACTACAGGGCTGTCACTCAGTTATGTACTGACTCGCCTAAATTTAGTTTAGAGAGAATTGAATTTGAATTCTGCGCAACTGTTTTGCCATTCACGAGTATAGTATTAAATTAATTAAGTAGTAGGTGAAAGTATTAACGCAATTACACATAATATTTTCATTTTAAGCATTTGATTTTCGTTCTGTGGTAGTAATAGGAATAGAAAATAAAACCGTTTTCATTTAATTTGGCACTATTTGTTGAACTCATTTCTTATCAATGTGTAGTTAAAAAAGTCTAAATAAAAAAATCTATTATTGAAAAATTATGGAATATTTTTTTTGACATCCATTGGCTTTATAATAGGAAAACGAGTTTATTTATTACATCTACTTTAAAAAAATGTTTATTTAGGGTGTTTGATTTTATTCATAGATGCACATTCCACTTACATCTTTCAGTTAAAGCTTCATACTTCCTTACTTAAGACGGCGCAGTGACCCAAAATGAGCCTTGGCCTCCAAGAATAAGGATTTCCATTCGGGTCTTCTCTGCGCCACCTCTCGCCAATCATCGACGTGAAGCTCGCGCTGGTCCTTCGTAACCTTGTCTACCCAGCGATATCTGGGACGACCGAGAGGTCGTCGGCCATTCGGTCGCCCCAAGTACGCTTTCTTCACCGCCTGATCCTCTCCCATTCTTTCTATGTGGCCGAGCCAGCGAAGTCTGTGAGACTTTTTTTCGCCGATGATGTTTGGCTCGGCCACGAGATCTTCCAACTTCAAGTTCTTTCTTCTCCTCCAGGTGCCATTCTCTGTCTGTACCGGCCCCAGAATCTTTCTCCAGATTTTTCTTTCAGTTACCAGGAGTTTGGTCTTTTCTTAGAACGTGAGTGTCCAGGTCTCGCAGCCGTATATGAGGATTGGTCTTATCACCGACTTATAAATACAAATTTTGGTACGTTTGCTAAGATGTATAATGATAATAATGTACATACACTGCAATTAAAATAAATTATAGTAGGTACTTGTATCGGCTGAGTGATGTGTAAACTTAAGATGTGTACCAATAGAAAAACTCGTTTATTTGACAATGGTAGCGACTATCCCAACAATGCTATCGCTAAGATAACGGAAAATAGATTTCTCTCAAACACAATACTTTCCACCTAAATCGGCAATAAGCTTTAAAGTTAAGAGCAGCCGCAATTTTGCCGTGGGGCCGGCAGATGTGGCTTAAAAGGTAAGGTCCAGATACACGCCACGATTTGTCGGAAAGTCGTAACTAGAGATGTAATATTCCTGAATCTGACCGGTCATTTATGGTCAAATACGGTCAAATTAAATCAAACATTCCTGTCTAATTAAATCCTAATATGTAAATACTATTATTATTTATTATAGTGTGCCAATGAAAAAAAAGCAGTTTTTTTTACTTATTTAAAATATTATGTATAACGTGTTTTTTTAAATCGCTTGACTGTTCATAGACTTGGTTTAAATCTAGTCTATAACAGTATCTAGTCAAGCAGTTTTAGAATAAGAGGGAACAAGTAAATTTTACGCACAAAAGGCTTTTAATATCGTTGTTCTCGCCAGTAAAAAAACTTGCATAACATAGTTGCTCAGAATAACATAAAACACGCTTAAAAATTTCTTATAAATTCGTGGTAAAATCGATAACCATTCACACGACCATCGGAACCAAAAATCGGAAGGTTTGCAGCGAGCAAAAGGTGCCTAATCCGGTAATGTAGGACCCTACATCGAAATAACATTTTAAACTTTCACATTTTGAGGTCAGCCTAAAGTCAACTTCGTTCTAATTTGTGACAGCCATGGAATTAATTTGGAAACTGTGAAAACAACCGGAGGGTAAATGCCTGATTTTGATGACGGTTACTGTTTTTTAGAGATTATGAAGGTGTGTTTATGTTTGGTGGCGTAAAATATGTTAATGTCAGCTTGCTGCTTACACACGTTAGTAAAATTTTAATACGAAGCAATAAAATATGTACCTAATATAGATATTACTATTACCCATTTAAATTTATACATATAAATTACCTATACCAATATTAAACTATAATACCTAAACGTCATGTCAGATGGGTTTGAATATAGGCCTTCCCCAATCAAATGACTTTCAGAGTGGCCGGTTGGAAGCGGCTTTGCACCTTTACCAGGCCGTCATTCCACTTTGTGGATGGACGTCCTACGCTGCGCTTGTCAGTGCGTGGCCTCCATTCTCGAACACTTCTGCCCCTTCGGCCGTCAGTTCTACGTGCTTGTGCACCCACTGCCACTTCAGCTTGATAATTCGTAAGGCTATGTCAGCGACTTGTGTACGTTTACGGATCTCCTCATTTCTTAAGGCAATGTGCCACACAATGCCCTAATTCTTAGAACAATTTGGTTCTAGTGTTAAGCATTAAAAATATCAAATGTATAATTCACAAATTGACTTTTCAAATTATTATAATTGTATTATTGCAGTTTACTTTTTATAAGAAAAAATGAAATAAAATGTATTCTATCAAAATAAAATGCAAATACCAATATTCACAATACTTTTCATCCATGGCTCACCCCTTGAAGGCTACAGAAATAATGTATTAGTTGTAGAAAGTTCCGAAAGTAGTTAATTGTATTACGTTAAGGTTGTCACTTGATGTTATTAACATTTTAAACGTAAACTCAATTAACTCTATCGGCTCACGTTGACACTCCAGTAAGCTTCATTCATTCTAAACTAAGGGCAACAAACTCTCAGACCCTAAAAACAACTGGCAGATTCGCTTACAAAGGAATCCGAACAGAGCGATCCGCTGGCTGGGAGGGCATGATTGATGAAAACACGGCTTTGAGATTTTGTACGGGAGGAAAAAGTGGAAAAAGTTGTTCGTTTGTCATGGTGGACGGAACAATACATTTGTTTTACAATTTCCCAAGAACAAAGTTTGGGTTGTAACTTGTAGTTCATGTTGTGACGAATTTTTCGACGTATTATTTTTAGCACAAACATTGTTGTTTTTTTAATGCAAGATTGTAAATGTCTATTCATTGACAGATCGGTTGTGTGAAGCTCAGTCATGGTTTTTATTTAGATTTGGTTTATCAAAACTTTCAAGTACCTTAATTATGTTGTTTGAATATTTTTAGAAATACGAGTACATGATAGTTTTTCTTCATTAGATGGTTAGCTTGGTGACAATTAACAGCACAAGAAGTGAGAGAAAAGTAAAAATTAAAGTCATTCTGCTTAGTATATCTTTAGACAATTTTTAGACAGTATATTATTTCGAAAGTCAGAATAGTCAGATTTAATACGAGTTGATTATTAAGATGTTATAAATAACTTACCATGCGACACACAATTGCTTAGACTTGAAATCCTTGACTAAGGAGCAATTTGTCGCTTAAGGTTTGTACCAACCCTACCCTCGCAAATCAAGTACAAAGATAAATTATTATTTAAAAAAACAATACATCTTATTAGAAAAATAACAATTATATGACGAATTTACCAATGACCATACTTTCTCCGTTAATTGCATACAGCGAACCCTGACTTTGATAAAACAAAAAAAATACAGCATTTGAAACAAAAGGATACTAGGTAGCTACACGATTAACTCTGAAGGCAAACCCACGTGCACACCATACGATTGAGCAAGAACACTCGAAGTCAGATGTGGTCAACCTTTGAATGTTTAAAACTTTACAATAATTTATTAATTTTTAATTTTCATAATGTATTTAAAAAACGTAGGCCTTGAATGTGAGAGCATTCAGTTATTTATAATAAGTTGGATATCTTTACATCAATAAACGTTATTAAAGAATATTTACAGAATAGATAAAATGGAGGGAAAAGAGGAAAAATTAAACTTTCAGTCACTCATGCTTGGTTTGGTTATTAGTAGGAAAATTATTATGAATCTAGAAAGGTTAATAAGTGTTTGAAAATATGTTATGTTATTTTAAAGTAAGGCACGTAGATTATAGAAGGTTGAGCACCCCTGGAAATTAGGAGAGTTCGGGTGTCAGCTTTTAAAACATGGGACGCGGGGGATAGATGATGGTTAAATAGGTTTAGCAGCTGAGTCTCGAGACAGTTGACCGTGAGTTTCGAATTCGATTACACCCTGATGGGTGGGTGACGTGTGTGTACTACGGCAGCGTCCGTGAGTTACGTTGATCAGTTAGAATACCTGTTGAGAAGTTAATTAATTTATATCTGATGTCAAAGTTGTAAAAATTATATTTAACAATACTTTTGAATATTAATTACCATAACTTTCAGGATTTTATTATTGACACAATTTCTTTAAACAGGATTTTAACAGTTTTATTATTATTTAAAGAACCTATTTCTAATTTATTTTATTGTAATGCATATTAATTTTGCTTGAGTAATTTTAATTATGTTTTACCTTTATTTTTAAATGTTGATTTTCAGTTAATTTAAGTGTGTTGTTTTAAAACTCACATGAGTGTATTTTACAAATTGAAATTCATTGATTTGTTTTATTTGACGGTTTTGATTACGGTTTACCTGTACTGGTGCGGTTTTGATTACTATTTTAGCGCTTATTATTTTTGAAGTCGTTTATTTTAATATTTCTAGGTTCGTAAATATGTAGTTTAGCTGGAGGTACTGTTAGGTAGGGAAACCCTTAATCCTATCCTAATCTCTGTCTCATCCCTCACTCTAAATGTAGCTCCATTCATTTAGGTTTTTGGTGTAGTTAGTAAGTAGGTAGTTAGCGAATGGGCTATTTTTAGGCTTCCATCCTTATTAAATCCTTTATACCATATTCCTATATCCACAGAACTGAGAAAAGAATTTAATATAAATTTTGTACTTTAAATTTTAAATATTTTAAAATAATTTTTGTCTCTTACTTCCGACTATCGTGGGAAGACTACCAAGGGTAAAGTATTTCTGAACGTTTTAAATTCATGCAATGCGTGCTGATGTAGGGATATCGGTGGCTTTTTAGGTCAGATCTCCAACACTGGTCAGAAGTCATGGTTATCTTTGGATCAACTTGTATAATAAAAGGGTCATTAGTATATTCTCAAAGTATAACTAAAAGTGTTGATTCCAAGTGATGCGGGTTGTTGTGGTAATACCGATGACATCACATAGGTCGAAGTCTTCAGGATAGATCTATAAGAGTTGTCATGGGTGTTGTTGGATCAACTTTGTATCATTATGGATTTAGCATTTTCAGATAAGTAATTATCTTAGGGACCCCGTACCTTTGGTTGACTTTACATGAAGTCAGGTAGATTTTAAGTTTAAGTAGTTAGTATTTTATATTAAATATCTTTAGGCTCAGTTATTCCCCTTATTTGCGCATAATTTACGTTAAATGCGTTTTTCAGGTAGGTCCTATTCTTATGGAGGTGACAGATTGCTTTTGGGATAACGTTTATCATATGGTCACCACTCCTGAATATGAGCGTTTGGTGTGGGGCTCTTCAGGGCCCTTCGGGGCTTCACTTTCCTCTTCCTTGAATGCGCATACACCCAGGAAACTCTAGAGAAACTTAATTAAAGCATCCACGTACCTCTAAAAGAATTTGGTTCACTACTATAATCACAACGCACGGTCCTACCATTTGAACTAGACGATCACACTGCCAATTTAGATTTTTAAAAGAAAGAACCAAATAGGTTAGTTAAGTATTTAATTATTTATATACAGATTAGAATATTTTGGGAGTAAGGGGGGGATTGTTACAGGTTGAGGTCAGGATCTAAAAAGGAAACATGTTTACTAGGCGGTTCCCCAAGCAAATGACCTTCAGCATTAATTTTTTTCTTCCCCTACGAAACGCCTGAGAAACAGAAAGTCGTAGATCATACATAATTGTCAGAAATAATCACTAAGGAACCAATTAAACATTTTTTTTGGCTAATTTTGAGTATTTTAATTTTCTATCGATTGCTCAGAGCAAAAAATTAAGATAAGGATTACTTACGGTGAAGATGCATATAATACATTTTTATCGACGTAGTTTAAAAGTCTGTTGTATATAAATATGAAAAAGAGTAAATAAAAAAATTTAAACATGATTTTAAAGATCAAATATCAAAGATAATCGTTATGTCTTTCAATTATTTTTATAATCATTAATTAAGGAGTAGAAAGCTGCTAAAAAGTAGGAAGAAATGAGTCTTAATGTAATATATGATAATTTCTAAATTACACCCAAACTCTTGTATTTTGAACATTATATTGGTAGGCTACATAATAATTTATGTATTAATGAAAATTTATGTTATTCCGCAACAAATTTTTGCTTCTATCAATGAAATATTTGATGTAAGCACCGTGTCAAGCATTGATAAATATAATCGAATACATAAATATGTTGATCTAGTAAATATTCAACCATCTTCGTGACATCAAAGTCGACATCAGTCAAAGGATTTCGTTTCAATCTAGTAAACAAATTCGACATAATTATCTCACTTGGTTGAGTCCTTTTCTCCTTGCGAGTGTGAAAGGGACAGTTGTATGTTTTCAATTAAGATCTCTGAACATTCCTTGCTGAAAATAAACTGAGTCGGCGTTAATCTTTGGGTCAAATAGAGGTATAAAACCTTATCTGTTGGATAGAGTGTATTTCTGTAGAAAGTGCGTATCTTAGGGCAGAGTTATTGTGTTGTTTAGTTGACTGTAAAATGTTACCGTAAATATCTGGAATGTAGTAAACTGGATGAAGTTGACATCAGTTGAAAAACTTATTAAAAAGGCTTAACCTATAATTATCTACAATTTTACTCAAGAATAAATAATATTGACAGCGTAAAAATAAAATCTTGATCATCATTATAATTAACCCACGTCAAGCCACTGCGACATAAGTTTTTACCAATGTCTGCCACTGACTGAGCCCGATTCGCGGCTATTATTTATATCTACTGCCAGCAGTTTTGCGATCAGCGCTCCATCTTGTCGAAAGGCGCCTTACTATTCGTTTGCCAAGTCGCGGTCTCCACTCAAAAATACGTGCACCTCATAGGTTATCGGTTCTACGAAAAATGTGACCAGCCCACTGCCACTTCAACTTGCTTATCTTTTGAGCTACTTTATTAGATTATAGATAGATAGATTACTTTAGTTTTCTGTTGGATGCCCTAATTTCTCTATAGGATAAAATGAGCTATAGAGCTCGCTGAGCAACTTAAAATTTGTGTATTATTCATAACGTGAGTATTTAGCACGTACCTACCCATGATCATTAAAATAGGTACTGGTGATATATTACTTAGGACTGGTTTAAGAATGAACTATTTTTGGTTTTCTTAAACTGTTTTAGTTAAATCGTGCGACAAGATTGTTTAGATCTGACAAGATGAAATACCTAAGTGTACTAAAGGCCTCTGACTAGGTTTCACGACTAGTATCAAGCGGCAGAAACCGGGACCAACTTTTAACGTGCCTTACGAAGCACGGAGATGCTATTGATAAATGTCATTCAATATCTTCGGAATGGTAACCCTTCAACTCAGAACCGCAGCGTAGGTTGCTTAACTCAACCAATCTGCACTAGCCTCGCTTGGTTGAGTACTCTACCAAAACACTTCATAGTTTAGATGAGGCCTGTACCCTGTTAGTGGGTCTTAAATAGGCTACCTTTCATCATCATCATCATTTTAGCCATAGGACGTCCATTGCTGAACATAGGCCTCCCCTAATGACTTCCAGATTGGCCGGTTGAAAGCAGCCTGCATCCAGCGGCTTCCCGCAACCTTTGACAGGTCGTCTGTCCGACTTGTCCAGTGATGACATATGGAACGGAAACATGGCCTCTCAATATGGGCCACACGGCGTACTATGGAAAGGTCTATGCTCGGTGTTTCCTTGTGAGATTGAATCAGAAATGAGGAGATCCGTAAACGAACAAAAGTCGCTGACATACGAGTAGCCCAACGGATTAATAGCAAGCTGAAGTGGCAGTAGGCGGGGCACATAGCACGTAGGCCGCGTACCGGCAAGCGCAGCGTAGGACGTCCATTTAAAATGTGGTCAGACGACCTGGTAAGGGTTGCAGAAAGACGCTGAATGCAGGCCGCTTCCAACCGGCCAATCTGGAAGTCAATGGAGGCCTATGTTCAGCAGTGGACGTCCTATGGCTGAAATGATGATGATGTCCACCTTGTGGGTAGACGTTCTACGCTGCGCTTGCCAGTACGTGGCCTCTTTTCTAGAACCTTTCTGCCCCATCGGCCGTCAGTTCTACGTGAAAGGTTAACTTTACTTTTATTTGTTATTCTGTTTTAAACTTCTAGCTTTGTAGGTTAGTCATCATACGCCAAAACGATTTGGCAAATTTTAGTTTCAATATGTAATTCGCAAAATCAAAAGGCAGGTTTGCTTCGCTTCTCTTTTATACTCTTATAGTATTTGCTGAGATCCATTTATGTATCTTGATGCAAGCAATGGGCGGATAAATAAATATTGCTAAATTCTAATCCTTTACTAAAAATTTTTTTTTGTAAGAATCAAGGCAGTTCTTGCAGCATACATAGAACCAAATTTCAGTTTAGCAATTAACGTTCATAGTAAATGTTATTGTCAGTTTACTCATTGTACATTAAATTAATTAATTAAGCCGCATCCTAAGTCTCACAGATGCTATCTGTCGGAGCCCCAACGTATCCAATCACATTACTTTTTGTTAGAACAATATTACTCAGACAAGGTTCACGTTTGCTGCCCTCAGTTGTAGTTAAAATAAAACCAACAATATATTTTTTATTTTTTTTAGGTTATTATATATATTTTATTAATTTAGGTTTACCGACGTTTGCTTACATTATATTAAGAAAATTTCTTAAAGGCAATAAAATGTAACTGAATTTAACAACATTTGAAGGTGAACCACATATACACATTATTAATAACATTCACACTACAGATTATTTTTAGTTTGTGTGATCGTTGGTATATATATTTTTTTGTAGATAAATATTTTAATGTGTTATTACATAATAATGATACGATGTTAATTACAATTGTGTGTGTAAAATTGTATATTTGGCACTCTGCACTACTTTTCCTTTTCTTTATGGTGTTCCTGACCCGATTTTTATCTGGAAGAGACAGCTTTTAGCGATAAGACCGCCAAAATTGTACATCATTCTGTAAACATCAACTGTAACTTCTTTGTATGGTGTACAGTGAAGAGTATCTATCTAAAGTGAGCAACGGTATTTATTTGATAGTTTTTTTTATTATTTTCATTATTTCTTAGTAACATTTGGAAACGATTTTCATCATCATCATCATGTCAGCTGATTGGATTCCACTGCTGGAAGTAAGCCTCCCCTAAAGAGCGCCAAAGATCAAAATCTCCCGCTCTTTTCATCCATCCACTACCTGCCATCTTTCTAAAGTCAGTCTATCGAGCTGGTGGGCATCCTTAACTACGTTTTCCAAGACGTGGTCTCCACTCGAGAACCCGTTTACTCCACCTTTCATCGGTTCTGCGACAGATGTGGCCGGCCCCCTGTAACTTTAGCTTGCTACATTTTAAAACTATAACAATTACTTTGGTCTTTTGCCGGATAACCTCGTTTCGGATTTTATCTCTTATAGAAATTCCAAGCATCGACCTTTCCATAGCTTGCTGAGTGACGTGAAGTCGGTGGGTTTGGAAACGATGATCTACAAAAAATACATAGCTGTACCACATAAGGTGTGGATGTACCATATTAGCTGTGACAGTGGTACTAGCAATGTATTTTTTGATAAAACTTTATTTCACAGATTTCGAAATGTACAAATAAGGGACTTGGTACCATGTGGAATTTTCTGCCTGTCGATCATTGCGGTTAACTGTTCTGTTTGGGCTATGTCTTAGTGCTGTTGGTTAATTGTTTTTATTTGTTTGATCTGTTTGTTTTCTTCTTATAAATGTAATTAATTTACGAATGGTTTTCATCATATTACGATTGCTTACCTACAATTAGTGATTTTGTCTTTGTGTACTTATTGTTTTTTTTAACGTAAACACCAATAATAAAGGCTTTTATGTATATGATGACTAGAATAACACATAAATAGTACTAATGTGGTCTAAATAAGTATGAAACTCTTTCAACAATCACACCAAATCCAGCCCTAACGATCGACATATTTATAATGAATATTATATCTTCTTCTTCAACTATACGGTCAATCCCGGTTGCGTCCAAAGCCATTGCTTTGGAGCCCAGGGTCCGCTTTCCTTGATTTACTTCTCCACTTCGCGCGGTCTTGAGCGTCTCTAGTTGTGAGATCATTGGCACGCATGTCAGCCCTCACAACGTCAAGCCGGCATTTCTTGGGTCTACCCCTTTAATGAATATCATATCTATACTAAGATTATAAAGCGTAAATATTCCTTACGGGATTTAACTACGGTCACCTAGTTTTGTAGTCCAAAGCAGAAACCAATAGATCAATAAAAGCCATTAATTTCTCCTTGAGTTAAAAAAAAGAAAAATAAATTGATTCGAAATAAAGAAAAAAACTTTACAAAGATTAAGGACTTAAAATTATTCGTATTTTTCCTGCTTTCGTAATACAATTTACATTTCTAAAAATAGTAGAATCTCTCATAGACTATAATAATTTGGATTGTTTCGTTATGATTTGTTTTAGATTTTTGAATAAAAGGATGAGGCGATTTCAACAGAATTTAACAAGCTTTTGATTGAAAGGTCTAATTGCTTGGGTCTTTGTGGATTCTTTGGTTAATGCTGTAATGAGATTTTATGTTTTTTACGGATATAAAAAAAACTTTTCATAAAAAAAGAATAAATTTAGTCTACATTCGAATTATTACATTTTTAGTTTTATAGGAATAAGTATTTATTTTATTACTTTGTCAGTAAGAGGCCGCTATTGCAAAGAGAAAAGTTTTTTTTTTCAGCATGACAATTTTAAATAGCTAAGAGATTTTTGTGTCGACTATACTGTACCTACACCGAACAGGCGCGTCGCGCTGTCATCTATTTTGCGGAAAATCGGTCGATCCTATTGTCTATGCACAGAATTGTACGGCATAGAAAATAGGGGGCCTATTGACCATTTGTCCTTTTGAATCTGGTTGAAAATCATCACGTATTGTTCCTGGAGGAAGTATGGTGCATTTCAAAATCCCAAAGACCGTTCAATAGCCAAAAGGATGGCAATGAATCCTATCAGGTGACCTTATTTATTAGCAAAATTCTTTCTAGGGGGCAGTTCTGCATATACAACAACTTTTTCAATGGGACTTACATCGATATCTCGACAAAAAAAAAAACTCTCCATTACAAACTAATGTCAGCTGGTCGGCGGTTTAGTATTTTGGTAGAAAAGTTTTTTTTTGCCCATAGAATAAGTTCAAATAATCCTTTAATGACAGTCCTTCTAGCAGTTTCTTGCAAGGAATCCTGCTACTGGCTTCATGCCCCCCAATCAAAAAACCTGTGCCGAGGACATCATTTCAGGTGTGTGTGTAGGCTTGCGCATCGGGGCTCCAGTTTGCGAGCCACACCATGTCAATGCGGCAAGAAGTTACACAGATTCGGTCATTGGTCTCTGTTGCCAGCAAAGCGTTGAGCATCTCTCCTTTTACGCTGGAACCTCGTGGGTTGTCCGTGATGACGGCAAGAAACCTGATGATCTTACACTCATTCCCAAGGATTAAGGTCGGACTCTAGTATGGGACTTGTGCCGATACATTAGCCCCTTCTTATCTCAGGGAATCAATTGTAAAAGCAGGGGCTGCAGCAGAGTTAGCGGAAGATTCCAAGTGGCACAAAAATTGAATTCGATTTCAAAAAATAAAAAGCTGGTTCGTTCCTCGAAAAAAGACTCTAGCCACAAAGCGTTGCCAGTATCCTCGCCTCCTTGGCTCAAGGACACGCTTTTATATAAAGTTTTTTCTAAATGTTCTAGTTTTATCAAATAAAGAAAAATATCATGAATTTGAAAAATAAAATCAGCCCCTAAGATGAAGTAAGCTAACAAATAAGGACCTATAGCCAGTGAAATTCACGCGCGATTCTCATGCGGGACGACAGGAGTTGGCTCGGGTGACATACGCTAGGTATTCTGCCGTTTGCCTCGGATGGCATACTTACGCTAGGTATTCTGCTGTCATAACGAAAAAAAGCACAACTTTTTTTGTGAAATTAGAGTTCATTGAGATTTTTTGTGATAGGTATACATATTTCGGATCAAAAAAAAGAAGCATACATGCAACCTTAGTATCTCAAGTTTAAAAAAATATTATGTGCGCTTTTGCATTACGAAGGCAGAATTATCGAAGTATTAGTTCTGAAAGTGCTCAACTTCCCCACTGCACTACCTGCCGCGGCTGATACGTAGCGCACCTCGTCCCCGACTGCAACTGTCGCTCAACATGAGTATCGTGCATGAACTTGACGGTGCTATAGTCTCTGGTAATTATCAGACTTCATAACAAACGGCTGTCTGACCTAGTGGTGCACTATCTGGACCACAAAACCAAGGCATTTGCAGGTACAAATACAGTACAGGCACACGTTTTAGGTTACGAGCATTTGTATTCGAATAATTATGTTCTACTATCTCGCGGCAAGTCCGCGCAAATGTCGAATTCCACAAACTTCCAGTCACAATTTTACTCCCTTAATCCCTTGGTACTCACTTACGGTATTCAAGGAATTGTACAATTAAAAAATTTTAGGTACAGTGGTTTTAGCTGATCCGTCAGTCAGTCAGTCAGATTTGCCTTATACAGATTTATTTATTTGCCATGCTACAAGCTTCACTTAATTTGCGCGTAAATACTTGGCGTGTGTGTTAAAAGAATACAGTATTCGTAAATGCTTCTTGATATTTATTTTACATTAAAAAGATTTTTCTACATTTCTGGACACGTTAAGCTTTTATTTCCACTTGGCGAAATACCAGTTGAGATTGCACCTCTTTCTAGAAAATAAAAATAGGTTAGAGAATGAAAATGCAACTATGCAAGTGAACTTTAATGCGGCTAGCGTGTGCATTTATTGATCACGTGCTTAAGCAACGTTAACCATAATTGCGGCCCTACGCGGTGAACACTTTATAAGAGCTCTATAGTAGAAACTTTTTGCTTTTAACCTGCAGAAAATGGCAAAAAACGTTATGGCATTTTTGAACAGCCTGTATGATTAAATTCGAAAAAAGCAACACGCTGTTGAAGGCATTTTTCGTTATTTTAAATTGATACTTGCGCAAGCTATTACAATTTGATATGAAATTCCTTAAGAACTCGATGTGATCCATATCGTAGTATGGCAGGTCAAATCACAAAAACGCTTTTATCTGAACTATCTTGGGTCTAGGTGTACTGGGAGACGCCTTTCGCAAAAATCATTCTCTGATACCTCGTAACACAAACATTTTAATTCTTTACTTCGACACCATGACAATAGTGTGTTGACGCCATGGAGCACATAACCTATACAGTAGAAATGTCATGATTTGTTCAACATAACTTTCCGCCATTTTTTTATCCGTACCTACTGTTTTTGTATGAGTGAGAGTTGACAGAAATTGTCATTTCATAATAATGTATGTAATAAATCACTAATTAGTTTCGGAGTAAAATTGTTCGTATTGCTGCTCTATAGGGTATGACTTATAATATATTTATAACTAACCACCTACAACATGTCTTAAATATGCGAAAAAAAGAATTTGATGGAGTAGGCTATTTTCAGAAAGCCTCGTCACAAGTATCATACTATTCTAAAACTATTCTACGATATTTAATATGTAACACATTTTTTAACCAATTGATACCGTTTAGTAACATTGAATAATGTTTTATGAAAAAACTTTCCATAATTGCTTTTGTTAACAGGAAAACTTACCATCGAATTTGTCCTTCATGTAAATATCATTTCGTCGATAAAACCGTATATCAAATTAGCGTATGCATTACCTACTCATGAAACATGCATGTAGCATCATCATTATCGTACGTCATAATTATTTTATCCTAATAAACTCATCAAAGCAATGTAAACTATTAACTACTAGCTGTTGCCCGCGACTTCGTTCGCGTGGTATATAGTTTATTCATAAAATAATCTCTGCGCAACTTTCTTATTTTTTTCTTTCAAATGAACCTTCTTCTGACAATAATTAACACAATAAAAAAAGAATTAGCGAAATTGTTCCATCCGTTCACTCGTGATGCGATGACCAAGGGAAATAGATTTATTGTTGATAACTATAACTACTATTACGGTTGACAATGACACACTTTTCGAGCGATATTTGTATTCCAGTGTGTCACTGTTCTAATCTAAACTAATCCAGATGAGATTTGTGACAAGTTTTGACTTAAATTGTTTTTTTTACTAGTTATTCCTAAAATAAATTAGGTTCTGAAACAACCTAGTAATAAAACGGTTGTTGTTAAACGTGTAAATAGTTCTTTACTTATAATTTGAAAATAAAATTATGGGAAACATAACATCGCTGCAATATTTTACCGATGAAAATATGGAATTAAAATTCGATGAAATGAGTTTTGTGGTATAGACAATTCGGGAAAAAATAAATGCAATTTAACAAAAATTTGTAAATGTTACGTATTAAATAAACAGATCTGTAAATAGTGTTAATTAGAAATTAAATCGATATAGGTATTTGATTGCGATAAAGTGACGGATCCTCGTCACATATTCTCGGCACCTATACCGCAGCACCTCAAGATAAGTGTAAAACTGGACACTGACAGAAGGAAAAAAAACTTTTTTTTACTAATTACAGTACAGAAACACATCTGAACGTAGCCAACGTTCAGCTGTGGACAGCAAAAAGCTAAAAATGATGATGATTATTCAAATTTACAAGTAATGATTCGAACTCTCTGTGCTCACTATTACCCGCGCAAAAACATTGCTCAAAATCTAGGTCGCAATCTAGATTCAGTCTTAATGAACATCGCAATATTTTCCACACAGAGCATAGATCAATAAGAAATATCGCGAGCGTCAACTGTATCGGGGACAAACAATAATTTCACGTCCCAGCGACCAGAACACTGTCCCGTTTATCAAAATCACATCCGGACCGAACAGCCAGCGGAAATAATTCCAAAAACACGACCGGTACGTTTCGATGTTGCGATGAAATTAGGGTTGACACCTAGATTATCCTTGTTAGGTACTTAAAGTGGCTATATAATAATGTCATGGCAGTTTCAGTGACATTTGTAAGTATACTCAACTAGTAAAAACCTACATAAAAAAAATAAAAAAAAGTGCTGATTGACTACTAAATTTATTGAAGATACTCAACAGTTGTTAGATATGTATAATTTTCTATTACGATGTGTACTTGATGTCAGCCTATTGCAGTCCACTGCTGGACGTAAGCTTCCCCCAAAGAGTCTCTGTTTAGCCTAATGGTCGACTGGTAGAGAATGCCTCATGACATTAAGTCCACCTTTTGTATGATTTTTAATATGTGCAATAAAGTTTCAATAAATAAAGAGCGCCAAAGAGCACGATCTCCCGCCTTTTTTAGCCATCCACTACCTAGACAAGGTCTTCCTAAGGTCGTCGGTCGGTAAGCTTAAAATGATGATGATGATGATGATGTAGAAGTCTAAGGAAGGTTTAAAAGGTGAGAAAATATAAAAAAATAGCAAAGAAAGTAGTAAAAACAACTTTATTTTCCCATACAAACTGTTCGTACCTGTCAAACAGGATGTGTTCAGTTCAACTTTTATTGGCGGTACAAAGTTCGCCGGGTCAGCTAGTAACAAATAAACAATTCAGAAGAGAAAGAAGCACATTAAAACATTGTTATGATAAAAAATATATCATCATCATCATCATCATCATTTCAGCCATAGGACGTCCACTGCTGAACATAGGCCTCCCCCATTGACTTCCAGATTGGCCGGTTGGAAGCGGCCTGCATCCAGCGTCTTCCTGCGACCTTTACCAGGTCGTCTGACCACCTTGTGAGTGGACGTAAAAATATATATGAAGTGCTAATCCACTCCAGGGAAGGTTTATTTTCTGATAAATATTGTTTGTATTTTATTTACAGATTTGAGTGTCCGCGTATTTTAGTTTAGGACCATCCACTATTAGATTCATTATTGGTTACATATTAGCGCTATGTGTTTGAACATAAAAACTCCTTACGAAATAGTAAAAGCGAATCAGAAATGCAATAAATATAAAAACATAGTTGAGGATAAGTCTTTGAATGTACATTTATATTTGTTTGTTTGTTTATCATGTTATAGGTATTAATAGTTCGATCAAAAATGATTGTTATAATATTACCAAGCCGGTATAAAACATATTCCTCAAAAATCATCCATCACCTGTCTTTCTAATTGATTATTTTGTATTATTTTGGCACTTGGCAGCCCTACTCAAAGTCAACTCATGAGATTTGTGTGCGGAGTGGATTGAAGTCATTGTTCCTGGGTCCGCCGACTAGAAACTAAAACCCGAATACCGGTGTCTGTAGATCCACAGGCATTTGCCGAATGCCCATCACTAAGCTGCCAGTGATAAACAACCAATCAGAGCGCGCCTTTTTTTCGCTCGATGGTTTTTTCGCTTTGGCTTTGCTGAGATTCGTTACGAATCGTTTTCTCTGCCTGTTTTTGTCAATTATTTGTAATGTTTGGACATTCATATTTCTAAGCCTTCGTCGAGGTTTCTCGGAATAATTTCTAGTTTTTTTATTAATTTAAATGCTCGTTACTCATTATACAAATATGCTTCTTGCGGGATTTGAACCCGCAACCTTGGTTTTGAAGAAGGATTCGCGCATCATTTGACCAGATGGATGGTATTTCTTATTCTATTTATCAAATTTTTTTGCTAAATAATTAAATACTTCGAACGAAGAACTACGAAGTTTTAATAAGATTTAAATAAATATTGTTATAAACTTCGAATCTGCTACTTCAACAAAACAAAACTTATTGAAAGTCAAGCTAAGTTAACCGAACCTAAGAAACAACTTTCAATTAATTCAAAACAGGTACAATACGTTGTATCCAAGCTTAGGTTTAATCTCGTTAAAATTTCCAACATAACAGCCAAAAGTTCAATATTATCCGAGTAATAGTCCGATAAACATCGTATACTGACAGCTAGCCAATGCATTGCGCTGAGTGCATCAACCGGAGGGATCAAAAAACTCACTCCGACTAAGGTTAGGTTCAGAAAGGAGATAATGCTCTAATGGAATTGGTTTCCTTGCTAGCTTAGATGTGCATACATATCAGGGTTACCGCACAGTGTAGACTAGGATATTATTATGTTTGTTGCAGTTTATACATTCAAATGTTATGGTAATAAAATTGTACTGATACAGTGTTCCTAATGTCAAAAAAGTTATATTAACGAAATAGTAGAAATAAATAAACAACACTAAGAAAATGTTTAATGAATCTAGGTTTTCAGTCGGTATTATAAAAAAAAAACTTCTTATTCATCTATACAGTCGATCCAGGTTGCGTCCAAAGCCATTGCTTTAGAGCCCAGGGTCCGCTATTATAAAAAAATGTGCTGGAATATAATTATCTCAATATTCTCAATTCTACTGCTTAGAATACGTGTGCTATTTTCTGGCTAAATAGGTATTACTTAGATTAAACTTATGTGACTAATGTCAAAATGTCATTCCTAATTTCAGTTGTGATTTATTTTTGTTCAATGTGACTTTGATACGACTAATCCAATCCCATCTTGAAATTGGGTAAACAGAAAGTCTAGATTCAAATAAAAACCCTAACCTTCAAACACAAAGCAGGTTCAGCAAATATTTGTCCAAAAACCACAAAACAATGTCTACAGTGTGCTCAAGATACGATCGTTGCGAGTCAACAACACATAACTTAGACGCCATTCGCCCTAACAGAATCCGCTGACAATTTTCATGGAGATGTCATCCCACATAACGTGGGGTGTGTTTGCACCCAATGTTGCTATACAGACACCTTATTGGGAATAAATTTACAGGTTTACGTCCCACTGTGCCAGCTAACTCCGCTTTTTATTAAACTAGAGCTTTCTGAAGGGATATAGACATTGAGAATAAACAGTATATTAAATGGGACGTTTATGAGCGAAAAGGCGAAATGCCGTTCCAATCGGTGTCAGGAGGAAAAAGAAATGCAATTTTTATATAGATGGATGATAGTGAAAGCAAAATAGCCCCTAGAAATACCCTGAAAAATTAATAGTTTTCGTTTTATGACATTATGGCTGCTCGTGATGAAGATGCAGCCAGGGATTTCCACTCCTCGGTTATGCGCATTATAAATGTTGTTGCAAAGTGGTTTGTTTGAGGACAGGTTTGTCAATTAAATAAGGGACGCAACGCAAGGTCTGATGTCCAAGGACGGTAATGGCGACATGAATTTATGGAGCTCTAGAGCGTCTAACTGAAGTAAGTCCTGTAAAAAGCTGTAATTTTTATTATAAACTACATTCTCAATATTCAATGTAACGTTATTTTACATGGCTTGGGTCTTTAACAGTTTGATATGGTACCAAAAGTATTTAAATTTCTTATTTCAAGACCGTCATAATTTAGAGTTAACTGGCGTATTTTTATTTATTAACTAGCTTTCCAGGCGTACTTCATATCGCCACTTCCAAACTTTTTTTGAGAAGTTTTTCGATGTTTTAATAGTTATGCCGCTATTGGGAGCGGAGACAAATCTTTATCAGATATAATAAAAATCGGTTCACCCGTTCTTGACTTATAAACAGTGTAACTATCCCGACTTTGTTCTATATATACTAGCTGTCCCGGCGAACTTTGTACCGCCCCTTCATAAAATTTTTTTCGTGATTTTTTCCGTTGTTTTAACAGTTATTCTGCTATTCGTGGTGGAGACAAATTCAACAAATTAAAGATCATAAAAATCGGTCCAGCCGTTCTCGACTTATAAATGGTGTAACTAACCCGACTTTCTATTATAATATATAGATAGATAATAATGCGTGTCCAATTTACCGCTTAGCAATATCCCAATACAATACAAACACGAACTATAACAAGGTCATGTCAGAATGTTTTATGAGTGATCCGGGTCTCTTTCATTAGCGAAGAAGTGGTAGTGATGTGGGTGTACAAGTGGAAGCCCCATCAATTCCAGCCTGATTTCAATAAGGCGTTTTCTTATTCATCGAGTTTCGTTAAATAACGGCGCCTATTAATTATCAATAGCAGTTGTATTGAGGTTGAAAGGCTGGCTGTAATTGATTTATCGCGAGCGTCGGGCGAGGTCGGCTTACACTGGCGGATTTGTGTTATTGTATTATTTTTGTATCATAAAAAAGAACATATTTTGATTATTTATGCAATCTTTTGTCTATCTTACTCGATTAAATATGATTTTAAAAAATAAAAACCGTAAATTACTTTGAAATTTTTTAAAGTGTTGTAGTAATCATTCTACAATTAATTGTCTTTATTATTAATGGTATTTTAAGACAAAAAATCATAATCAAAACATAAAATGCTTTTTTAACACAGGTAGTTACTCAGATTTTAATAAACAACTAAAGTATGTTATTTGTTTTAAATCGAGAAATTGTTGTCGCTACGTTTTCGTTGTGATAAATTATTTATATTTTTTATTAATTTTACTAATTAAACCAGAAACCCCCATTGTTTATACTTTCATTGAAATATTTTGATTCAATCAAATAAGAATAATATTTAAGAACATGTTTCGTTGTTTAAATATTTTTAACATATAAAAAAGAGGCAGTGTACCCGAACCTCTGACGCGTCAGGATAAATGTAGTCGGATTGTGTCCCGCTCTTCGAATGTTTCCAATAAATAACGAGTGTTGGCTCGCGGTGACAGAAGTGCAAACACATTTCAACACCAATCACAAAATTTCGGCTTTGATTTTTATTTTTTTCATGACAAAGCTCGACTGTGTTCACAGTACCACACAGTAAGTCATTAGTTTTAGAGTTACCCATCTTAATTGACGATCTCCGTAGCCGAGAGGCGAGCATACCGGACTTGGTGTCGCTATCACTGAGGTCCCGGGATCGATTCCCGGTCGTATTAAAATAATATAGATGAACTATATTTTTTGTAAAATGAGCTTTCCAATTCTGTTTTTGTTTTTATAAAGATACTGTCAAATTGTTAGCTATGATGCAGTAATAGCACCCAGGAGCCTTACCAAGATCGCTAACAGCAGTATTAATAATTCAACTTTGGTTTCAGGGCTCTGTACGTCAAAAGGTAAAAATGAACCCTTATGGGGTCACTTCGTTATCCATCTGTCTGTCTGTCTAGCTTTTATCAGGAACGCGTAGTAAAGTATGCAATTCCTTGAAGCTGCAAAAAAACAATCCTCTAATTCAACGCAATCAAAAGATACGGCTGTTTATGCCGCATTTTTAATACTCGAAAATAAATCAAAACGAACGCACGACGAATTATTTACCTATAGTTTGTACGGAACCCTCAGCACGCGAGACCGGTTTTTTGTTTGTTTACAGTCTAATATAAAAACAACACAGTTAACGTACTCTTTAACGTTCTTAGGCAAGGGCAAGTATATCCCGAAACTCTATTTAGGATTACGAAAGAAATGGTAAGAGCAGGGCAATTGAACCAGATTATTTCCCTACTACTACTTACTATTCTACTACTTTGTTTGTCTCTGCGTCTGTCAATCAAGACGCGTCTTCATAGGAATGGGTAAGTCAAGGTACCTATCAAGTTAAAGTAATTACAAAATACGGTGTACGGTCCCTTAGAGGCGTAACAAACTCACTCAGCAGTTTAAGCATTTTCTTCCAGACCCTAAAATGTACTTATTTTTAAACGCGCCCAGAATAAAATACTTGCTGGACTTGAGCACTTACTTTCCTGAAAACATAAAATATAGTCGACTTCTATTTACTACTAAGCTACGTCCTACCCTGTTACCAGGTCGCATTCAATTTTCTCTCAAATTCGATTTCTTGAGCATTCGCTACGAGTTTTAAAGACGGCTATGTCACAGTAATAAATCACTATAATAAACAACATATAAATCGTGTCCATTGTTTGTGTCGCTGAACACATAGTGTTGTTGTCGTTTTTCCAATAGATTTGTACTAACAAGACAAACAAACGGCCAGAAGTACCCAGGTTGCCGTTTGATCATATTTCGCCCGCACGACTTTCTTTATAAACAGGAGTATAAGAAAGGTCACAGACGAGGGACAGTTTCTCGGCGACTGCTTGCGACAGTGGTATGTCGGCGACGGTCGATAACAGTTGCCGACTCGCGTTGAGGAAGAGCTTTATCGTTCAAACAACAATCGCTGACGCGTAGCGATGTATCGGCGACGGTCGCGATGAGTCGGAAGCGGTTGCGTTGCATCGGTGACAGTCGCAATTAGTTGGCGGGTCACAATGCGTCGGCGACAGTCGCAATACTTCGGCAACAGTTGTCAGGTGCAAATCGACAATTATCGGTGACTGTAACACAGTATGTAAACTAACTAAAGCTGTCGGCAACGATTCGAGTCCTGTTCACCCCCAGATAGGGCCCGCTAGAAAGGAGTCCGATAGCGGTCCGGCCTGTTTTGGCAGACTCGGTCCCGTCGGTGCCACCACTAGCGGGTTAATTACCCACTTAACACTGGCCTGAACCAACCGCTAGTATGGAGGTAAAACTGCCTGGTGAAGTTGGACGAGGCCTTCCTCAAAGACCGCCAGCGATAGGTCCATCCGTAAAAAAAGGCGACGCTTCAGTGACTTCGCCTCGCTTACTATTGTCGCAAGCGGTCATCGACTTACTGTCGCTCGTCTGTAAGCTCCCTAAGGTATTGTGGCAGAAATGTTATTTTTCATATTATTTATTGCGGTCTGTTAGCCACATTTATGAAACGAAACTACTTGAAATATCTACTTCAATAGTAACACTTTAATTACCTACGTAAAATCTCTTATTCGATGATTAAAGCTGCCAAAATACAAAAATATTTTCCAGGGGACAAACATAGATATATATTACTATTGTTTTTGCATTTACAATAATGCTAGATAATTAATAAGTATTCGAAAACATTGATGAAGCAAAACTGGCTTACTAACAGCTCTAAGCACTTGAGGAAATTTGCCAACATAACTAAATCCTAAGTTGCCCAGTTGGAAGAGCCCGGATAGCGAAAAGTCCTGGGTTCGAATTTTACCATTTCAGAATGACCCCATTTTTGACTAATAGAGAATGCTTTTAGCATTAAGACGCCTGTGCAATAAACTTTAGTTAAAATTTTAAAAAAACACCAGACAGTTGAAAAAAAATTTTAAGTAAAAATATTATTATACTTAAAATATCGAAATAAAAAAAGCAATGTCCCATATTAACGTCCCGTAATTTTTAAATTTATTTCGATGTTGATCCCATATAAAAAGTTGTTATATTCGAGCAGCTGAATTATTTAAACCCTACAAACCCAAAAGGTGTTGCGTATTTGAATTTGCAAGTTGTTTTACTTGTTGTTTGTTGATTGCCGACTTCGATGACAATTCTTAAATAAAAAAATAAAATACATAAAAATATATGCTGAACTGATATAAAATACGATTTGAGAGTATTATGTTCTCACTGCGCTTTAGTCAACGCGCATTTTAAAAATATATAGAACAAAGCTGCCAGGTCGATTAAATTTAGTTTGTCTAGTTAAACAATATAATCGATGTAGCGACTTGAAGAACGCATATTAAGTCTATAAAGAAATAAGTTTGATTACAAAGCAATCTGACTCAAAGAGAGTAGTGACGTCATGGACGAGGTCACTATCCTATTTAGTTGTTTGGTCCCTCTCGCATAGTTTCACACTTTACGGTCCTGTTTGAACCTATTGATTGCCAGTCCGTATGCGAACACATTCAATTCGCCTCGCCATCTGCGCTCAGATTGACAAAACTAGTAAATGTTACTTGCTAAATGTGATTGAAAATATATCAAAAAGCATATATAGATATACACACATAAACAGAATCTAGGGATATTTAATATTTCATTGAAATCTAAAAGTCTATGAAGAATGGGCTACTTTCCTTAAAAAATCTAATTATTCCGTCAGTTGGATTAACAGAAAATATTGGACACGTATGTTTTCTTTTCTCAATCAAACAAAAAATGATGAAGATATAGCCCGTTAAAGTTCCGCATAACATCACGCCTCGCGACACTTTTTAGCAAGGCGTGACGTCACGTGCTCACTTTGATGCGCTTTATCTTCGTCATTTTTTGTTTGATTGGCAAAAGACAAAATATGGGTTCAATATTTTTTGATATACTAACTAAATACAATAATATTTTTTTGACCAAGGAAACTAGTTTATTGTCTGATATGTTATAGTAAATGGAAGAATGATAGGTTATCTTAAGCACATATAGCAGGTTAAATTAATAAAGGAAAACAATCTAATCCCTTTCCAGTAATTAATATCATTAAAACAATTTTAATTTTTCTTCGACGTCACGAATTGCTAAATTTTTTTCCGCCGAGTTTTGTTTTTTCTTTAGTTTTATTATTTACATTTTTAAATAAAATAAAAGAGGTTTCAATATGAATATAAACTTTTTAACAAATGATTTTAAACTATAAAGTCGTCAATAATTTAGGAATAAGGTATACTCGTATTTTATTGATGTGTCTATTTCCTATGAATTATTGATGGATATATTTCATTTACATTTAAGAGATAAGTACTATGCAAAAACTTAACTTGCTGACGATAAACTTCATGCGGTTGCTTATTATGCCATCGCCATCATCATCATCATCATTTCAGCCATAGGACGTCCACTGCTGAACATAGGCGATGAGAGGATTGCCAATACTCACCACGCTTGGCAGGCGTGTTGGCGAGCGCAGTTTTTTTATAAGATTTCGCACGCAGACGCTGCTGCCCGTCTCGTGCTACAAGAATTAGTCGCCTCTTACGGCACGCCTCCTGTTGGCGGTGGGGAAGTGTATTCTTTACGGCCGTCCCCACACGGCACATGCCATCGCCATAGAGAAGTTTTTAATAAAAATGACTATTGGGCTGAGAAGAATGCGGTTGTGGTGACGCAAGTTAGCAAACACATCATGGTATAGTTTATAGTGTAGGTATAACTTAACTTTGTCTCGCGTGTCGCTCTATGCCTGATAGTATCCGTGCTCCATGTAAAATAATCACTGAACTGACACAGCTGCATCTCAACACTTCTTCTTAAGCGTGTCGTATACCTGTTAGTTAGTGTTAGTGTTAGTGTCGTGCTCATTATCTAGAATGAAACACACGCAACATCTCTTAGGGAATTTTTATGTTGTTTGTAATTACCTTCCTAATTTTACACACTACATAACAACAAACCAGTGTGCGGTTTGGTATCACGGTTTTCTTTTACCTTTCCTTCAGAAATATCTTCGGAAGGACTATGTTTAAGTTCAGATTGCTCGATTTTATTGCCAACATCTTCGAGTACCCAGAAACTTGAACCAGAGAGGAGCTTCTAACTTCAAATAAATTATCTTTATAAACAAAGTTAGGGCCGCAGCACCGCGCCTACGTCATAATAGTGATTCCCCGCGATTTCATTTTCACCCGCGCAAATGTCTAATTCTCTATACAAACTTCCATCGTCCATTTTACCCTATTGGGACAGCGTTTTTGGTGGCGTGGAGTGTCTTAGCGTGACTTACACTCCGAAAGGATGTTCGATTACTTTTGACAGTGGACTTACTCAAGGAGTAATTACTTATAGGTCCTTCAAGTGTCAAGTATAATACAGGATGTAATTTTTTTTATAGCCTCCAATTGTGCGTGTAAGCCAAGTAGACATAATTTAGTTAGACTGTGCGTTGTCTGTCAGTTGGTTAATCAAGGCATTGTTTTAAAGTTATTATTGATAGATTAAAAACATAGTACCAATAATATTATTCAATCGTTTATACAATGAAAAATTGCCCATTCAGCCCAAATGGCTATTTTGATTATAATCCGTTATTGTGGTTGAGCCTAAAAGTAGCCGTTGTAATTGCTATCGTTAATTTTAACGACAACATCAAAAGTCTGAGCGCGCACTCTGGGCGTTTGTTCTTGGAAAATTCTATTTCTCTTGTACATGAAAACTGGATATTTTGTTGCTCTAAACCGTTTATACAAAGAATGCTCTTGACATTTCAATTATGGTTTATCTTTTAAGTTGCTTTTATCGGAGCTTTCGAACGGGCGATAGCGATGCGGATGTGGGACTTCAAAGATTATTTTCTACGGAAAAAATTCTAAAATTTAACGGAAAATAAACGTAGAGTACTATAATTAACTTTATTGTAACATGTATTATTTTTTTAAAGTACTTTTTCATGCACTTACATTCTTGTGATGAGATCCCTTACATTATGGCTGTGCAAATTTATCAATTTAAACGGATTTGGCAATGAAAGCTAACCGAACGCTATTTAAAAAAAAATACAACTTACTTTTAATATAAAATACACAATACTTCATCCAGAATTATATAAATAATTATCGCGTTTTTTACAGTTCCATTAACGCATTGAATCAAATCAAATAATTCTTCATAAAATTCTATTCTAATGCTTTCTCTGAAAACTTGCTCCTATTAAGCCTTTTAGCCGTGAACTTAAGTTCGTAAATAAATTGTACCTCTCGCTTATTGTTTATGCATGAAGTTCAAGATTTACACGTCAATTTGAATTAAGGGGGACGCACAGTTTGCGGGTTCGCTCCAGAAAGCTTCACCTCAAGAAGCGGTCCCTTTTGAAGTTGGTGACAATATAATATAGATAGAAACTTGTCACTTTCACTGTTTCGTAATCGTCACCAGTTTTGTAGACGCTGAGGGGTAGTTGTATGTTTCTTTTTGTCAATTTTGGAATCGTTAATTGTACGATTATTACGATTATACTTAGAGGAGGTAAATATATCCTACTTTTGTTCAGCACCCAGATAAATAAATACAGTCTTGAAAAAAAAAAAATTCTTTTCCAAACTGTAATTTTCAAAATTATTGTTTTGTTATAATACCTAAGTGCTATAGTAACATAATATTAGATTTTGTTAAAACCAGTTCCAAACCATGTTGGTATTAACCTCTCTTGGTACAACAAATATAAATAAAAATAGAAATCATTACCGGCATGTAAAGAGGCCGAGGAAGCAGTGCAAATGACCTGGGAACTAGAAATCTCTTCCGATGTCTGTTGCAGTTATCAACCTTGACACTACCGAGCGCTGACTTGCTCAATCAATTGATCGAAGCAATCTCTATTTGGTATATAAAATCATAGGTAACGACAACGGTATCATTCAACAACCGAAGCAAGCCAGACCAACCATGAGGAGTCTGGTGGTGCTAGGTCTCATAGCCTTCGTGGCTCTTGCCTCCGCGAAGGACCTTCGGGAACAAGAAGCGGACTTAGAACCCGCTGCATCCCACCACGGAGGAAAATGGGACAAAGGAGGCGGCCACGAACATCATGGTCACCACCATCATGATCACGACCACCATGATCATAAAGGACACAAAGGACATCATGATCATCACCACGGTCACAAAGGACATCATCACCACGAAGGTCACAAAGGACACCATGGAGAACATGGAGGTCACAAGAAACACCATCACCATGATGAAGGCTACCATCACCATCATGATCACGGTGAGAAGGGTCATCACGGACATGGTCATGAGGAGCATGGTCACTTCCATAAAGGTCATGACACAAAGGGACACCATGAAGTCGACAAACATGATGAATTCAAAAAGGATAAGCATTTCCATGATCATCATGGTGAGAAAGGGCACCACTCACACCACGGTGGACATCATCATGAAGGTGGCTATAAGAAGGGCGGTCACCATCACCATGGACACAAGCACGGTGGACATCACGAGCATCACCATGACAAGAAGGGTCATCACCATAAAGGCGGTCATCACCATGACCACAAGGGTCATCACGGTGAAGGCGGACATCACGACCACTGGCATCATCACCATGACCATGGCAAGAAGGGAGGCCATGAAGACCACAAGCACTGGGGACACAAGAAAGGCCACTAAAAAGAAAGATCTCTTCACTTTGTTATTACTTGTTGATTTTTACAGTGTTTTGTTTTTTGTTATGTTTTTAAAAACCGGGAAAAGGTTTTAAACATTCGAGTTAATTCTTTAGTATTTTGTGAAGGCATGTTGGTAATAACTATTGTTTGTGTTGTTCCTGTGATAATTGTAAAGAAACATATTTTAAAATCGGTTAAGTACTTTGGCTAACAAAATACTCTAACCGATTTTAAAAATAAAATCTTTAGATTGCTAAATAATCTTACAATTTGTATGATTCAAAGTTTTGTGAAATAGATAACAATTAAGAGCAATCAAATTTATAAACTCACATATTCCAAACCTGAATGCAGTTTTGGTTAAATATGTTTGACGTTGAAGCATAATTTTACCTTTTTTATGTTTGTACATACAATTTTTATAAAGTAAAAATAAATAATACGTTCCTATATAATTTTTTTGGCCTTACAAAAATCCCGAAATGATAAACTCAGGTAAACTACAGTAATTCAAACATAATGATAACATACTCTTACATCTTTATATAAAACAAAGTCGGGTTAGTTACACCATTTATAAGTCAAGAACGGCTGGACCAATTTTTATGATCTTTGGTTTGTTGGATTCGTCTCCGCCCCGAATAGCAGAATAAGTAATAAAATATGACAAAATTAAAAACTAAAACAGGTGGTACGAAGTTCGCCGGGACAGCTAGTATAAGATAAAATCATAGAGAGATTTGACTCTTAAATGTTCAAAACAGAAGTAAAGTAATAGAATTAAATAGCATAAAAAATATAGTTTATTAATAGATCAAGACAAAAACAAGTTTGCCAAATATACAAAGGCTGTAATATGAAAAAGATGTATAAACCCATACTGAATAGATCAGTTTACAGTTTTTGTAAGAGAGATTTTTACTATTATTTCAACACTTTAAATTCATGGGCACAACCAAAGTTAGAAATGTAGCTTATTTATATCATTTAATTCATTAAAACATTAATATTTTATAGTACATATGGGGTGTCCAGAATTTTATTAATAATTAGGTTAAAAACTTAGTACAATAAAGTCAAAGTAAAAATAAGCTAAATAAAATACATAACATGCATGTCAAGAGTTGAAATTAAAAAGAAGTTAATAAACTAAAACAAATTCAATGTAAATCAAGGCATTTTAATAAATATTTCATGTATCAACTCTATAAAGACGATTATGTGTAGGCACAATAAATAAACAATTATTTTTGAAATTGAGAATAAATCTTCGACATTTATTTTACTTGCAAATAAATTTGATATCAGTTATTTAATTATTGTGCCTATACCTAATTGTCTTTAGGGTTGATACTAGAATTAAATGTCAAATTTTTGAATGTGGAGGGTAGACCGACACTTTTCTCAGCTGCGAAAATAGATTTTATTTTCAAGATTTTTGTCGCTAAAGAATTATTTTAAAGTATTGGCATTTAGCTATTAAAGTTATTTTTAAATCTATTATAAAGTAACCTTAACCTTCATGTTCTTCTTCAAATTGTACAAAATAAACTAAAAAAAACAAAAATAAATAACAAACATAATAATAACAAAAAGCGTTTGTTGTTATTGACTGTACATCCAACCAATCCAAGGTCAGACGTCTCGTACAGTGACAATGAAAGCCAATCGCACGGAACTAGTTGACGAAATGTTATGAGATTTCTTTCGCCTTGAACGCGTCATTCGAGTCAACGATCTACAGAAGATTTTCAATATGCACTCAGAATATAACTTCGCAATACTGAAAGGCGACATATAATATGTGTAGACGGAAAAAGAGTAAAAATCTGATAAAGTTGATAAATAACTTTTCTAAGACACACAAATACAGATATTTTTGTTCCTATAAATCAGTATCAGTAATATAACACACCCATGAAGAATGTATTTAACGAACGAACGACCTTAAGTCATAATGTAATCGGCAGGTATTATAGTAATAGGTAACTAAGTAGTTGTAGACTACGGGCGGGCGGCGAGAATTTATAGATTTTTATTGAAAAGTTTGAAACGTCATGTTTTTTTTAAACTAATGTGTTCTATCTATTAAAGGATAATAGCAACTAAAATAGCTAATTGTGTTTTTATAGACCGGTATGTTAAATTAAAGTAGAAACAATTTTGACCAAATCAAATTTAAATAGGTCAACTTTAGCTAAGTCCATAATACCTACATGAGACGCAGCAAAAAAAAATCTAATTTATTTTTGTTAGTTTTTTATTACTTTTGTAAATAATAATAATTATTGATAATAGTTTTACCTATGTCCCGTAAATTGTTAGAGTCGAATCTAGTCATTCGTAAGGTGAGTGGACCATAGAAGGCCATTTTAATGAATAAACACTTATTATTCGTTTATTTACTCGATATATAATTATATGCAGCAATTGTCACTAGACCTCCATACCCCATAAGGGTTATTTAAACACGGGAAAAAGACCGATTTATGTAGTTAGTTAGTTACATAGATTCCCAGTCTTCTCTTAGTGTTAGGTAAGGTTTCCTCACGCTATTTTCTGTCTCTCACCGCGGAGCAAGTGGCATAAATCCGTACATAGAATCCAGAGTGTTCAGAATCGAACTCACGACTCACGTATTTTAATACAACATTCCGACCACTGAGTTTACACCGCAAGGTGAGCTATGGTTATGTATGTTTGATTTGTAGTAGTTTTTATGAAAATAAAACAAATGTTTTACAATTTATTTAACCATATTATAATAAAGCTGTTCAACATTTTATTATTATTATTGTAATATTTTTATTTCATTAATGAAATTAATTTAATTTAATGTATGTAATGTTATGAAACAATGAACTTGGTTTAATGAATATAAATAGGGCAATTTAGTGATTTAATTTACTTTTTAAGTTAATGTTTTCACCGAATTTGTTTTTAGCACTCAGGGCCCCCGCAGAATACTAGTGTCTCGGCAGCAATTTTTAGCTGCCACGACTAATGCTGCTTGCTTGTGTACTTTAAGTACCTGCCAATGTAACATGTAACTTTTATGCCAAATAAATAAAATTATTCTTTTATTCTCTATTCTCTTAACATGAATAAAACGTCGTAAAGTCAATTTAATTATAAATTAAGCCTTGTTGAACGATGATCGTGATCTTCGTTTATCTTCACTTCATGTCAGTCCACAGCTAAACACGTAATTTTGTTAACTTTTCCGAAGTCGAAGTCCGATCCATAAATATTTTTTCCAACGATTGCTACATTCTAGCTTTATAGCTCGTTACAATGAATGAAAATTGCCGTTTTTAATTTATTTTGGAAAAAGATCCCTTATTTTAAGGGCCAATGGATATTTTATACCCTTGGTCGTCAACCAAGCAGACGGTTACGGTGAGGTTTATTTTTTATTTCGAACCCTTTTTAATAGTCCTTTTTATGGAGACTTGCTTTAGATTAATTTGTATCTGACCTTTTTTTCTCGTTCATAAAATGTAATCGTAATTTAGATGCAATTATTTAATATGATAAAGGTTTTAGAATATGCCATTAAAAGCTATGAACTACTCGTACTTTTAAAAACTGTGATAGAAATATTTCAAATAATAAAACAAAAACTACTGTGATATTTGTCATCAAACAGGCCGCATGCCGCCTAATCAAATTTTCGTGTAACCCGCATGGACGAGTTGTAGTTACAATATCAATGTAACGGTATGAATAAAGATGTTATTTTAGCACTTGTATTTGTTACTTACTTACTAAGATGCTAGAGCTGTTAGGATGATAAAAGAAATGCGAGTCTAATTGTTTGACCACTCGTTTATAGTCGCTTGACGCTTTATAAAACGTTTGGCGACCACTAAGTCCATAAAATTTACAAACCATATTGATGCTTATTCATAACTTAAAAATTAAAACTTGTTTTAAGCTTATTATTTCAAACGAGGATAAATAAAACTAGCATAATGTAAATCATGAATAACACAATAAAACAACGGCCATATCGTCGACAAATTGCATAAGTTTTTAATCGCTGTTGAAAAATAAATAACAACTATTAAAATTTGTAGGTACAGACAACAGCACGTCAACCAACCAAAAAACGTCAAATTTTCTCAATTGATATTGATCTCTACGTGTCGGACTTAAAGTTGAAAATCAATTCAATGACCTTTAACTTTTTGGGTAAATTGAAATGCCGTTGTATTTACATAAAAGTTCAGTTTTCATTATTTTGTTTTCTACCTCCAGTTGCAGTAATATACTAATACAATCAAGTAAATTAAACTGCATGACAGAGGTGGTGTGCACCAAACTCTACCACATAAGCCTAGTACGGATTGGTGGATTGGTAGACGAGTGACCAATTTCACTGTCAGATGTAATCAAGCCTTCTTAAGATTACAATGGTATCAACAGTACGAATTGCAGGAAAACTATACACTTGTAACTTTAGCTCAGATTGTAAAAATACATTTTGCTCGCACAAATTTTAATAATTTTGAGGTTTCAAATTATAATTTATGTCTTACTCAGATTATTAAAAAAAAATAACTAAGAGTAATCCCATTTTAACACACAGCTTGTCCTTTGATACCGGATCAGCGCTTTTGTGTTGGGTTGAAAACAGAGGTGGAAATAATCGTTTTCAAAATCCCAATTGGTATGTGACAACGAAATAGTAGTTGTGACAACCGCCTTCCGGGATTCAATTAAAGTAAATGGAATTTGCCGGATCCGATTAAAGTTTGCGCTCCCGGATAACGGCAACCGCCGAGCCCAAATTTAAACTTCTCTGATAAATCATTCGTTTCGTTCTATAGGACCTCGCTAACTACCAAACTAGTGTGGTCGGGCTAAAGTGCCGTATTCACTGTTAATTAAAAAGCATATTTGAGGCTAGTTACATGTTACGAGAGATATTGATAAACACATTTTGTTCTACCAAGAGCTTTTTAAAAAAAATCACATCAAGCATTTATGTTTAACTGACTAAATAAAAATATCACAGTAAATAACTATGAAACACACTTATATTTCCTACTGGACTCTTCAAAACTCTCCCATTCCACGTCTAACAAGAATATTTGGTGAGTGTTGCGGATCCACAGATATGCATGTAGATTCCCTTAAGAGTTTCAGAAAGTTGATCTTGCAGGGGCAACTCTAAGTCAGCATGTGCTCATAAAGGGCAAAATTTTTATTTATATTTTTTCCTGTCGTAGTTTAGTTTAATATTTAAGTATTATATTGTGTTACAGAATTTATTATAGGTATGGACAGCAGCGGATCAGCCTACCCGAAGGTCATTCAACCGATTTTCAACTTTGAGTCTGACATGTATAGTTAATCAATATAAATTGAGAAAATTTGACGTTTTGAGGTGGTTGACGAGCTGCTGTCTGAGTCATATGTTTTGTAATGTTGTTTATTTTGTTTGTAAAATTAAAAATTGGAGTTACATTACTATAATATGGTACTAATCTCATGGTAGTAGATAAGCATTATTTGAAAATATGCAAAATTTTTAGTGTAAGTGGTGTTTACCTTAATATAGTTATTTACGTATATTTTAATCCGTAAGCTATTTGATCTGCAATGTATTGTAATGTAACTGCTGGTGAACCTAATAAATAAAAAAATAAAAAACGAATCGAATGAGCCCAAACTGAAAGGTTTTACTAGTCATTGAAGATTTCTACTATCTACCTAGTGATTCCATCATCAGATCAGCACGATGGTGTCGAATTATTGTATTGTGACCTTAATGTCAAATACTTACAAAGTTTTAAATCGATACGTCAGTTAGAAGTAGGTAAATAACTAATTGATTTGATACATACTTAGTTACAAGTAAAGCTAATATAAGTATGTTAAGGTTTAAGGTTTAAAGACATTTATTCTCATAAAGACATTTACACGCCACTTACATGATAACATAAATAAAAAGAAATAAATAAGTATTCGTTGTCGTGTACATTGACAACAGAAAACAAACAGTTATGAACTGGCTAACATCTAGGTAAAAAATCGACGGGATTAAAAATAAATAAATAATGTAAAACGATAACTCAAAGCAAGCCACTCACAAGTACTTACTGGGATTCACTGTCTAGGTAGTTAGTAACCTATCAACAAAACACCACAATACAAACCAAGAGCAGACACAAACCCAGTCAACGCACTCAAATAGATATATTTGTGATAATGTAATGTTAAAATAGCTCAATGCTTTAAATTCAAAGCAATCTATACATATTTTTTCCATTTTAATTTAAAAACAAGATACATTAAAAGCTTATCTTCTTATGAGCTTAGCTTAGCTTATATCAAATTTTAGCTTCACAGTGTAAAAAAACAGCTTTGGTTTTCAGATAGCTTATTTGCCTCGAATCCAAAGAAGCAACCTGTTTGGAAGAGGTACGTTCAAAACTAGGGCTGTTAAGAGTCATGTAGCAGATTACGTGGCCCCAACGGTCTCACGGGTGCGGTAGATCCTTATCGCTTATAAATTGCTCACGCTTATCGCGCTTACTGAAAAATGCTAAAATTCCTTGAAGTTACGCTTAGGTGCCTTTAATTTTTCAACCTTATCGCCTAATAATGCAATGTGTCGGACGGAAATAGTTATTTTCGGAAAAAAAGTATTTAAATATATTTTTTTCTGCAGTTTTAACTAGCCAGGGTGTCAAATAATACAGAAGAAATGTGCGAGTGAACAGTCAGATCAAAACTTAAATAATAAGAACTAAATTCGTCCAAAAGTCACATCAATAAAATTATCTATCTTATCTATCTCCCCAAATTAGGAAAAGCTTGTACTATGGTGACTAGTTACAAGATGAACAAACTTAAATACATTACAAGCATCCATGATCGAAAAATGTGTTATTTGCGGGATTCTAATCCGCAACCGCCTGACTTTGTAGCCTAACGTGCGAATCACTAGCTAGACAGTCTGGTCCTCATTTTACTTTAGAATCAAAAAAGAAGACAACAGAGAGCTTGGCATGATCTGTTAAAGCAGTATTTTCAATTTTGGAAGTAGTTTACGTTAGATATTGTAATCAAATCTTGGAAGTAGTTTTTTACCTACTTCTAACTGACGTATCGATTTAAAACTTTGTAAGTATTTGACATTCGGATGACAATACAAGAATTTGATACCATCGTGTTTATCTGATGATGAAGTAAGGAGGTCGGTAATAGATCTCTTTAATGACTAATGTTTGGGCTTATTCGACAGTACATTTATAGTTTTTTAAACTATAAAGTAAAGTATGCTTATATTCGTCCCACAGTAGGGCAAAGGCCTCACCACAACTATTAGGTGAGGCCTCTAAATCTTGTCTTTTAAAAATATGATATTTTACTAGATATTGTAAAGTTTGAAGTAGAATCGACACTCTATACTTACTTTTGTTTTGTGTAGCGGTCATGGCATGGTGCTGTAGTTACTTTTCATTTAACCTATTTACTAAAAGCGTGAACCCACCCTAAAACTTGTGGACTAAGCATACATTTACCATATCTAAAGTGCCCCTTCAACAATGTCTCTTCGATATACCCTACTGGTTAATTATCGTTAAGATAGTCGATAGCCTCCCGATCACTTGCCATGACCCGTCACCATCCCAAATTATTCGCCCATGAAATTAGAAGCACCTTCCTATCACAATTTGTGTTTGCCAATCTTTTTAACTGATGACTTTCATCCCATTTTCTCATCAACTTTTATTGCTACTAATAAACCACCTGGATCGTTATTTTTCGTCTGGCATTTCCTCTTATATATATCTTCATATACTACTTTTACGTTTTCTTCTAATTCCATTAATGGACACAAATGACTTTCAATGTTAAAATTTATGGAGCGTAAATGTTTTACGTACATTTTTATAGTACCTTTCAACAAAATAACAGACGGAAGACAAAGCGCTCTCCTATTTTTTCCTTTCGTCTCAATACGAATGTATTCTCTAGGCCCAGTAAATGGGATGGTGTAAAAAGGCTTTCCAATCTGAACCTCCAAAAGAATAGAATACACAATAGTACCTTCGAGAAGCCGAAACTTTTCTTATTATTTAAGAGGTCCTGAATGTTTAATGCATGAAGTACGATTTATACGCGCGACTGAATAATGCGTACAGTATAATTTCGATGATTGCGTTTGTGCACTAAGCCTTGGTTCGGATCGTTGTTGGGTTCATACATTTTTATAGGTTTCGTTAGCTTTGGCGTGTGTCGGCCGGTATAATGCAGGGTTGTCAAGCCCTTATTTCGCGGTAGGCACGATAAATTAGACTCGTTGTAGCTATATAACAAGGCAGGGGCGCAGAACGAGAAGTCGCCAACTAATAATATATCACGGGCCATTCCGATAAGAGTGCCCGGCTGGATTTATGTTTGTCGATTTTCAAACGATAGCAATACACTGAGGTGTATTCGGCCGCGCTGCATAATAGCTAATGTTGGTAGTTACGAATTTATCACTACAAAAATGTAGATGTTTTTTCAGGTGCTGGATTTATCACTACACTGCGTTTTAAAGCGCTCGTTGAACTGAATTTTACTGCTCTTGCAAATTTAAAATGTTTACCTGTTAAACTTCCTCGTCTCATTTTATTTCTAGAATTTAAAAAGAAAGTAAACGGCTTTTCCAATTGATTTATTTACTTGTTTATCGCAAGGCTATTTTAAATTGTATCAATAAATTATTTCATTACAGTCAGTAATTTTGAAAAACATTTGTAAACATCCGATTCGAAATAGTAGAGTACAGATTCGCCATCAACGCAAAGGGTCTTGGGTTCGATTTCTGGTGCGGGTCAATTCATAAAATGAACTTTTCTAAATTGGCTCGCGTCTGGGTGCGCTGGGAGACGTCCCTAGCAAAATTGATTGTCTGGGACCTCGTAACACTAGGACAGTATTCCTTACTTCGAGACTATGTCAATAGTCGCGATGTGTCGCGGTTTCTTTTATAAGTTTATTTTTAATGATACCTCATTGACTTTATAAATGATTTATCAAAGATTATTTTTATTTTTTAATTTCAATTTTTATGCTTGAATGGTCAAGCTTCAATAAATCATATTAAATTGAAAAAAAAAACATCTAAGTTCAGATCAGACTCGCTCATAAGGGTTCCGTGCCGGGATCTTAAAAAATGGCACTTCTATCATTTTTTGATATCAAGATATAAATATATTTAGAATCAGAAAAAACGGCGCATAAATCTTCCTTAATTTTCTCTTCGTGCGGTATACTGCGTCTTGCGTTACGACGGCAGTATACCGTACCTAATAACCTACGGTCAAAAAATACGGCCCATTATAGGCACGACAGACAGACAGATAGCTAAGCTTAGCTAAAGGATATTACCGTAATACCGTTTGGACCTGTTTCGTGCGGAACTCCAAAATCATGAAGATCAGTTCAGATCGTTCTTCAGATGGTTCTTATGCTAGTAAGGTAAGGTTTAAAATCGTCTGAAGCAATTTCATTCAAGGACGTTTTCTAATGAGATCGTGACATTCATTCAGAGTTCCTTGACTTCTGTCTGCGTCTTGCAAAACATTTAAGTACAAATCAGCGTCATATTCACCTCTAGAAAGTATTAACTAGGTTATTACTAATACTTAAAATAAGTAAGATTTGTAAAAAAGTGGTGGTTTTTATTATTTGTTTTATACATTTGTGTTATACATACAATATGAAAACTTAAGATAAACACTAATCTCAGAAATATCAGGTTCCCAAACTAGGCTAAGCCTGTATCTTGGAAAACCAGTTATTAAGTAGTAAGATAACAAAAAGAAGTTATTTGTACTGTGTATGTTTGTGTGTGTGTGTGTGTGTGTGTGTGTGTGTGTGTGTGTGTGTGTGTGTGTGTGTGTGTGTGTGTGTGTGTGTGTGTGTGTGTGTGTGTGTGTGTGTGTGTGTGTGTGTGTGTGTGTGTGTGTGTGTGTGTGTGTGTGTGTGTGTGTGTGTGTGTGTGTGTGTGGTGTGTGTGTATGTTTCTCAAGTAATTGTGTATTACGTTATAGAAACAAATGTCTTAGACTCTACATTTACCAAGTACACTCATTTCATCATTAATAAATAAATTAAATAATAATATTATTACATTGTTTTCACAACCACACCAGTTAGCTAGCCTCAAACTAAGCAAAGCTTGTACTATGGTAACTATATAACGGATAGACATACTTAAATACTTTTATAAACATCCATGACTTAGGCACAAACATTTGGCCCTTGCGGGATTCGAACCCGCAACCGCTGGCTTTGTAGTCTGGAGCGAGAACTACTACACCAGACGGTCGTCTGGTCGTCTTACCACGCTTTACCTTCCAGTTTGTCGTCGCCACACTTACATCTCCCAACAGTGAGAGATAGGGCAAGGCAGTCAGTTCTGCGAAAGATAGGGCAATTGCATTTCAGCTGGACAGTTAAACGATATGTCAGAATGATTTCAAAGAGCTTTTAAGATACCCAACTATCGCTTATTACATATTGTAAAGAAAGTTAGATTTAAGTTAGGCCATACATCAGCGAGACGGGTGGTCCCGTGGGTACAATTCCTCAGAGCGTCGACTTGGGACGCAAATTTTATATTCAGGTATGTGCAGAGAAAGTTGGTCACGATGTTTGAAATGTAGACTCAAAATCTATCTTACTAGTACATCTTACTTTATTTAACGGTGTAAGTAATGCCAATAATTAAAATAATAAGTATTTCAGCTATTAACTTTTCACTACACTACACTTCAATAAAATTATTTGAGTTTAACAATTGAGAACATTTTGAATAATCTTTTAGGTTCATCATCATCATCATGTCAGCCTCTCGGAATGAATGAATGAATGAAACATGGAAGAACGCCAAAGCGCACGATCTTCCGCTTTTTTTATTTAGTCACTGCCAGCCATCTTTCTAATAAGGTCATCGGTCCATCCAGCTGAGGGGTGTCCATCACTACAAGTCTTTATGGTTGACATTTCTAAATACAGTGATAAAAATCTGGGCAACAAATGTTTATAAAACTATTTAAAAACTAAACTATAGTAGCGAGACATTAGTCAAAGCAATCGTGTTTAACAATGTAAGCAACGTTACATATTGTGTAAGTGCGCCTTTAATACCTATTTTTGTTAAAAAGACCAGCATTCAATCTTTAAGAAACACTTTTTATAAAAACATTAGTCAATCCTGACCATATAAAATAATGAACTTACTTTTCTTTCAACGTTACACACATTAAGCAGCCACTAACACTCGATATGGTTCACATAAAGTTAACTACTTCATAAAGTTTATTACGCGCTATCAATAAGAGCACGTAAGTATCAATATTTTTATAGCTTAGTGTTTCTCTGTTTTCTAACTTAGTAAAATCGACATTTAAGCAATCCTTGTCACAAATTACGATTCAAATTCATATTAATGACATTAGTAAAAATATCAATAACGATTAATTTGACTGAACCAAAAAATAAGTTTTAATTGATTTTACATAAATATTTAATTCAAACTAAAGTTCACAATAATTAAAAAGAAAATCCATTAATAATTACAAACATATGTCAAAGTCATCCAACGTGCTATGAATAGAACTATGCTTTTTCTCTGTGAGATAAGATCCGAAATGAGGAGATCCGTAGAACAACCATAGTTGTGACATGGCTTTACGAAAGTGGGAACGGGCAGGCCACATCGCTCGCATAACTGACAACGTTGGAGAAGAAAGGACCTCGAGTGGCGACCACGAACTGGAAGACACAGCGTAGGCAGGCCTCCCACGCGGTGGACTAACGACCTAGTCAAGGTTGCGGGCAGCCGCTGGATGCAAACAGCCTAGAGCCGCTCGCTGTGGCGTTCTATGGGAGGCCTACGTCCAGCAATGGACTTCCAAAGGCTGATGATGATGATGATGATGAATCATACGTATTATATACCCATTATATAAATTTATTAATGAGGTTTGAAAACTAAAAAACACGCCTTAAGTGTATTGTACTGGTCAAAACGAATCAAATAAACAAAAACTTGAAGGTCAAACTGGTAGCTAATTCAGAGTTTACTATCAACCTTCTGGCTCCACAATCAGATCAGTTTGATGGCAATAAAGTATAATAAATTACATCTGGATTAAACATTAAAAAAAAAACAAATCGATACGTTAAAATCTATTTCCAAGATTTAGCTATAGCTAAGTTACCAAATAGTGGGTAAAATTTGTTATAAATAAAGTTTTTCGGTTTTAAAATGATCTAAATTAAACGTTAATGATTCCGATAATCAACTTTATACTTAACATTATCATAGAATACGTAAATGCTCAGTTCCTAGGCTTAAGTCATCATTTTCAGCCATAGGACGTCCACTGCTGAACAAAAGCCTCCCCAGTGACTTCCAGATTGGCCGGATGAAAGCGGCCTGCATCCAGCGGCTTGTGGACGTCCTATGGCTGACATGATGATGATGATGATGAGACAGTACGAACAGTAAGAGAGCGTCTACACATTTAAGTTTTAAAACCGTAAATAATACACTTCCCCACCGCTAACAGGAGGCGTGTCGTAAGAGGCGACTAATTCCTGTAGCACAAGACGGGCAGTCTGCGTGCGAAATCTTATAAAAAACTGCGCTCGCCAACCCGCCTGCCAAGCATGGCGAGTACTGGCAACCCCCTGCGATGATGATGATGATTGGCGATGTTCATTAATAGTTTGCTTATTGAACACTATCTCTACATATTCGTTATTATAGATAGACGCGATTATATCCCGATCCCCGCTTTGTGAAAGGATGCACACGTATAGGGTTTTTTATTACCCCAACACAAGGGCCTATATTGGCGCCGCAATAGCTCGAATATAGGCAGCCCTTTCAGGGTTATAACATTTTCCTCGCTAGATATAACGAAATATGCATAAGGTGACTTTTGTTGGCTCGATCTTCTTGAGCGGATAAGGTTTCACTGTTGATAGATAATATTTTAGGACATACTTGCATATTCTATATCAATATCACTTTAGGCAGGAGTTTAGTTTGTCATTTATGGGTTTACAAAGATATTTTAAATAAACTTCTTAATTTGGTCTTGTCTAGTAAATAAGTAATAGGTATTTTCTAGTATGTACAGCATAAGCCGTGCCGTGTGGAGACGGCCGTAAAGAATACACATCCCACCGCCAACAGGAGGCGTGTCGTAAGAGGCGACTAATTTCTGTAGCACGAGACGGGCAGCAGCGTCTGCGTGCGTAATGTTATAAAAAACTGCGCTTGCCAACCCGCCTGCCAAGCGTGGCGAGTATTGGCAATCCCCCTCGGTGAAAGTCATTGGGGGAGGCCTGTGTTCAGCAGTGGACTTCCTATGGCTGAAATGATGACAGCATAAGCACTTCTAGCACTTTTCCCTCTTTCTAGTCAAGGTACCTTTTATGCTAGCCATGATCCTAGATTCCGAAAGTCATATTTGGAGGGATTGCCATTTGACCTGTGCAGCTTAGTATAAGTAACAGAGAAACCAGACCGTTGAGATGACAGCTACACATCCAGGTTTACTGAAATGTGCAGATTTATTTGCGATGTTTTCCCTCCTGGCTGAGTAAGTGACACGAATGCGTATACAGATTCAGAAAAATCTAGAGATTTGTATTTTAATAAATATAGACAACAGCTTGTCAACTTATCACAAAACGTCTATTTTTCTCAATTGATATTGATCTCTAGTACATGTCGGACTGAGGCCCAATTCCCGTAATTTGACAATAGTCGCGATCCGGTGTCGATCCGCTCCCAGTAACATTACGATCACAAACGGTATTCTCGTAAAATTTTAATTTTACGTAAAATTACCAAAAATATCACAACACGACTAACAATAGAGCAAAAAAAAATCTAAATTTGGTTTCTTCCTTTTTTAGTAGCATTGCGAACTATAATTGCATTTTTTGGGTTTACAAGAATTTGGTTTGTGATCGTAATGTTACTGGGAGCGGATCGACACCGGATTGCGACTATTGTCAAATTACGGGAATTGGGCCTCTGTAAAAGTTGAAAATCGGTATAATGACCTTTAACTTTTTGGGTAGGTTGACCAGTCGTTGTCTGTACACACGTTCATACACACTAGCGGTTGACCGTAAATAATTAAAAGTGTATGTAAAACAGATGTCTTTAAACACTACGACATGCCTTCCTGGGTTACCTATTAGGTACATACATTTTGTCAACGTTCTGCGTAGGGTTGGACCGAGTTGGACGAATCGTGAATTCTTCTTATTTACATCCATATGTCAGGTGAGATACCGACTATGTTACCATATTTAACTTTTCACTACCTAAAAAGGTATTATAATTAGTTTATGCTTCTACATTGTTAAAGCGGTTTAACTTTTCCTTACTAAGATATTTTTAACGGATTTAGTCTTGGGCAGCTGGATACTTATCCTATTAAGATTTTAACGTGAAAATAGCGTCTGAGAAAAATCTTAAGCCAGCTAAACTGGTAAATATTTACAGAAAGCGTTTTTCTCCGCCTAAGTTTTTGAAATTATGTTGATAGTTTTGTAGATAGCGAATGCAGTGACAACTAGTATTCCGAATTTTTTAATAGGATCGAGATTTTAAAAGGATTCAGTTTATTGACATTTCGCTCCAGAACCATAAAATGGACAAACCCGTAATTTTATTTAAATCTTGAAAGAAAATGTAACAACATTGATTTTTGCTTCAAAAATCTAAACAATCCTTACTTTTAAACTGTAACGTTAAGCAACTGGGCGCTCACAAAAAACAAAGTAAGGGACCCTCATAAAATTACTGAGCGCGGCGCGACGGAGGGCGCACGTTCAATACCCTCTCAAGAAGTATTACTCGTATTATGAGGGGTCACAAAGTGAGGACGGCGATATTGGCCACCCTGCCAGCCCCGTAAGAAGGTGAGGAAACTTCTCATAAAACCTAAGGAGGCAGGTGCATTCCATTTTCAGGGTACCGAAATGTGAGAGTATTTCACGCACACGCGTCATTACTGCCCGTAGACCGTGTAGCCGTAACAAAAGGTAAAGTATGATAATAAAAATCTCTGGGAGTGACTGTGTAGGTGTTGATGTTGTTTGGGTGAGGCTTCAAGTGCTTGATGCTTATGACAAATGGCTGGGTACTGACTTAGCAGACAACCTCACGAGGCAAACACGACTCTTGCCAATATAAGTCCTACCAGTATGTAGTCTACGACTGTGCTCTATGCGTGGTACGTGTAACTTGATCTCTCTGCGCTTCTTGGCGTACGTATCCATTTGGCTTTGTTGTTGGGACGACTGATAAGACGAGTGGATCGCTTTAACATGATATTCTGTCCATTAAGGTAAACAATCTTTACATTAAAGAGAAGACGTTATACGAAAAAAAAACAGATACATTACGCATTATCGTCGAGGTACATCACTATTTTGTGTGGAGATGTGAACTTTTTCTTCCGATTTTGGTGTTGGTACCATATGAAAGCTGTCCTTTTTAATTGGTATAGTATCCTGTTAAAGTGTTTTTGTCGTCGTACCAGTCACCTTGTGTATTTGAGGCACTTTGCGCTGAAATTTATAAAAAAATGTTGATCACTACAATAAATATAAGTAAATTTTATTTTAAAAAATAAAACCGACTTCAAAACACTAAAATGCAAAAAATAATCCTAACACTTAAGTACCTAATCAGTTACTTTTGGAGTCGGTGCCAGCCGATGAGAGATTCAATGTTTTTGTTTGCACCGACTCCAAAAGTAACTGATTAGGTACTTAAGTGTTAGGATTACTTTTAGCATTTTAGTGTTTTGAAAAAGGTTTTATTTTTTTTAATAAAATTTACTTATTTCATAAATTTTTAGTGATAAATCCTAATCTAACTGCTGAACACCGATTTCATCCCCTATTTTCCTACCCTTAGGGGTGATATTTATTTTGTAAACTTTTAGCATATTATCTTTGAAGTATAAGTTATTAAATAAAAAAAAAATCATCAAAATCGGCTCATATTTGTCGAAGATAGGTAACAAGAACCACAACCAAAATACTATCTGGGTATATATTTGTTGATTTTCTCAAAAAGTTCTAAATCAATTTCGATAAAATTTATATGGGACCACCTCTGAAGTATGATCTACCAAACAAAAAAAGAATCATTAAAATCGATTTATAATTGGCGGAGTATTCGCGTAACAAACATACAAAAAACATACAGTCGAATTGAGAACCTCCTCCTTTTTTGAAGTCGGTTAAAATTAATAATATTTGTTGTTAAGCGCATCCCTTATTTTTGTTTTTAAATTTTTGCAATAGTCTGTATTTCTTTTTAAGAGACAGAAAAATTTGAAACTTACCTGGAAATTTAAAAAAAAACCGGATAATCTGACAAAACAAAACAAAAAATCTAAAATACTATCAGAAGTATTTTAGATTTTTTGTTTACGTGCGCTTATATTGTTTGTCAGCTAAATGTTTTATTTAAATATTAAAGGACAACGACTGTCGTGTCAGCTAGTAAAATAAATTTTACACATTGATATAAATAAAAAGAAAAAAGAATTTGGTTTATTCACTTACTATTATGTGCTCCTTATATGTAAACTTTATTTGCTAATTTATATAGTACCTATTTATAGGTTTTTAACCGACTTCAAAAAAGGAGGAGGTTCTCAATTCGTCGGAATCTTTTTGTTTATGTATGTTCAGCGATCATTCGCTACTACGTTGACCGATTTCGATAATTATTTTTTTGTTCGAAAGGTAATACTTTCAGAATGGTCCCATATAAATTTTGTTAAATTCTGATGATGGGATCTATAATAAATCATCAAACATTGCATGAACTCCGTACCATGCCAACTGATTTTAGTATCTATCTTACCTAATATCTTTGCCAAATGTGGACCGATTTTGATGATTCTTTTTTTAATGAATAGCTTATACTTCAAAAATACTATAATAAAAATTTGCCGAAAAAATTTTACCCCTAAGAGTGGAAAAATAAGAAATGAAATCGGTGTTCAGCAGTTCAATTATGTTTGCACTCGTAACATTTGTTTTGATTAGGGTTTATCACTAAAATAGATGAAATAAACTAAATTTATTAAAAAAATAAAAACCGACTTCAAAAAACTAAAACGCTAAAAATAATCTTAACACTTAAGTACCTAATCGGTTACTTTTGGAGTCGGTGCAAACGAAAAAATAGAATCTCTCATCGACTGGCACCGACTCAAAAAGTAACTGATTAGATACTTAGGTGTTAAGATTATTTTTAGCGTTTTAGTTTTTTTAAAGTCGGTTTTTATTATTTTTATTTAAAATAAATCATTTTCAAAGAGTTAAAACTATAAATGACATAAATGACATTTGATTTGTTTATCACCAAAATTCCACACCGAACTTGTGCAAGTAGGTAATATGTAAGTTTAAAAAAGGTAGTTATCACTTTGCTTGATAGAAATGGAAATAACATGGCTTCTTCATAACTGTTTATCCCAAGCTTGAGTGAAGTGAAGACAGATGCGAAAGAAAAATATGAAAATGCTCTTTGTATTCAAAATAAGTCACACCAAACAGCGTATCGAGATATGGATTTCCTCGGAAAGATATAGGGCTTCACTATGAATACTTGTATAAATAAACCATTCCTTACATCTGAGGAAGTTCCATATAAAAACGCGAAAATAAAGGGAATGCGTTCGCTATTTTATCCATATCTATGATTTACGATTAAGGTGGATAGTATGACTGGTGTTCGTATGATTTATCGATAGGATCTCGCATGAGAAATGTATGGCCACCTGCTGAATGCTCGTCTGGCAAGAGATAATTTAAATAGAACTCAGTAAATCTTGTCACATCAAATACTCAAATACAATACAATCTTGAAATAGGTTATCAATTAATTCTTTCTTGTACCAGGCTTCGATATCTTAAATAAGACCTTTTCTGAAGAATTCACAAAAAAATATATTATTTTTAACAAAAGAGTAATTATTACAAATGTCGTTGGCTTTCAAAATTACCCATAAACTGTAATTTGCTTATTGATAAAATACAATTGAATATTGAAAAAACAGTTTCTTAAACTGAGGAATTAACTTATTAGCTGACGAGCGATATTGTGCCGTGTGGGGACGGCCTTAAAGAATACACTTCCCCACCGCCAACAGGAGGCGTGTCGTAAGAGACGACTAATTCCTGTAGCACAAGACGGGCAGCAGCGTCTGCATGCGAAATCTTATTAAAAAACTGCGCTCGGCAACCCGCCTGCCAAGCGTGGCGAGTATTGGCAATTGGGGGGGGCAATGAAAGTCGTTGGGGGAGGTCTATGTTCAGCAGTGGACGTCCTATGGCTGAAATGATGATGAGCGATATTATGAAACCGCGTATCAATAACATTTCTATTGTGTCTTGTTTTGTCTGGAGTAAGTCGTCTAAAAGGTTAAATATGAACACACTAATAAATTATTGCTCCTAACAAGATTGTGACTGTTGTGACTAAGTATCTTGACTCAATACAAGTCTATTAAGACGTAAGATATACCAAATAAGATGGATTTGATTGTTTTACTATATATCGAACTAACATGATCAATGATTAGGTATACCAACTTAATTATCGTAGTCAATCCAACAAAGACCTGAGTCAATATTAACTTGATTGATTCACAATTTTTTTGTTTATACATGGGGCACACTAAAAGTTTTGCACTTCTAGCTAATCGGAACTATTTAAATTTCGAATGTTATATTTTTTTAAACGTTGCAACCTTCTTAGTAATAAAAAAAAACAATTGGCGGGAAATCATTTGTCAATTGTTTTTTATCACACATCAAAGTTCTGCGTACACAACGAAAATAGAATTAAGTCGAAAAGATTTTGATGATTTTTTATGATTTTAAAAGTTCTCTCTCTCCGCAAGACTGTGCCGCTCGTCTTCAAAATACTTTTGGGAGAGAAGCACCTTGTTTGAGCACCGTGAGGCGATGGTTTGCTGAATTTGAGAGAGGTCGAGTGTCTTTACATGACGAATTTCGTGAAGGGCGGCCTTCAACTGCCGTCAACGAAAATAATGTGGCTACTGTTAAGCGGCTAATTGAAGAAAACCCGCGGATTACCTATGAGACAATTCGTTGTAAGTCGGGTGACAATTAACCAATAAATAAATTAAGTTAGTTACAAGTAAAGCTATCATGAGTGTGTTAAGATGCTCCAATTGTACTTGTTATAATTAATAAACATATCATTTGTTTAGTTCAATCAAAGATAAAGTTATTGTTATAACTATTCAGCTTTGATTGATTTAAGATAGTTATAATCATAGTTATTTTATTCAAGTTCAATAACAAATAAAGTTATTGTTATAAAAAATATAGTAAAATAGTATGAACCAAGTCTCTTTTCCGCTATAAATACATCACCGACAGAATATTTATCAATACAATATTTTAAGCCCTTCCAAATACGCACTGCCTAAAGACCTTTATTTACTTTTATCTGTCAAAATATCCTTCCAATTCCCAAAGTTAGTACAAAACAACGTTTATTTACATAACATCTTCATAGAGCAAAAACCAATTTGCAAAGGCGGGTCTTTCAAGAAGCAATATTATTGGAATAGATTTCCTCCAATTCCATAGAAAATTTCATTGCGTTTTTGTATGTAAATATCCTCTTGCTGGTTGGAATTGGTCGGCATTGGCTTTATAGTCTCACTTTATTGAAAGAAGTAAACAGTTTGCATTGAATAAGTATGTTTATCTTATTGTAACCCTTCAGAACGGTCGGGTTTTTGTTGGCACTGCCTAAAGGGGTATAAACTTAATTGTGGGACTAAATATCTAAAACACGTGGAAAATGACTGATCGTTAATTAAGTAGTGGGTATAACGTTACCGTAGGATAGGTATAACTTTTTTAAATGACTTAAAAAAAGTGTCTCATCATTTCGTGAATGTTTTAATCTATTTTTTAAACACAATTTTATTGAACATTATTTAAAGCAGGGATAAACAGATCATTTTGTTGTTTTTTGATAATGTAAAATAATGCTATGCTAATACCGAAAGTACGCTTGTAGACCATTATCGTTATTAAAGGGGAAAGAGAATGCATCAAAACCTATTAACCCACACAAAGTGGCTCTATTCCCCACTATGATTATTGTCGCTGAAGCCTTTTCGAAGACTTCGGCAAAATGACCATAACCTCATTTTAATACAAAATCCAGGCCATTCATCAACACTACGTATAGTGGGATAACCGCCGTATAAATAAGTCGTGCAATGAAGGTGCCTCCACGTCGTAGAATAAAGATGAGCCATCATGGCTCCGCGACGAATATCGAGCTGCCTTTATACCCGTTAAATAGAAAGGACCCAGATTCTAACATAGGTCTACTTTTGGATAAAACCTATTTTTTTTTTGTTGCTGTATTAATAATTTTTGTATTATATTTTGTTGCATTTCATTACTTTTTTGGGTTCTTCGGTAAAAGTCCCTTCTTCTGGGACACAGTTGGTAATTTTAAAAAAAAATGTCTTGTTTTGAAAAATAAAATAGAATAAAAAGATATAATTTATTATGTACAAATAGAATAAAAACAAATCAGTCCTTTATGATTCAGGTAATAAAAATGAAATAAATAAAAAAATACGTATTGCATACTATACGATTTTCATAGTTTTACTATTATTTTCTGTTTCGAATGTAAGTATTCGTATATTTTAAAAATAAAGGCTAGCTGACTTCGCGTGCAATATTCAATTAAATTTGATTTTCAAGCCACACCTATTCCGCCGCTAGTGAAACAAAATACATTTTTCTGAACCAACCCTAAATAAAGTAATGAAAGGAGCACTAAACCGGTTAACCTAAATTGAAAACTGTATGTACAAATATCATGATCATGAAATTATTATCATGAAATTATTATCACGAAATTATTATCATGAAATTATTATCGTGAAATTATTATTAATTATTATTAGTATCCTCTATATTTACAAGTTATTTGTTGTTCTGTCTTTACCATTCTCCAGCCACAAGTAATTTCCGATGAAATTTTATTTGGATTGTCAATTTATCATAACCAAAAGCAATATCCGATCTCCTTAAACTAACTCGAATGGCACCTGTCAAAGTGCGTTTCATTTATCGAGTGGCAGCGAATTGTAATAACAATGTGCGCTCAAGCGGACGCATTATAACGACTCTGTTTCAATAGGAGGAAGTGTTTTTTGAGACAAGCTCGTTAAAAATGTTGTTATTGTCTCAAAGTCTGACAGACATTTCCGAGTCGATGCCTACGGAAAGTCAATTTTTAGGGTTCTCTTCTGAAGGCGATCAATGGAACCCTATTCTCAAACTGCAAAAATCGGTCGACTAAGTCCTACACTCTCAAAAATGTGAGCCAGCTAAGAGCGATTTTCTCTTAATTGATGTTAAAAAGATAAAATAACTGTCATAATACTTAAATCAATCAATCAATGTCGAAGATCCAGAGGAAGACCCAAGATAAGATGGGAGAGCATAGTGCTAAAGGACATGTGGGAGTGAGAGGTTTCCGAAGACGATGTCGAGAACAGAATAAAGTGGAGAAAAAAAATACGGAAGTCTGATCGCATAACCATATGGGATATGTAGCTAGGAAAAAAGAGATAATAAATGCTGAAAAGTTATGACAAACACTTTATCTGTGATTGAACTAAAAAAGTAGATGCTTTTATTAATGTTAACAAGTATAATTGTTGCATCTTTTATCATCAGTTACTTTTTTGCATGATTCGATAAGTTTTAATAAGCTTAAACAAGGTATGTTGAATCATCATCATCATCATCATCATCATTTCAGCCATAGGACATCCACTGCTGAACATAGGCCTCATGTTGAATCAATAAGTTAATATTGACTAAGGTCCTTGATGTATTTACTAAAATGAATTAGTTGGTATAATCATTGATTATATCTTAGTTTAATCAGTTACATTTAAGAGTAAAAGCAATTAAATCCATCTTATTCGATGCATCTAACGTCTTGACAAGCTCGTATGGAGTCAAGATATTTTGTCACAACAGTCACAATATTGTTAGGAGCAAGATTTTTTTTTAGTGTACTTGTAATAGAAAAAGAAATGATCAATAATATGGAATGGTGAAACATAATTATACCTATACATTGTTTTTCATATGCCAACTTAAATTTTGTAGTTGGTCTTATTATAATTAATCTTTTGGCTAACGTTTTTAACGGAGAAGATGTCTTAAGATATTATACGCCCTAGTTGAGTAGTTTCGCCGACAGTTGCCTCCTTGCCTAAAGGGATCTGTCAAGTAATACACAAGTATAAAATGTAGACTGATTTTAGTGTAGATATTAAGAGTTTTTAGCAAATCTGTATTATAAATGAATCTCTATTTCCCTTGATCATCGAATCACGCGTGAACGGATAAAACAATTTTGCTTACTGTCAGAAGGTTTTTATGAAAGAAAGAATTAAGAAAATTGCCTAAAAAATCTCTTATGAAAAAAACTAAAGAAGTTGCGGGCAACAGTGATTATTATGATAAATACCGGATGAATGTGACTCGCAAGAATAGAACCTTCGATACGCGAATCCGACTCACACTTGGCCGGCTTTTAAACGGAGTCGATGAGATGTTTGCGCTACAAAGTATTTTGTTTTATTCACTGAAGTGTTTGGTATAACAAGGCAGATGGCATTTACAGATAAATAAGCGTTCGTTTTGTGTTAACGAAACACAAATGTTTAATTGTCAATTTGATACAAAATTTGAAGTTCTTAGATATGGCATTAGACAGGTTAATACTAGTTAAAATAGTCTTTAATTCAACTAAAGTAATAGCTTTAACATTGATTTGATATTTAATTAGGTACAGACAGCAGGTCAACCTACTTAAAAAGTTAAAGGTCATTGAAACGATTTTTAACTTTAAGTCCAAGATATAGAGATAAATATCAATTGAGAAAATTTGTCGTTTTGTGGTAGGTGGACGTGCTGTTGTCTGTACCAGCGACGAAACGAAGTAGGGCAAAAAACGGCGGCCCACGACGGATTTACTGTGGGTAGTTACCACTTTTTAGTCGGGGGTTGTAAAAAATTATTTAATTCTTTTTCAGTCGATATAGGTTTTTTCTCGAAAATATGTTTTGTTTATACATGGAACAGGCACAGGCAACAGTGATGTAATAGTCTATAAACTTGTTTTTTTCTTCATATTTTTAACTTCTCGTTTAAGTTTTTCGTTTACTTATTACAATAATCACCTTAAATAACACAATTGATTCATCTTCTTCATCATTTTAGCCATAGGACGTCTACTGCTGAACATAATGCCTATTGGCTTCCAGATTGGCCAATTGGAAGCGGCCTGCATCCAGCGTCTTTCTGCGACCATTACCAGGTCGTCTGTCTACTATGTGGGTGGACGTCTTACGCTGCGCTTGCCGGTACGCGGCCTCCATACTAGAACCTTTCTGTCCCATCGGCCGTCAGTTTTACGTGCTACGTGCCCCTTCAGCTTGCTAACCCGTTGGGCTATGTCAGCGACTTTGTTTGTTTACAGATCTTTTATTGAACACAATTGATTTTTTCATCAAACTATGACTTACACTTATTCTGAATCCATTCAAACAAACTTATTTAAATATTTAATTATTCATTCAATCAAACAAAGGGGCACTCTATTAAGTCAAAACGTCTGGATCAGATAAAATTATATTTAAATAGATTTAATTTAATAAAAGCTTATTATAATGAATAGTGGTTTTGTTCAAGTACGCCTCGAGACTATTGACTCGCTATAAAATGATACAAATTAAAACGTACCTTGATATTCAAAACGTTAATATTCGCTAAAATACTCAGTTTTAAGGGCAGATCACACCAATTGACGGATAGACAAATAATGTATGTTTCTGCGAGTTTTATATGAAATTATGATTATATAGCCCAACGGATTAGCAAGCTGAAGTGGCAGTGGGCGGGGCACATAGCAGAACTGACGGCAGATGGGGCAGACCTATAAAAGTTAAATAGTTTTTGTTTCAAATATGTACATTGTAACGCAAAAATGCACTGCCTAAGGGAGTAGAAAAGGGATAACAAACCGTATTTCTCGTGGACAAAATCACGGGCATAGCTAGTATTTCATCCAAAGACATATTTTTCTACAAAATCACTTATACGCAAAACCAACCAACGAGTTTATTAAAGAAAACCATTAATATCTCATAAAACTAAATTATTTGTCGTTTATAAATGTGTCAAAACATGCGGGTTATCCTTAAGGAACGGCAAAGAACCTATTCTCCATGACGACACATAGTCGTAATTTGTTATAAGCAAAAACTCTTACAGTTCTGTGTAACTTTAGCTTTACAACGTCCGATGGCAATGAGGGTAATAAGCCAAAAACGTTTTTTGCACACAGCGTAGACGCTCAAAGTTTTATTCTATGTTCGTCAAGTACAAGTGCTTGTGTGTAGAGTTAAAAAAAAAACTGGCAAAGTGCGAATTGTACTCGCGCACCGAAGGTTCCGTACAAACCTGTAGGTATATAAGTAAAAGTTCACCCAAGCTTAAAAGTATTATAGATTCTGAGTATTTGATATGAATTTCAATTTAATACATCTACGCGTTCATGAGGAAAGGGGTAGTAAGTTTAAAATTATTTTTAATGATGTAACTAAAAATTTACGGATTTCGCAATTTTTACTTTATCTGTGCTGTAAGACGTTGCTTCGTACCAAATTTCAAGATTCTGAGTTCACGGAAAGAATCCTGTAGGTTTTGATTCCCTTGCGAGTGTCGAAAATTTGCGGCATAAACGGCGGTATCTTTTGATTGCGTTGGCTTAGAAGTTTGGTTTTTCCACAGCTCCAAGGAACAGTAGACTTAAATATTTGATATAAATTCCATCTTTATACCTCCACGTGTTCCTTAGAAAAGGGTTTTGACTGACAGACAGACGGTCGGACAACAAAGTGATGTGAGTGAGAGTGTAAGTTTTTTTCTTTCGAGGTACGGAAGCCTAAAAAAAAGTAAAATAAATAAATACAATTTTATTTATTTAAAGTCAACAAATGGACCAATTACAAATTACAAAATAAATAAATAATAAATGACAATTTAGGCACGTGTACCATGTAGCAGTGATAAATATACCTTCTTTTTTTTGTAAGATTTTGTGAAAAAATTACGGCGTTGTTTTATAATTTTACTGTATTTTAATACTAACCTTTGATTAATGTGGTCAATTGTAATATCTTTTTCGCCAATTATGTTAGTAACACACAATTATGTGTAAAGTTTTTTTAATACTTCATATTATATTATTCATCATCATCATCATCATCATCATTTCAGCCATAGGACGTCCACTGCTGAACATAGGCCTTCCCCATTGACTTCCAGATTGGCCGGTTGGAAGCGGCCTGCATCCAGCGTCTTCCTGCGACCTCCAGCGTAGGACGTCCACTCACAAGGTGGTCGTCTGACCACCTTGTGAGTGGACGTCCTACGCTGCGCTTGCCGGTACGCGGCCTCCATTCTAGAACCTTTCTGCCCCATCGACAAAAGTCGCTGACATAGCCCAACGGATTAGCAAGCTGAAGTGGCAGTGGGCGGGGCACATAGCACGTAGAACCGATTATATTATTAAGCGAGTTTTTTTCAGCATTTGTTAATCACAATCACCAAGTTTATTCGCAAAAATCTATGAAACTACAAAGATCGTTTTTATATTAAAGGGATTTTTATATTACCGGCCGAAGTTATGAGGCGTAATGTAACATTCGCAGGGAGCATGTTACGTTACGCTGTTTGCTAAAATCCGTAGAGCGAACGGTTTGTTGCTGACTGCTCGAATGCTGGCTTTATGTAGGTAATATGTTACATTAAGCCTGTTAACGCCGCGGCCGGTCAGTTATCACTTTTAGTTTATTTTTGTCGCTCTATTCATCAATAAGTCTGACCATGTATCATTGTTATTATTTTACCAAGATAAGGATGGATTTGTAGAGGCAGCTGTCGTCATCATCATCACAACCAGCTCACGTCGGAATCATCATCATCATCATCATTTGAGCCATAGGGCGTCCAATGCTGAACACAGGCCTTCCCCAATGACTTTCGTTGGGGGGATTGCTAATACTCGCCACGGCAGGCGGGTTGTTTTTTATAAGATTTCGCACGAAGACGCTGCTGCCCATCTCGTGCTACAGGAATTAGTCGCCCCTTACGACACGCCTCCTGCTGGCGATAGGAAAGTGTATTCTTTACGGCCGTCCCCACAGGACACGGTTACGTCGGAATGAGTAACTAAAAATGTTTCAAACAAAAAATTTTTTTTTCGGTGTAGTCTATACAATAAAGTTTGGGAATCACTAGATCACACAAATCTTTGCTAACAATCTCCCTACAAAAACCGGGTTCCCTCCACGAAGGTACACGCACGAAACAAAAACAACTGTGTGATCTAAACCGCAATATGTTTCCCGATGTCTTTGTTCATTTTGACCCTTTATCCTGTGGATATAGCTATTAGTGTTGCAGCTTTATAGGCTAATACTCGTATCGATAGAAGTAGATCAAGGGCCTAACCATAGACTCTAAACAGTCTCAAGCAGTGTTGTTTTTATGTCAAACTATAAAAAAAAACAGTATAAAGGGTCTAAGTATGTATAGTTAGTCCCTTATAACTTAGAATTCATTGCCAATATTTATAGATAAAAAACAACTATTTATATATTCATATTCATTTATTGCGACATCAGTGTACATTAAGGTACAATTTAATAGTTAGGGAATTTTTACAGGTTTTGGCGTATTAGGGCAGTATAATAATAATATATCTTTGTTTAAGGAGTATTAACAATACGGAATATTATTTTGCACTATCCATCGATACTATCGATAACCGTCATATCTATCACATCACTAAAAGCAATTGGGATTATCCAATTTCGTTTGGCCATTATTATTTTACTATTACAATATTCAGAGATAAGAGTGGTTTAAAACGAGCATATTTCTTTGTTCCTCGAAATGAACATGAATTTCTCGTTGTGAATAAGTATATTTTTTGTTTGGTTTTGAAAATTTATGTTTTTTCGTTATTTGGTTGCAAGTATTATATACAGTAACATATTTTTATATATAATTTACATATAAATATTTTTATATATACGTTCACGATAATTTTAGGTAGAATTATATTTTGGTTTTCTACGAATGAACTTATTTAGCGTGAGATGACTCGTTTAATTTACATAAATTAAAGAACAATTAAATAGAACAATACTTTAAGTAAACTAAAATCTACCTATCTACCAACTCAAAAATAAAAGCGTGTCCGTGAGGCATGGAGGCGAGGATACTGGCAGCGTTTCCTCGCTGAATAGCTAAACGAATATAGGTAGACGATACTGTAAATAAACTTACTTAACTTAAAGCTTTATTTGTATATGTCTAATAAGTATTAGTCTAAACATTCAACAAACAAAACTTCGAAAACATATTCATCGTGTCTCTTTTTCTTGGCAGTCTTCTCTTTGACGTTTCTATATTGCAAAAACATTTCTATTGCTGAAACCATCTTTTCTGTTTTCATAAGCTTCCATTTCTATATTAGACTGTCAGTAGGATTATCTTATTATGCATTCACAAAGGAGTTATCTGGAAGGGTGATGCAATGTAAATGCATCAGTTTAGTTGCGAGTGCGACCAGTAAGCCGGGCTGTCCTTAGTTAGTGGTGCGGGATGCATTTCAATTTTATCATAATGTTCTCAAATACTATAGCATTGGCATAGACTAAATAGGCAATACTAATACTTATTAGATAAAGAAAAGAATATGTTCTTATTAAGTTTAACTTTTAGATCGCAAGGAATCAACGTTTGTTTTTTAGCTTAGGCAATTATGTATTTCAGGATATCCAACTGTCGTCATAGTACAAGAATTTGGTAATTGTGCAATGTTTAGTTGCAAAAATTACTACAAATCAAGTTGGCCGCGAATGGAAATGTTTTCTTCTACATATCACATGATGATATTTTACGAAAAATTTGACACGCTTTGTAGTTGCATATAGTTTGAAGATGGTGTCGTCTTCTTCATTATAAGTCTAACAAATAGGTCACATTTTTAGGTACCTATTTCAATACCACAGACCTATATTGAAGTAGACGGCACATTTTAAACTGCATGAAACCGTCTCACATAAATTTGGTGTTACAAACATGACGTCTGCTTTGATAGAGAAAGCTGACAATGAAGAATTTTTGCCAATATAAATCCATCTCAATACCTTCCAGAGGTCACTGACCTGTGGCATCAGTAGTTAGGAATATCGGAGAAGATTTGCAACAATACACAATCGAATGTGAGCAATTCAATTAACTAGCCTGGCTTTCTTGCCCGAACGGCCGCCATAGTCATTACCAGTAAGTATTACGTCTGAGTAAACGCCTTACGTGGAATACATTTCCCTTATTGAGCGCTTTAATATAGATATTAATTCGCTTATGTAAGTGCTATCGCCTATTACGTTGATTATATTCGTTTCAATGAATATGCTGCTATAGGTTTTAACTAAATAAAAGTTTGTGACACGGTCCTATATATTAATTCTGATAACCTATCTGGCACTTGTTTTGACAGATAACTCATACAATTAGCTGTCAAAAAAATGCCAGATAGGTTATCTGGAACTTAACCTTGTAAATATTATTTTCAAACTCCTACCCATATCTCTCCCAAGGCACAGAATGCTAAATATGCCAAAATTTTCCGCAGAAAGCAATTTCGTCGCAAAAAAAGATGATGACGAAATGACCTGGTCTCTTTCCAGAATTGAAGAGTTGTTTTAGAATCGAGGGGCGTAGAACAAAGAGAGAGGACCTTGCCGTCCTGTGGAGCACAACAAGTCAATAAAGATATGAATAATCTAAAATATATATTTATAGATAGATAGATAGATAGATACTCTTTATTGCACACCATACAAGTAAAATACACATGATTTTTACAGAAAGATGTACAATATATTATAATATTAGATTAAACTAAATTCAATTTTACAAAATACTAAGTTTTTACAGAAAAAGTGCACAATATGCAAGCACTTCGTTAATTTACTGTCATAACACCTAGCATCAAAGGTACCCCGAAACAAAGGAGGTTTGGTGCAAAAGTTTTACCGTATTTACCCTCACTGATTGCATAGTGCATCACTGAATGTTAGCAAAAACAAAAAGAGGCCGAAGCGAGCAACACTCGAGTATGGACATAACGCTGAGAGAAAAGTGCTCCATAAATATTGACCCAAAGTTTCCCGCCGCTCAAAATCCGAGCCTCTGACTAACAATTCGGACCTAGTTAATCCAGCTAAATGGGGTTTTAACGCTTACTACCAGTATTTTTATTATTCAGCTGCAATCAAAACCAATTACACCCATTTAGGATTTAGCAAAATTTGTACAATTTATAAAAATATTATCTTTTGCCCGCGACTTTGTCTGCGTTGACCTTACCCTGATAAAAAATATCCTATGTGTTAATCCAGGCCCAGATTTATAAGTATGTTAAATTTCATCAAAATCTATTTAATAATTATTGTGTGAAGAATAACAAACATCCATACATATCACAAATTTTCGCATTTATAATATTAGTAGGAAGTAAAAAAAAATATTTTTAATAGTTTCTCAATGATAAATTTATACGCAATCATCAGAAACAAAGACTTTAATTAAAAACAACAGATTTCATTTTCGTTAAGCAAGTAAAATGCGCTAAAAAAATTAATGTCTCAGCACTATTAAAAGTGGTTATTTTATTAAAACGAAATGAAAACAACACTCCAACGGTAACTCGTGAAAAATAGCGTGAGACCGCATTATCGTGGATTATGAATCGCAGTAGATAAGGCATTCAGCGCGCCCTCATTAAAAAAGGGAATCCGTGGAAAAATAAAAAAGTACAGTGAAAGCCAGTCTCATTTGTCAACTTCCCGCGTTGCATGCTGCGCCTACATCACTCGAGGACTGGCCGACTTTTTATTCATTCCACTTTTCATGACGCACAACGCTTTAATAACTCCAAATGGAAACGCGTTAGAAAATAACGTTTTCATTTCATTAGGCTTGGTGTTTGTCTCTGACACTTTGGGAATTATTTAGCTGCATAAAGGAGTGTCATGTTTTTTGTAGGTCTTTAATATTTAATGGTATGCAGTAACAACACGCGAGACTAGAATGAACCAATTTCTCGCAAGTACACCTTAGATTTTTTTAGACTACTTGCTTAAACGTTTAAATTAAATTTTGTATTTACTTTTTTTGTTGTTTGTAACATCAACTAAACGCTTAATGGACCTAGCAAAGTTTTCATAAGAATCAGATTAAAAATAAATAAGTTAGTGTATAACTATGATGGAGTACGTGAAAGAAATATTTCTGAAATTGAAGAAATAAAGTTAATTTACGAAAATAAACTTGCTATAAATATTTAAAACTGATATTATCATAAAGTAACATTCTCGTCGTGTTCAACATGTAGAGTTATTTACAAAATAAGATCAGATAAAACGTTAGAAATATGCAAATATAAAGAGTATTGAGTCCACGTATTGGGTCTTATCCCTCTATAAACAGTCATCGCACCACCCCCTACCATCAGTCCTGATAACAGTATTACTTGAACCTCGTTTTGTTTTTTTTTGTATAGGGTTTGACGTAAAAACAACTTGGCTTAAGCACTGTTTAGCGTTCATGGTACGGGAGGCGTGCAGCCTTCGCAAGCATCGGACAAATTCTTTGATCTTGTTTAGGGTAAATCTTTTCGATTTATATGTTAATTTGTGAATTTGAATCTTGTGCGTTACGTCTCGGGAGGCACGTTTGGCAGCCGCTAATCTCACTTCTTGTTTAAGATTTTTGTTTCTTTTACTCGTCTTGATTGATTGCATGTTCCCGAAAATCGGTTTTTAATTTGAGTTCATTTTCGTTTCCTTTTCGTTCTAAGTACATATCGCTTTCATTTAAGGCAAGTACCGTTCATTGTTTCTTAACAAGGTAAATGTTCAACCGTGTGACGTTATTATTACGATGAGTGCTGTTTTGTATTATAATGCTGTTTATTTTACACCAAATGGACTTTTAGGAAGCTGAACAAACGTCAAACACTTTTTTATTATACGGTAAAATTATAATTTAGAATTAACTGCTGGTTTTAAATTTAATTAAGAGTTTAATTTACCTCATAATTTTATTTTTAGTCAATAATTTGTGGTTCTCTTTGATAATAATCAATAGATTTTTATATTTTACGGAACATTGAGCAAAATTGAAAAAAAAAAAAAATTTTGCAAAGTCTGCAAGAGCTGATAGACCACCACTTTTTGTCTGTTCAATCAAATACTTTGTATGAACCTTGCATTTCATTAGCAAAGAATGTGTACCCGCTGCATAATTCCTGACGTAAACGCTAGTTTAAACGATGCGAACGGGCATGCCTTAAGAGGTAGAATTTCTTGCCAGCACAAATTTTATCGAGGACTCGTAATTTCCTTTGATCCCTCATCTATATTCAATGATCCGAGGACCGTAACGCTTGGTAAGCGAATTCATTATATCCGTGTGCTCTTTATACAGATCGCGCGAATACTTACAGGAATAATTTACTGTACAATTGAATGGAAATGTTTCATCTTATATTTTTTATGACTGGCACCAGGTATCTTTAGTGACAAGAACATGAATACATTATTTTATCTTTACAGTTGAAATAATGAGACAAAATCTCAACTCTAAATGATGAATAAATAAATATTTTAGTAAGGTAAATTCATTTAATCAATCTCATGACCTTTGAGATAGATGTCAAATAGGTACATTATACAATTTTAGTTTATAAGTGCATGCTACATTATAGTCATGCATATATCTTATGGAGTCAGAATCATTTTTCGTGTACAATAGTACCAAAAACCGTAAAATGTGTTTTACATACCTACATTTGTATAAATTGATACATTAGGGCTGATGTAATAGCTGCCTACCTATGAGTATAACAATAATAGAGAAAAAGCTTACAAATCTTTTTAATGCTTGTACAACTATTACTAAAAAACTCTGTGCATTATTTTTTTATAAATCAGAAAAATGTTCAATTCAAATCTAACGCGTTCCGCGTATTTGGTAACGTATTTCATTTCCGCCATAAAATTCGTCCACTCAAATCTCGTAAACTTCAATCAGGACGTCTTAATTACTTCCAACCGCAAATCGTCTAATAAATTTATGGTCGCTATAAACCTGTGACGTAAAGATCTGTATATCAAGGACCGTGACATTACCCATTTTTATGTTCACAAAAAACTCCACGCCATTCGCCGAATCGTTTTTGTGAAAACAACGGGGCAATAAAGGGTCTTATTGTTATCCTTTGAATTTATATCCAGATATTATCGCTCTCATAAATTGCTACGTACTACACTCTCCTCTAAATCGCTTGAAAAACTGACCGTTGCCGTAACCCCTTCTGCCTTTACTGCCTTTTGCTGAAGCTAGATATTTGGCAAGGGCAAGAGCTTATATGAAGTCAGTTCACATGAAACTACGTTTAATTGCAATATTAAATTAGTTCTGTTCTGCATAATATATTTGTTCCAACATTTCCACAAAAATACCAAAAAGTTAAATACCAATATTATACCGATATTTAATAATTTACTAAAAATATGCTATCTTCATTCTTCGGAGCCTCAAATATACCAATTTGGTACTGAAAATACCAACAACGGTCACACTGATGGCGGCGGACAGACTCCAATGTACTCTATGATAGACTCACAGATTAGACAGACCCGCGATCACCCACACCACAGACTATTATACAGGGCACAACCAGAGGGAATGCAACCGGTCTAGACAGTGCCAAGCCGTTGGCTGGGCTGGTTGTCATTGTCTCTGGTATATCGTTTTTATTAAATATTCATAATCAATTTATTATTTGTATTATAAATTTTGATTATGCTATGATTATTAAAGGCTATGGCAGAATAACAGAGTTTGCGGGTCTCCTGCATCCACTGAGTCATAGACCATTTTGTCTTACAATATTAAACTTCATACTATTCTGTTGTATCTGTAATTTGCTTTGAGACAAATAAATACATTCCTATTCTTATTCTTATTATTTTAACTTAATTAATTAATTGGTTTCATTATTATTGTAAATTATGTTATTTTTTGTTAATTATTTTTATTTGATTTATTGTTACTTGTCTCTTTTTTTGTCTTTTTCTTTTCTTCTACCTTTCAAGGCCTCCGCAGAATACCAGTGTCGTGGCAGCCCTAAGTTGCCATGACCAATACTGAGCGGGGGACCTTTTTTGGTACAGTGGTTGTTTACTTTTATGTGTGTGACCTGCTATTTTTTTGTGTACCAAATAAAAATATTCTTATTCTCATATGATTTATTTATTTGGTTGACAACAGTGGTGTCAGCAGCTGGCAGCTACTTAGCACAGAGACTGAGCATCGCAATCTAGCAAGGTAACGCTGCCATCTTGGGTACCATAACACGATGACCATTGTATTTGCTCGCTATATGTAATATTTTTGAGTTAACTTATAATATGTTTTTTTTTAATAGGCAGTCCTATTAAACTTTGAAATACATAATCTTCGGTAGATTTACATAGGTACTGTAACGCAGGACCTTTCAAACAATGATTATATATTTAGTCCAAAGTTTTTTATCGAATCAGTGTAGCTTGCCATTTAAACGGGCGCGCATATAAAAAGTAATTAATTTGGAATTCGCTCGCGCAACATCTGTTTTCTAATTGAGACATTAAGCCAGATCGCCTCAATGGGTCTCTTTTAATAACGCACATACATAACTGATGGCGGACGAAATGTACGGCATTACAGCCACAGCAAATTGTGATCAGATGGGTCAAACAACATAAATCAATGTAGAATGATGAAATAAGACAATGAACGATCAAAACGCTTGGTTTATCGCAGGCACAGATCAAGGATCAAAAGAATAAATTGATGCAAGCAAAAGCTATAATTGCTAGTGGCCTTTTCTTGAAGGCGTGGCAAGTTCGGCAAGGTGTTAGGTCCGCCCCACTAGCGGTGACCGCGACACGGTTGAGTCATACTGAAAAGCCTTATGCTTGTTTGCGTTGTAGCCTTAGACGAGCAAGCATGATCGGGCCGTAGCGTGTGTTGTCTGATGCATATGAGCAGGACAGAATCCCGATGGTTATAAAGGATAAGCCATCATGTTCCATCTTCAGGCACTGAATCCGCACTCACTTACAAAGGTCTACTAACCACTTTTTTATTTAAGTAAACCAGGATTGTATTCCTAACTTAGTTCTCTATTTTTTACTTACCAAACTGTATGGTCCTGGCCCCTAGCATGACCACCTAAAACGATAATATGATATAGCGATTTATCGACTGCTGCTATATCTATCATATTTTTATCGTTGGTGTCGATAAAACGCTATATGATATCGTGTTTTGGTGATTATGCTAGGGGAGCTGGTCTGAAATAAATAAAGTGATTATGATTATATTTATAATCAGCGAGCAAAGGTAAGCTTAGATAATAAAATGTAAAATACCGCAAGTCAATGTTAATTTAACAGTTGTCTAAGAACTAGAAACATGTGAAGTGAGACACAAATAAGTACGTTTATGATGCAAAAAAACGTAACTTTCACTTTTGTATTGTATTCATATTTAAGTCATATCTTCGCAGTAATAACCACCTTCCCGGCGACTCATTCTCTTTACAAGCAGGCACGTAACAGTCATTGAATGAATGAATGTTTTTTCTATTAATGTGTGCTGACTGCTTTAGACTGGTATTTCAACCAATTTTACTCGTATGTCTAAAATTAGCTGTCTGTTCTCTATTGTCCTAGCACTACAGTGCCGGCGCCCACCCGGCTAAATGATGGCCATCGCCCGCAATCGTCGCCGGGGAAAACTCCCGGATAATTGACACAAATGTAGCGAAACGACTGCGCAAATACGCTGTCCTGTTTTCGTGTGCGGTCTCTGGTGAATTTCTTGCCAGTGGAATGAATACGGCACAACCTGGACGTTTGACGGCCAGCGCTAATACGGGTTACCGGAACACATATGAAATCAGACGTATTTTTACTAGACTGAACAATATTTACTGTATTACTTACACGAGCAATAGTCTGACCTTAATCGTCTATTCAAAGTAGGTATTGATTTTGTCATATTTGTGATTGTGTGACTTGAGATTAATAAGCTATTTACAACAACCATCGAGCATATACCATAAAGAGTAGCTATGGTCCGTATTGCGTATCATTCTCCGTAACACATTAGTGACTTATCACCTACATTTTGTATGAAGTGACAAGTCCTGATAACTGTCACCCATAACACAACAGTACCGCCATGGATAAAAAGTTGGCGGAATTTTTCTCAAACAAAAAAATGACATTTCTACTCTATAGGGATGTACTCCATGACAAATACAGTACTTAGAACTTAAATGAGCAGACTGAAAAAACCGAATCTAAGATTATGTAGTAGTTACTCATATAGGTAATAGTAGTGTAACATTACAGAAATAAAAAAATATTATGAACTGAATATTACACAATCGTATATGATACCGGCCGGATAAACAAAGACTATTTTATCTGCATTATATCAAAGTTTATTGGTAAAAATGCTGTCTAATACCTATAGCCTGTTGAACTTTACTCACTCATGTTAAAAAGTTCAAATAAATCAATATAAACTAACAAAGTTGTAAATACATTATTGTATAAATTATATGGACTTCACTTGTATGTACTGAAATTTGTTGCAATGAATTTGGTATCGAGGTCGTATCTCATCCGTTTTCAATTCGCTGATCTGTCGAAAATTTTCACAGTGCACAAGTAATGTTTGCGACATAAAATTGATACTCTATTTTGTTTCTGTTTGCAGTGCGCAATCTATTATGTTGTTATTGGGTACAACAAACAGCTCTGTGCTTACACAGCTTCGGTGCAATAACCGCTGACGTCCCTTTGTATGAGCTGTCTTTGCTGCCATCCACACGAAAACAAAGAATCCATGAGCTAGTTCAGACAAAAAGAATTGATTTTACACAGAAATAGCTTTTTCTCCGAGCTAATGTAAACTACGAGGCAACATCGGCAGCTAATGCTACAGCGAACTCTTTATTTCCCAACATCACCACACCAATAACTTAGCTAAGTGAATAAATCGTCTTAAAAGAGACTACAGAAGACCTTTGTTTGTTCTGATAAAATGAACATTGGTCTCACGTGTATCTTTTTGCTAGAGCAAGACCGTCTCAAATGTTTTTGCTCGACACCCGGCAGTGGCGCGAAAGTGATTTATCATAAGGCAACATGCTGCGGTTGAGACGAAAAATAAAAGTAATTCCTTTTGTATTTGCTGAGTGGAACGGCCGCCGAGAGACATATTTGCCAAACGCATGAATAATGGTCCCTTGCTTTGACATAACCTGCGATCCTGCACGTTTTTTGTATCGCTGACAAAAGACGGAAATCTACGACGATTTTTCATTATAATTAATGCTGTGAAGGCGCCGCCATCGCAGTTTTTGCTGAGATTTCCTTCTGATAAATCTCATTTCCTATTACTGTAATCATGAACAAGTTGTTGTCCTTTCTATTTAATAACACGACGTAATATTATGAAACATAAAGTATAAGTCGATTAAATTTTCTGAGGAATTCAATTATGAGCGAAAGCCAATGTGCCCCAGCGTCCCCAAACCGCCGTTAACTCGCCAACAAGTCGTCTATTTGCCATTCTAAAAACAATATTTTGAACACAATAAAATTCTTTCTTTACGCCCTCGATGTCCATGAAAAAGACATAACAGTGTGCGTTGAATTTATTGTGGCAGACGAGGGCCCAGATGGCTTTGCTCATAAAATACAACGAGTGGTACTGTTGGTAGCAACGCTATACTTAAAGATAATCACAATTTACGGGACCCTTTCCCGGAATTCGGGAATACTTTCCCTTTGCCAACGTGCGAGCAATTACTTGGACTCTAATGATGTAGTGCATTTTCCTCCGTATTCCAACGTTAACTTTCTTTTATGGTGTGCAAAAACTCTTTATTGGCACTTACGAGGACTCCGCTGTCCTAGGTGTCTTACGGATGATTTACTTTATTGCTAGATTCTACCATCATCCAAGTTCTACGGAATATTTTCTAGTTAATGGTCCGTGTAAGTATTTACCTTCGTTGTAGTGCTAGAGTTATATTATTTCATTTTTGAAATACTTGAGTTATCAAACTACACATTTCCATCGTATGCTGAACTATCATCGTATAAACTGGGCTTTTAGTGAAATTTTTGCTATAACGTACGGTCAGCATCAAAAGTGGATGCATTATCACAATTGCCTATAAATGGTAAGCATCAAATTCTGGTGCTTGTCATGTTAAGCAATTTAGGTATAATATGGTGTATGGTGATTTTGAAAATCTAAATGTGGTCATCGAATTTTGATATTGACTGTACTGAAAACAAATCTTTCCGTTTTAAATTCAGGGAGACATTACCTACTCCCCGGGAGCATTTATTTGGCAAAAGTTCAGTTAGCAAGCATTCGTGGTCGCATTTTACCTACGCAAGCTAACTCTTTCGCAAATCAGAAAAAATATGAATAAAGAAATAAGTTATTAAGGCGCAGGGTAAGGAGACACACGTACACAAGCACACGTAAAAGAGGTGTGAGGCACAAGTTTTCTGGCGGAAATACTGGATATAGGATGTGGAAATTAATATATCATATAACTTACTTATATGTTAAAGTTTTTCCTGTTGTATCTAAATACTAGTTATCTTTTCTTACAAACACAAAAAAAATTTAGGCCTTAAGGAGTTTTTTTTTAAATAGTCAACAAATTAAGAATTATAAGGATTTTTAATGGATTTTACTCTTAGCGCCTACTTTTCCATACGCGGATATTTTGCTCGCAATGATAATCTATTTGCACAGGAGCGCAACGGATGGATGTTTAGTCTGCGAGAAGCATTTGTATTATCTTAGGTCCGTAATAGAAGACGCGCGAGTCAACGCTAAATGCTCAAGGTCACTTGCCTTACCCGTCGCCTTAAGTATCCTTTAGTGAGCCAAAATTTCCATCATTTATTTTAATATATTTGTTTCAATGCAATTACATAATAAAATGATAAGTTTAAAAGTTTAAAATAAATAAAGTTAGTTCACGAGCTTGCCACGGAGCAATTGCTTCTGCGAACAAAACGTCTATTAAACTATAATGCAGATATATGTAGTGTACCTAATGATATTAGAATAATACCTATAAATCAGTACGTTAAGATAGTTTGTGTCAGTGATAGACTGACTAAATTCGAAGGAAATTTGCTCCTGGGGTGTGCTAAAATAATTTTCGAAATTCCATGTTTATAGTTTTGGAGTGGAGGGAGGTTCAATGTTTATATATCCTAAATAAATTTTAAACTAATAACACATATTTTTAACACCTTTGCCAGACCAATCCCTTTCATTTGTAAAGTTGCACAATACAGTTTGTGAAACCTTTTTATAATTTTCCCCTCATAGTTTACCCTAATTTTAAAAATGCATTTATTTACGTTACATGTTCGTCTTTGTTTTCTCTGGCTTTAAATTCAATTTTTTAAAATATGTATGAACTGTATAGGTCTATCCTTTAAGTAAAAAAATAATATTTAGTTTATACGTAATTTAGTAGCTGATACATCTAAAAAATATTATTCTTAAAAATCTATAACATAAAAATATTATTATCCAAATCCAATTGGATATTCAAGTTTTGGTGTATTAGGGGGTGGAAGCACAAAGCCGTCACTCGGAAACGGGAAGGCGGTGCTATTGACATTTCGATAACAGAATGGATGACCTACTGCCATTTAAGGTAACTTTCTTGCTACCCGAGTATTTAATAACCCTAGAAATTTTATGTGAAAATCACATTATCGTTGTAACATGACACAAAATGACCGGTGCACGCAGTTAAAGGTAGGGGAGATCGGGGATTGTTGAATGTAGGGTAGGTTGCCTAACTGTCAAAAACTTATTAATATTATAGGATTTGGTGGCGGGTAGTCGAACTAAAAGTATGGTCGATCTATTTTAGTGGGTATTTATCATTTAAAGAGTTTTAGATCGCAAGTTTCGTGTAGTTTGTGTTCTCATGTTTAGTAAAGTGATAAAGATCAGAAACTATTGAAATATCATTGTATTCAACGCCGCATCGAGTGTCAAGTGACCTGTCTCAAGACAACTTGCTTTAGACTCGATAGCGTCTTGAAACCTGCTTCTACGGGAAGAGTAGCCTTAACTGAATCCAAGAAAGACAATGAAAACTAAACACCCGTAATTTAATGTGAACACTATATCAAGAAGAGGTGCAGAGTGAGATTCTGGTCATGAAAAAAATAAAAGATAAAAATATAGCCGTTCCCTCTTCCCTTTCACACCGGACACGCAGCATTGCACTTCTGGCGCTTAATTAAATGATACACACTTTCAAATAAGTCTTAATTTTGACAGACATAAGCTACACCTATAAAAACTATCCCCGGTATCCCCTACTGCAATAAGACTGATGAAAAAAATACCTAATGAAATAAAACCGTTTCCAACTTGCAAAATACATAAAGTCATAGCGGGAAGCCAACTCCCTAATGAGCTTATTGGGGCTAGCGCTGTAGGGACTATCCCACAAGAAACTAAACCCCTGGAGCCCTTACCTAACAATAAAAACATTAATTTAGTAAAGATATTTCAGGTTTTCCTGTCTAAGAATTACGAAGGTTCATAATCATAATCATAAGTATTTATTGTGAAGCACAGGTTTACATTGATCTTACAAGGGTTTGTTTTAGAACTAACTGTGTCCTGCCTTCTTGGCGTACAATTTGATAAAAAAAATAACACAGGATGAAAAACAATTTTAAAATAAAAATGATCGTCGAACGTCGGATTTACGGAATTACAATCGATAAACATTATACATTTAATATTAAATACATGCAAGTCAACATAGATACCTATGGCCTTACTACAAAAAAGATAGACTAGGTTTAAACCATGTCTAAAGAATAGCCATACAATTTGGAATATTGACACATCATGTCTCGGTTATGTTACCATACTTTTTAATTGGTTGGCTAATCTTTAGGCAGTGTTTAAACCTAGTCTATCTTTTTTGTAGTAAGGCCGTTAGGATTTAGTTTTATCCGTCATAAATTCACTTAAAAAATAATAGCATTTATCAATTAAATATTTACTAAGTTTAGATTTAAAAATAGCTACGTCATTAGTGTCTCGTATGGATTCTGGTATCCGGTTAAAAATACGGGGAACGTTGCAAAATATACTTTTGCTGTACGAACTTGATTTAGCTTGAATTGAACATAGTTTATTTTTGTGGCGAGTTCGGGTTCTAAATTCTTTCTGATGGAAATTGCTCCAAATGTAACACAATATATACGTTCCTAATACACCCTGCTTGATTTTATTTAGTTACAACGTCCACCCTCGAGACGTGAACAGACGACCGGGCAATGGTTGCAAGAAGCCGCTGGATGCAGGCCGCTTCCAACCGGCCAATCTGAAAGTCACTGGGGGAGGCCTATGTTCAGGAGTGGACGTCCTATGGCTAAAATGATGATGACGATGATAGACCCCCTTGGTATCCTAAGAGTACGGAACCATAAAAACTAAAGAAAACGAGATTGGTGGTACTAAAAATGTAGATAATTAATTTATGTTATAAGGTACAAACAGCTAGTCGACTGTATCGTAAGACGAAAATCATAAAAAGAAAATACATTTTATTTTTCCTCAACACACAACAACAGTAAACTAATAGAATAATAACAAAAACTAATGACCCAAGCGAGTGTCATATTTTGTATGACATTTCCACTGTACTTGTGAAAACGCCGCGCCTCGTGTCACACGCGACGTGGTGTTTTCATAATCTAGTGTCATAATTAGCCACATTAATTAGAAGTCACGTTGCGTTACAGCAGTAATAGAACAGACCGCTCATAGACAAGCAACTTTACTATGAAGTATGTTGCAGCAGCATTAGTTTTTACGTCAACTGTGCACAGAAGAAAACAAAAGAAGTTTTAAGTAATACTGCTAAAGACGCCATGTAAGCCCTTATAGTGAATACACTAATCTTTCTTTTTTTAATTTTTCAAATCGGCTTATTAATGGCGGAGTACTGAGGTAACAAACATTTAAAAAAATATACCTACAACCGAATTAAGAACCTCCTCTTTTTCTGAAGTCGGTTGAAAAGTATCTATTCTAGCTTCACATTTAACGAAGTCTAATTTTAACAGCTTACATGAAAATGTTTAGTATTTATTAGCGCAGTAATTTGCTTTGAGTCGAAGAGTTACGAGCTCGATTACCGGTCTAAACAAATTATTCTGGAGGTATGCTGGAAGACGCACCCAGAAAGAAAAAAAAGTCGTTTCCTTATACATTAACACAGGGGTGTTAATATCTTACATCGAGACATGATAAATTAATTTGTGTTAAGAAGGTATTGCGCATATTCATTATTACTCAATATCATCGCGTCAGCCTATTCAGTCCACCACTGGACCGAGGTCTACCCCAAAGAGTGCCAAAGATCATGATCTCCCGGTTTTGTCGTCCAGCCACTGCCAGCCATATTCCTAAGGTCGTCGGTCCTTCGAGCCGGGGCCATTCTACATTATTAATCAGTCGTTTGTTATTCTAAAATATGACCTCCCAGCAAAACCAGACACAATAGAACACAATTTCTATAATAACGTGATCTGAGGTCAACGGTTTGTTGTAACTTATAATTGATAAAATTCCCCATTTCAATTGGTATTATTACAGTCATCTCATATAGAATGTTTGGACAACCTGAAGTAGACTGTGTGTTCTCTACGCACTGTAGTTGTTTCATGCGCCTTCCCTAATGAAACCTATACATCTAAACAAACACTGTTGACCTTAACTCCATAAATATAACGCACAGTTTAGCGCGACACATGCGGCAAGTCGAAGACTGTACACATGCCAGGTGCCCACCCTAAATTTAAGAAGTTATTATCTTGATTACGATCCGCCACGGAATATAATAAAGTTCACTTTATCATGGCATTCGGTGCTAAAATAATTAGGGTTGCCACCGAAAGGTAATTCCATAGATTCAGCCGCTGAATGCTTAATTAAATAATAAAACGTAATCGTTATCAGTGGGCATCCATTATTTAAAGCGTTTTCAGTTTTTGGCATTCAATTATTCGGGAAATGTTAAAGTGACAACTTATTTTATCTGGAAAAGGTTTAACAGTTTCCCCTTTACTTATATCTTTACATAATATAATAAAATATTAAATATATTTTTTCTTTACATTGATATAAATTAAGGAAAAAAACTCTTAGGGGCGTATTTATATTTAGTGAAGTAGAAAAATTTAGCTTTTACAATTATTATCGATATGTTAGTATGTATGTATATATCATATAGACACGAAAACCACACAGTCAATTTTGATTAGGTTTCTATTGCTTGAAAGTATACACTTTGACTTAAAATTTTGGGTACATCAAATAGTGTTTGGTTCAGTACGACGTCTGGAACAGCTTGAACTCTCTTCTCTATGGAGTTTCGTATAAAGTAGGGGTCATGATTAATGGACGATGATTGCTAACTAATTAAAATTTGTAAGTTGTAGGGCAAACATAGAAAACGTATTCTGAATTGTTTTAAATACCACATGAATGAAATCGCGGGCAACTGCTAGTTTTGATGTAACCATTTTTTAAGGAAATAGCATATTATTTCTAAATATTAACCAATTATAAGAGTGTCACTGCGCGCTGGCTGACTAAAGCTGTAATCAATGTAGCAAGTAGGTATTACTATTTGCAGCACGTAAATGCACCCATCGCTACAATGTTTTATCTCGTCACATCTGTTTTAATAACCCTCTTGTGTTTCACATCTCGCTATTAAAATATTTGATTTCAAAAGAGCGCCGAGGGGCGACATTTTAAAAGCGTCGGGCTTGATTTAGAAAGCGCCTTTGTTTCTAACCACGCCGACGGCCCGTTGATTTGAGGACACAATAGCTCCCTCTTACGAGTCGACAACGCTGATAGCTTAGAAAACGCGCACAATAAAAACGCACGAGACAATAAAATTCAATGGAAATGAAGATATGAATTACTCCCGATGCTTGCGTTTCTTTTTCAATTCTCGATTTTGTGTTGCTTTTATTTACATTAGAGTTTCGACAGACGTTTTCTACAAACTCCGAATGTAAAATAAACGATTTTAACTAAAGAAGGTTTGGTTTGCTCAATATTTGTTAATGTAATTGCATTGCGGCCATAAATGAGAAGTTTGAGAGCACACTAGATTAGAATAGAATAAAAAGATCATATGTTATTTAGCGTCTTTTTTCACCTTGATGGGTTTGTATGTCTCCAGTGTAAAATCGATTTTCTAAATAAGTTTATTTTAAATTTTTGAAAAATGCTATACTAGTGATATGGCTACACCAAAACAACATTTTACCATTGTTGCAATTTACTCAACATTTTTTTAATTTGTTTCATGAAAAGGCTACATACATATCAGATGTTACGTAGACGTTTGTTTAGTATTTATACAATGTCTAGTAGACCCCGGTCATACAACTAGTTCCTAGTTACGCTTCGTGCTATATAAGGTGACAGATGATATGACAAATCAGCATAGATTCACCCTTGCGAAAGCTACACTGACTGGCTCACTGAATTGTTAGTAACGCTAGACAAAGCTCTTAATGTGTAGGGTGAAAGTAATATTTATAGGAAACGTTCGTTCGTACGTGTACTTTCTCAATAAATATTTCGCATGATTTCTTGAGCAACTTAGGGTACGTACGCAACTTTGACGCAGTTAAACCCAAAGGTAACTCGTCTAATTACGACGGTGTTTGTGCGTAAAAATCGCTTAGTCGACGTGCTCAAATTCTTAATGTCTCTTATACATAAATTTCACCTGTTGTTTGATTCTAATAAAGCGCGCCTTTTACGGCTTCTGTTACTGCTACCAGTCACCATCAATGTAATTTATGAGTCGGTAAAGAAGAGTAATTCTGCTTATTAATTTCGCGGGCGCGTTTCGAGGTGTGGCTTCCCGGCTTACATGACTCGAGCTCTTTAATCACGTTCCATCGCTTCGTCTTCCTAAAAAGCGCTATCATTCAACGCGGGCTTATTACCGATCTTTGACGTTCCATTAAAATTTTGTCCGAGATCGCTATCGGGAGTTTCGACCAAATTAAATTTGAATCCTTTTATTTTCGTCTCAGTAGGTTTCGATTCTATTTGGATAAATTTAAAAATCCGTAACGCTCGTAACTGGAGAATTGCCCATCGAGGGAACCTGTTATCGACTAATTTTCTTTCCCCTTTTAAAGGAAGTGCAGGCTTACTGGCAGTGGTTTTAGTTTCTGCTTTGTTTTTGTATGTGGTAACATGTTAGTTTGCGTTTGGGTCGTTCGTGGTATTAGTGACTTGGTAGTTTATGTGTGTGCTATCAGTCGGCAAACGTATTACAGGGCACGCGACGGCTTGCGCTATTTATGCCGTTCAACGCGATAAAGCTCAGGTAATTATAAGCATAATTCATGCAATCTTACGACTCAGAAAGCGTGTAAGAATTCAAATGTTATGTAAAAATACAATGTAGGTCACAAAAAAAAAAACGTTCACCACAGGAAACAATGAATACCATATTCATTTATTAAGTTTTTTTATGACATTTGCATAAGTAGCCTAACGAGTTATTCAATGTTACATTTTCTGAGTCACATACCTGTTTGATACATTTTTTTTTACAGACAAATAAAAAACAATTAGGTACTCTATAAAATACGAGTCTTTGCACGTGAGCCAGTAGTATCAGCCTCAAAACGCAGTGACCGAACTGCGGACTACAGTTTTCAAACACTTATTATGATTTCGTTGCACATGCTGACGCCGGTTGTTTCCACAAGATACGAACTATAGCTTATATATTTTGGTAGTGATTACCATACTTAAATAGGTATACTTTACTTTTTTTACTTAACTGAATACAAAATGCCGACACAATACGTCAATACTCGCCACATAATAATATGTGCTCTTTCGCTTTCTCACACTTTCCTACGTCAGGCTCAATCTGGTGGGAATCGAACCCACGACCTTTCGCTATCCGGACGACTGCTCTTACCAATTACTGAGCTACGGAAGACAAAACTATGTTAGAAAATTTCTTCAAGTGTTTATAGTTGTTAGTAAACATTGATTAAAAAAAGTCAACTTTTTTATCAATGTCTTGGATTTGACACCCACAAGATGAAACTACTAATACTATTTAAACTTTTTCATTTGTTGTATTCACAATAATTATGCTAGTTACACACAGCTATAAAAATTTGAAGAGATTTGCCAACACAACTATGCCTTCTGTAGCTCAGTTGGAAAGAACAGTCTCCCGGATAGCATAAGGTCGTGGGTTGAAATTCCACCAGAGGCATTTGACTATTTTTTTAAAGGGAAACTAATATCCTTGACATAATAAACTAGCATTGATAAGAATGCAAAAAATAAAAAAGTTTAAATACCGACTGGTTAAAGTCTTTTTTAGTTTTTTATGATGGTTATTGAATGTTACGAGTGACCCGTGTGGCGGTAATGCGATGAACTCTCTACAACTCTGTTCTATGATTATATTAAACCGGCTTTGAATCGTTAATAGACACACAATTAATGCGGGCGCCTACCTACGTGCTTTATTAATTACTATGTGATAATTAAATGGGTTTTAGTCATGGATATGAAATACAGAACAATAATGAGAATTTAGTATACAATATGCATTGAAATTAATATTTTGCGACACATCAAGCGTGACATGCATTTTAATCGACGAATCAACGAAGAGAAACTCAATCAAAGCATGTACGAGTGTTGTGAATTTTTTAAATGAAAAATATGGCATTTTTTTCATGAATATTAGGTAGGCATTATACATTTGGAATGTTTTAGTCAGAGTGTTCTATAATGTTCATTGCTTATCTTTTCCTAAAAGAAATGTTTTTTCCGCACATTAAAAATGATGAAAGACGTAGAAAAAATATCTCAGTAGAACAGTTTGCAATTAACTTTAGAAAACCACATAGGTATTATCTACGAGACCAAATTAAGGGCTTTTAAGAGAACTGACATTGAGTTTGATATTGTTTGTTTTATTCAAATTTTGCTGTTACATTATACCCTAATGTTTAAAACAATACTGTGACTAAGTGACTGACAGACGAAGTTCAGACTAAGTGACCGAAACATGTCATTTGTCATAACCAAAAGGCTAACATACCGGATTTGGTGTCACTTTCACTAAGGTCGAGACTTTCCCTCGGGTTCGATTCCTGATCGGTCAGTAAAAAATAACCAGACATAAAAGAAAGAAAAAAAAAAGACCAGTTGCACCAGTGACAGAACCTTTGATTAACGCACTACAGCCAAAAAGACATCTGGCATTGGCTGGATGAAAAAAGCGGGAGATCGTGCTCTTTGGCGCGCTTACGTCCAGCAGTGAACTGCAATAGGCTGACATGATGATGATGATGACGATGAGGCTAGACAAAACACAATGCGACACCAATCTTAATGTGCAGTGTGTTTTCCCATTGCAGACAACCACAAAAAAGGTGAATTTGCGTAAAGGTGAATTTGCGTAAAGGTGAATTTCTAAAAGGCCGTGCACACTCGGCATAAACATCTAATTAGTACCGATTTAGTATATTTCACCCGGCGATAACCCACCTCACGCGACAGCCTTTGTGAGCCGCGCCGTTATTCTAAGTGAATAATTGCACGCTACGCTAAAAAAGTTAACTGGGAATGACCGAACGGTCATTCCCAGTTAGCTTTTATCTGTTTTACTATCTAGTACAGAATAGTTTTATTTAACTATTTTATAGCCGAAAAAATGTTCCAATAGTTTCACTGCGATTTTCCAGCGTGCCATTATCGAGAACGGATTTTACGAACATAATTTAGTACGATTAATGTGACTTAAATTTTTTTTTTTTAAATCTTAAATGATTTTGATTTAACGCTAAAAATAAATATACATTGTCATACTGAATGTTACTTAAATCATTTAAAGTATTTATAAAACACTACGCTAATTGAATAGAATAAAAATGGTTTTTAACGCCTGCATATAAATAGGTTCTTACGCATGTGGAAATAAAGCGTTTCAGCTCTCGTTCATACTAATGTCCCACGACACGCAACCGGCGAATACGGCTTTGGCCAAACGCACGAGAAAGCAATATAAATCAGCTTTAAAATAAAAGAAAATAACATCAACTTCAGAAAAAAACCCGTGAGAATGCGACATAAAGCTACGTCGTAGAACCGCTACGATAAATCGTAGCTGACGCGCTACGGCCGCTACGAATATAAACTTAACGGTTATCGGGTATTATATTAGTAATAACATTCTACTAATGGGCCTTACAGTATTAAGTAAAACTGGCGATAAAGATAGGTACGTTCATAGATTAATGGCTAAAAAGGAAATAGAACTGGATGACGGTATTTATTCACACTACAGTTTTAAAATTGTTAAACTTGTATGTAAATTTCAATGTCTTTATTATGTAATGAACTCTCCTATTGCCGTTACGAGCAAAAATTTTGCGTCTACAATAATTAGTTAACTTAGTCAAGGTTGCGGGCACTGGATCCAAGCGGCCTAGAGCCAGATAAAATGCCTCATATCCAGCAGTGTACTTCCAACGCCCGAAGATAATGAATGAATGAATGAATGAATGAACGAATGAATGAATAAGGTTTATTTGGCACATTAGGTGCATTTAACAGGTTTAACTTACAGTTTTACATTTTCATAACAGTCATAGTACCAAATAGACTCCGCTCACCATATACCGAGGGCCAAGGCGCAGAGTGCCGCGACGCTGATTTTCAGCGGACACCTTAAAAAGAGTGAGCGTCAAGCCCTACACAAACAGATATTACATAAGATTAAGTTTTAGTAAATGATTGCAAATACAATAGATATCATGTTTTTCAAAATTAAAAAGAGCATATTAAAATTATGACATTAGTAAAGACACTAAAAAATACAAATAAGTGTTACCTATAATTACTTAATGATGATGAACATAGCTTCATAGCTTCAATAATATGAATATAGGTATAAAATTATTAATTAAAAATGTACAATATAATGTATTTGTTGCCATACAGCAAAATATTATCAAAATCCTAGTCATACAACTCGTTGGTTAAGGTCCCAGCGAGCGCCTTAACTAAATATAAATAAATATAATAAATATTGGACAACATCACATACATTGCTCTGATCCTGTGATAAGTAGCTTAAGCACTTGTGTTACTGAAATCAGAAACAACGACGGTACCACAACACCCAGACCCGAGACAATATAGAAAAGTTATTTTTTTACATTGACCGACCGGGAATCGAATCCGGGACCTCAGAGATAGCGACACCAAGTCCGGTATAATCGCCTCTCGGCTACGGAGGTCGTCATTTTAGCCAACTATTATCGTTATTTTAGCCAAGGGACATCCACTGTTGAACATAGGCTTCCCCCATTGTCTAATTGGGGGGGATTGCCAATACTCACCACCCTTGACAGGCGTCTTGTGCTTCATAAATTAGTCACCTCTTACGACACGCCTCCTGTTGGTGGTGGAGAAGTGCATTCTTTACGGCCGTCCCCACACGGCACTGTTATAGGGTCAACTTAACTGTTATAGGGTCAGGTATACAGGGTTACATAGCAGCAGGGTGCCAAATTTAAAAAATAAGATCTAGGAAACAATATAAAGAAGCGTCTTAATCGTTATTGTTTTTAATAATCTTATGTTACGAAAAACAATTACTTTAAAATATCTGAAAATAAAGTCAATAGAGAGATTACTAAAGCCGCGCGGTCATTCATCAAAGGCGAAGGTGCGGCGAGCCTACAAGGACCTTACGCAAAGCACATACGGTAAATTTTTTTCATGAATGAGTTAAGTTATCCACGCGTACGATTTTTACAGCGAATAGGAATAATTAAATGTGTTTTTTTTTGTTCTATGCATAGTTTGATCAAGTTACTGATTCTGAGCCACTCCTAAAGATTTGGCACCCCTTTTCAATGTAACCCTGTATAGGCAAAATAAAATACTAGGTAATACTTAAACCCGCTCTCACAACTAAAGTAGGTTCGAGCCCAAAACAAGTAGTTATTCAAATAGAGAACGGTACGTTCCAAACATTTGCCTATCGCGCTTATTTAATTTTTCCCGCTCGCTCAAACTGGCAGTTACGAAACTACAGATAATAAAATGTAACATCGTAGATTGCAGTGCACTTTATTTACGACGGCAAACTACGAAGCACAGTGACGTTTATAGAGACGATTGTGTATTTATGTTCTTTTAATGGTTGCGCACATTACGGGGAGGCGACATTAGCAGAGAAAACATCACAATTGAAGTTATTTACGGAAGACCGTTCCGAATCTATGTTCCGTATCCGACTATTGAGAAGTTAATGCTTTAGTACTTAACGTAAATATAGTTGCTTCGTTACTCTTTTGAGGTGTAATACGAATTCCCTATAATTTTTATATGAAAGAAAAACATTTAAATAAAACGTTGTTCCATTGATTTTTATCTTTGTATTAAAAGGCAAGTACCGTGTGGGGACGGCCGTAAAGAATACACTTTCCCACCGTCAATAGAAAGCGTGTCATAAGAGGCGACTAACTCCTGTAGCACAAGACGGGCAGCAGAGTCTGCGTGCGAAATCCTGTAAAAAAACTGCGCTCGACAACCCGCCCGCCAAGCGTGGCGAGTATTGGCAATCAATGATAGAAGTCATTGGGGGAGGCCTTTTTTCAGCAGTGGACGTCCTATGGCTGTAATGATAATAATGATGATGATGATTAAAAGGCAAAATGCCTGAATGCCATAACGTGATTACAAAGAAAAAGTTATTCGCATTGATAAGTGAGGACCCTGGCCATGTTTATCTTTATAACAATACAATAACAGTCCACTAACGAATTTGTTTGGACTGCTACTGATATTGTAACCTATTAAAGATCCCCTAAGAAAACTCTACGATAACGTTTATCGGAATTTCATTGGGGGCGAATAGGTTAGGGTGACATAGGTTGGGCATTTTCACCCTTGTGCAACATTCATGTTGTGTGACTCTGAGGTACCATAATAATACTACTAACAGATAGTCAGCATCTGTAAATAATATTAACGATTGTTTATTTTATAAGCTTGGTGATCTATGGGTAAAAATATTTAATTGGAATGTTGGAAACGCAACACCACCACGCGCAGGAACAACAGTCGGGGCGGAAGACACGTATTTCTAGTTATTTATTGTAAATGAGAGGTGAAAACCACAGCACCTATTTATTTACAGTCCGCTAGTTTCATGACATCGATAGGACCTTACCAGCAATCTAGCACACAAACAGATCATAGGTTATTCTTCAACAAACACATGTAAACTATTTCTAAAAAAGAATTAAAATATTACAACTTTTTGGTAGAAAACCACGAGCTAGAGTTATACTCTTATTTAAATTTAGTATCAAAATATCCTATTTAAAGGTACGTAATATGACCAGCCAAACTGTCAATACCTTTTTATTATCATTGCTCGCATAATTTTCGTCCCTTAGGAAATATCATGTGAGCATTTATTGGCATTTCATAAGTTAGGGTGAGATCTAGGCACTCTCTTTCCTTGTGTGCTCATGTCTCGTAATATCGGCCGGTGCGTCATGACAAGGGTGAAATCGGAGGGTTCCCAACGTCGTAAATATTCATTACTGACATCGAAGTCTTGTTTAAGAATAACAACGCTTACTTTTTCGGCTTGATTATGGTGCTAAGTTCTTTTATGCGATGTCCGCAGCTTCAAACGCTCCATATCCAACGACGGGAAACATTGTTCGAAATTCAAAGTCACTCAAGTCTTTTAACAAACAAATACACTATTTTGTTATTTTGTACCGTGTTTAAAGCAAATAAATATCTGTTATTTCTATTTCTAACCTTTATTTACCTACCTACTTTTCATATTTACGTCGTATGCATGTGAATCTACACAAAACTACTTCAGGCGCCCAAACTACTTTATTACAAAATTAAGTCATCTTATAGCGTTTAACATAAGCACTTTACCTGCAGGAATTGTTTATAGTGAAATTACAAATAATTCAATACGCTATAATAAATAACCCAAATAGTTAACAGTTAGTCGCACAGCGTCCTCGACAGCGTCCTCGGTAGATTAGAAAAACACTCGCCCGGCATGCGATGAAACGTGGGTTCAATTTCTTCCTTAGGCGGTCAATTTATATTTCAAGTGTTATAATATCTTAGATTTACCACTTAGTCTTAGAAACGTATCATAGAATGGCGTCTTTCTTCAAATATCGCATAAAACAACTGAGCGCTTTATTACCATCGAAGACTTGTAAAATAAGAAACAACATCGTCTACTTTTTCGCCCTAGTTCACTAAGTCGCTCTTAATTTTGATAACGCACGATGAAGTTTGGAAGTTTGTTTTGAAAATGTAAATGCGTGCTAGAAAGAGCTTATGCGGAAATTGCTGCCGGGAATTTGTTGTGAAAAAAGAACGTGTTGTTTAAGGCTTTTATTAGCCATAAAACATAATAAGGACACAAAACAAAAGAGTCCTGACAAGCGCGAATTAGATTCGTGTCTTGAGGGTTCAGTATATAATTATATATAGCTCGTGAAGTTCGACAGACACTGACAAGCACGAGGTGCCCTAGTAGGTATCAGCAGTTAGGAATTTCAGCACTATTCTATTTACTTATTCCTAATACCTTCACGTACTTTACCTTTATTCTTCCTTGTCCAATTATAGTTATGATAAAATTGTCGTTTAGAATAAAGTGTAAAAATAAAAATTTGCCCTCGGCAAATCCAGAAAACAAACGAATATTGGCGTTTTTCTATCTATGTAGTACATATATTGAACAGTCTGCTTGAGACACCAGATAGCACTCTCGGTTTATAGTCCAGACCTAAACCCAAACGGGTTGTCTTAAAGTTCTATGTGATTATAATATTTTACCAAGCAGATTGTCCAATATCTTCCATAAAATTGTAGCCAGGGATATAGGGATAAACATTGGAATTATCAAAGTCTCATTATTAATAACCGGTACAATAACAGTTCTAATAAGCTACTCTGGTAAGTAGATGTGACTTATGCAAAGGCTTTAAACATAATGAGCACTCGGAACAACTCTTACCAGTCGTCATGTATAAGTCAAATTATATTTTTATAATGTCAAAAACTGCGAGCCTTTTATAATTATTTTCACTAACTTCAACTACTTTAAGCTCCTCTCAAATTTTATTGACGGCACTGATGAAACGTCGCCGCCGCCCGGCCAGCCCGTATAACATTTGGATTTATTCAGTCGTGAAATTAAACAAGCCCCGTAGCGACCTCTATCACAATTTATGTTCGCACTAGATTGTAATGGTCCGTCGCCGAGAGCTACAGAGGGCCCGACCCTCATTAATTGATAAAATGACTGGTGACGTATTTCGTGCTTGATCTCACTGACCCAGATCTGGATTGGCAATAGTGATTGATGTAGTTAGAATAGTAGGTGATTTAGAATTATTTTTATTTGCAGTAACACTAGGCTGGGTTCCATACCTCAAAAGGAAAGAAGGAACTATTATAGAGTCACTTCTTTGTCCGTCTGTTTGTCTGTCTGCCTGTCAAGCCAGACATTTAAAATAAGTTATACGACATATGCTTTCTATTTAATCTTACTTAACAAAAAAACGCAGGGTGTTTCAAGATGACCTGTCTCCATTTAAATTGTAAGTTACAATAAACCGCATTTAAGTTGTAAGGATACCTTAGAAAAAGGAAATAGTTATTTTGAATGGTTATGTGATAAATTCCACCCTGGTAACAATAAGGAGAGAAATAATATGTAAAACTAATGAACGGATACACAAAAAACTTTCAAGATAATACTTAAAAGTAACGACTCCATTACCATTATTATCTGCCCTGTTGGTTACAAAAATATAAACAACGGAGAATTATCTTTGTTGAATGTTATTAACTACGTCATTGTAAATACTAAAACCTAAGCCGAGAACGAAAAATAACGAACGAGAAAGAAAAAACGAGATTTTTAAAATCTCAATCTGCTGTAATTATCAAGAAGAATATATAAAAAAATGTATGTTCACGAGTACCTAGCAATGAACTAATACACACTATTGCATCTAGTAGTGTTGAGCTAAATAAGTTCTCCTGGATTCAAAAATGTAGAAAAGCACACTAACACACACATACATACACATACACAATTATTAAACTGCGTTTTTTCCTATCGTTGATCACGTTTAACTACACTTTTTATCATTGGTGAAGGTAGAATGCAAACATTAATTGTAAACGTTCGCTGTATTTGGATATATTCAATAAGGCAGGAGAGCAGGCGCGGCAGCCCGCGGGTAAACATTCAATAAGAGCTGTATTGTGTTGCATCGCGATTCAGTTTGTTCACTCTTCAATATCGCTATATTGTTTTGGTCGTATTGAAAACCGTGGTATAGCAAAAAGTAGTCAGCTTCTCCACATTAAATAAACAACGGAAATAAACATCTTTTTCAATAATATTTTTCACAATAATTCCTTTAAAAATGCAGCCAGACTGTTTCTTGGCTGCTAGTCGCCTGGAGTAGTGTGCGGCCAGCCTAGACGCCACACATCCAGCAGTGCAGCTCGGCCTTAGTGCTCAACAGCATAAAAGCAACTGAAACTTGTATGAAAATGATTGACTAAATCAAACTAGACTGATAAGGCAACAAACAATAGTCAATGTTCCTAGTAGCTAGTTGATATCTTACTAGACATACAAAATTATTTGTAACAATATTATTACTCGATAGATAGAGATCGATGGAAGAGTCTAAGGGAAGACCTTTGCCCAGCAGTGAGATTGCAGAGGCAAAAAAACGAAAGAAGCTAGTAGACAAAATTGTTTTTTATTAATTTACCTACCGGTGGTAAAGCTTTGCGCGTGCTTGCTTTCCTGCATAAGTACCACAGTCTTATTCATTTCTACTTTGATTATTTATAGCTCTGTTGAGTTCTGGAACCAAATAGAAGTTACTAAATATTCTGATAAAATATGTGATCTCTCTGTATAAATTATCTTAATTACACTTCCAAGCGAAATAAATGATACTGATTCTAAAGAGCAAGTAATAGTAAAAGTTAATATATCAAGTATTACTGAGTAAGCCTGATACACATTTTTATTTTTTTATATTACAACTTGACAGGCCTAAATTTATATGATTTTGATTTGGATTTTTTGTCAACTAGGTGATATTAAAATAATTTTTACTTTTGGGTAAATGAAGCTAAAGTTCTGATTGTTTACTATCAACATAACATTAAACTTAACTTACTTATTAGTAGTATCTGTGTTGTGCTTCAAAATATATTTTAGTTAAGTCGTTTCTTTTATATTCTTTTGAAACGGTTTGTTGCTTTTATACGAGTAGTGAGATAGTTTCTGAGAGAAATTCTTTCACGTGCCGCAAGCCCAGGAAAACACTTACCTTGACGTCTCCCGTCGTTAAGTGGTTTTTGTTCTCTTTTAGCTGTGATGAGACCGAACGGCCACGGACTGTGGCTTACGCTGCGTTATCTCGAGCTGAGCCGTTTTAATTTGCAACAATGGGGATTGGAAGCAAGTTAAATAATGGCGTAAAATCCCATGGCAGAGATATGGGAACGTTGTATTTTAAGCTCATCAGTGAAAATAAACAGATTTTAATTTTATCTTCTTTCAAGGATTTTTATATTTTCAACCGACTTCATTTTCTAAATTGATGATTTTTCTTCGCAGTCAGTGCGAGTCTAGTCTATTAAATAAATCTATGAGTTGGAATAAAGTAGGTCTTTTCTCCAAGAGGCTTTCATAAAAGGCAGTAATTAATGAGTTTTGAATTTAGAACATGACTAATAATTCTAGTGTTTCGATATCAAAGAAATCGAAAAAAAAATTATATGAAAAATGTTCATCATCATCATCATTCCAGCCATAGGAGGTAAACTGCTCCCAAAATTGCCTCCCCCAATGACTGATCATCGGGGGGATTGCCAATACTCGCCACGTTTGGCAGATGGGTTGGCGAGCGGAGTTTTTTAAATAAGATTTCTCACGAAGACCCTGCTGCCCGTCTCGTGCTACAGGAATTAGTCGACTCTTACGACACGCCTCCTGTTGACGGTGGGGAAGTGTATCCTTTACGGCCGTCCCCACACGGCACTGAAAAATGTTAAAGGCCGGATAAACAGTTGTATTAAAAAATACAATTTAAGACATAAATGCGTGATAATTGTCCTCGTTTTCCACTATTGAACCTAATTTTGAGTTGAATTAAAAATGTGTTATAAAGTTCACAGTTCAAAAATTTATCAAACAACTCTATTCGTATGCCAAATTTATACATAATCAACCTACTAAATTTAAGTTTCTTTTTTCTTAATGATAAGTTTATAAGAATAATGTATCACTCTCATTTCTTAACTAAAATATTTGCCATAGATAAAGTTAAAATATTATAATGAGAGGTTATCTGCATATTTGTATACACAATGAAAACCAGCCTAAAAGTGCAACCTTTTTCGGCAAGTAAAAGAAAGAAAAACAAAAAGTTTCGAAATAAAATCTGGAACAGCCTAATTGGATGAAGGCTATTGTGAGTTACCCTTGGCATTGTTTTAGTGCATTTTTTTAGTTGGAGTATTTAAACTTTAATTTTGAGCATTAATATATATACAACTTGCAATGTACCACATATATTTGTATTTGTATATATAGTATTGTATTTATATATATAGCAAATCGAAGCAAGAGACGAAATTTGTAGTAAAAATAATAAAATAAACAATAAATATTGGACAACATTACACACATTGCTCTAATCCGATGATAAGTAGATTAAGCACTGGTGTTACAGAAATCAGTAAAACGACGGTACCACAACACCCAGACCCGAGACGATATAGAAAAGTTATTTTCCTACATTGACCGACCGGGAATCGAACCCGGGACCTCAGAGATAGCGACACCAAGTCCGGTATGCTCGCCTCTCGTCTACGGAGGTCGTCAAAAGTGTGTATAGTGTAAGTTTGTTATAGTTGTGGGAAGATTTAAAATATAAGAGTCTATGATTCGGAACTGTTGCAAGAGAAATGATAACTTTTTAATAAGCGGGTGGATGTTATGCAGACAAATGTATCTACGTCTGTCATAGTCTTTTACCATTACGACCGTTCGCAAACTTACTACTCACTAGCACACTCTTTTTGACACACAAATCATTTTATTTGAATTGGTTATTTCTTATGATTTTTATTAATGATCATTATCAATGATATTCTTTTTACTACCGTTTGTCTCATTTATAGTCAGGGTACGCTTGACCGTGATCTAGGATCTAGATCTATTTGATCCAGAAATAGGATTATTCTAAATGCGGTTCATCTAGATATTAAAGGTACATTCGAAGCAATTGCTATCAGACCTCCGTAAACGTTAGGCAGGGAACCAAATTTGATATCTTTCTACCTTTAAAATCATACTTTATTTCTTCTTTTTCTTCTTTAAAGCGTTTATAAATAAACAAATATTGGACAACATCACATACTTTGCTATGATCCTATGGTAAGTAGCCAAAACAGTTGTGTTACAGAAATCAGAAACAACGACAGACAGACCCTTGACAACATATAAAAGTATTTTTTCTACATTGACTGACCGGGAATCGAGCCCGGGACCTCTGAAATAGTGACACTAAGTCCGGTATACTTGCCTCTCAGTTACGGAGGTCGTCATATCCCATCTTGTGACATGGTTGGCTTACCTGCTCCTTTGCCTCCACTTCGTTCTATCCCTGGCATCTTCGTTTATGAGATCGCAAAATCATACTTTACTGTTTTGCAGAAAAACCCTAGGTACGACTTTCTTGGAACGAATACTCTACTAAAAGTAGCAGTTTCAACTGAGTACCTTTCCTGTTTTTAATTCTATTATCAAAAGTTATAATTTACAAAGTAACCATATACGGTTAATATCAAGGCAGCTCAACGCGGCAACATTTCATGGAGTTTAGACGTTACCGTTTAACATAAAAAGTAAATATGTGCATCCGGCTAAGTGCCGGGCATATACGCAAGCTTAGTCTTGACGCCCTTGCACACAGAGCACTACTGGATGCATTTAGTGTGAGCGATCGGAGAGACAGAGGATCTTGGGGCTGCGTCTTTACCATTGAAGTTCAGCTTCTTCATCATCATCATCACTCTTTTGGGAGTTGCTATTGCTTGATAATATTATTATTTACAATGTATGTACGGATTTTTACTACTTGCTTGGTGGTGAAAAAGAAAATTTTGCGAAACCTGCACACTGTAACACTATACTCGATGAAGCTCAAAGATTAATCAAGCTGAAGTGGCAATAGATTGATCACATTTGCCGTATAACCGATAACTGATTTGATCTGATCGAGTTATCGCCTGAATGAGATGGCTTTTAGAGCTAGTGTTAGAGCACAACGGCAGCAGGCAGACAGCACAACGGAGACCATACGTACTAAGGATAGGAACAAACATGATTTTAAAATTACACTTCTTTAACAATCGTTAGTAGGTATTTATCATAAGTTCATGAGATTTAGTGGCAATCAAATCGAATGCATTGCATTTTTTAATATTACTTAATATAATCACACCAAGGTTCTCTAATGATAAACTCTTAGCAGTTCTTACGGCAACATCTATACAAAAAAAGGTTGAAGTAATGCTATTTTAGCAGCTCTCGGATAAGCAACTGCTGGTAAGTAATGACTCACTACGCAATACGCTACATATATTGAGGAACATATTTAAGTTAAACCACCACAGCTCCTTTTTAAGCAAACACCAATTCATTAACTAGGTACATTTTTCAACTATAAAGATTATACACAGTCGCAGTATAGCTAAATTCATAAATAAATAAAAAATCTATTGAACTAACACAGTTATTTTTTGATGGTTGAATGCATAATGTCTAAGTCGTTATTCAGCATGAGTAAACTAGCTACCATTTTGTTGCTGGCCAGTACGTCTTTTGAGTTAGAATCGCCAAATCTAAAAGTATCGAGTGTACCTAGACCCTTAGCCCGGCATTATACAACAACTGGCGCTAATTATGAAGAGCAATGGGCTCGCGTGCAGCCCAGGGCAATTATGCTAATCTTATTAGTCAATCCACTTCGCCCGTGCAGTTTTATGTACGGGTTCTGCAAAAACGCGCTTTTGTAACAAGGGCCGTGCTCGAAAGGGGCGGACAAAATTATTTTTTGGGACAATATTTGGTTTATATTGTCATGTTAGGCATATTTTTAATTATTTTTATACAAAACCTTTGGATTCTATGAAGGATGAAAAAAATACGTCTTTTGTCAGAAAACTAGAATAATTGATACAGCTCAAAGAATAAGCAAGCTTAAGTGGCAGTAGGCTGGTTACATTTTCCGTGGAACCAGTAACCGATGCAGCGCCCAATGGCAGCGTAGGGCATCCTCCTACAAGGTGAAGCAATGATTTATGCAAACCTGACTATGATAGCCGAGGATCGGGTTCAGTGGCGTGCATTTGGTGGAGTTTGTATCCAGTAGTCTAACGTGATCTAGTTTTGATGACCTTTTATTGAGATAATCAAGGATAAGTATGTTAACATTAACGCATTTCTTTATGTTGTTAATATTTGATTTCTAAATCAATTCGAAATAGATAACAACTTGAGATAATAATGAATCTAATGTAAAACATCATTTAACTAATGTTGAAGATTTATAATACATTTAAAAAACCAGCCAAGTGCAAGTTGGAGTTGCGTATTGAGGATTCCGTACAAGTTTCGAAGATTTATTTCGCTTTTTCCTAGTTTATTCTATAAAAATTGTGATGTACAAATTGAGACAGACGGATAACGGTGTTATATTAAAAGGGTTTCTTTTTACTTTTTGAGTTGCCTTTAGAGTTTCTAAAAAGGTGTAAGTACAAAGAAGTTTTTACGTGACATTTCTAATTAAAATATCTGAGGCCGGCCCTGTTCTTAAATTTAAGCTTCTTTGGTGTTATAGCATGCTCTTGAACAAAATTAGCCTTATGCAAATTATGGGTTTCTTACATTACATTAGTACCTACTATCTTAATGGTGCTCACTGTAGAAAAGAAAGTTATAATTTTAAAGTTATCGGCTACTATTTAGCCAACCGCAAAATTTTAACGTTTGTTACTTAATTACGCATAAACACTTAAATTCGTGGAACAGACTTATTGCATCTTAAATTACCGCGTGATAGTTTCTCATTACGATCCAATTGAATAATTGCACTCTCGATTAAATTTCATAGTTTTTAAGATACAAAGTCGGGATTAAAATCTGGTAAAAATGTAGACGCTGTCAAAAACTATGGTTACACTACACTACTCGTAAAAATTTTGATAATGTGCCGAAAAGGTTTCATGTTCGCTTTAAACTATCCTAAATAGAATTTGGCAAAACCGAATAAGAATACTCGGGGCATCTCTACTTATTATATTATATCATGAACCACTTTTTCATAAGTATTTGTACTTTTATCTTGCATAAAACTTATTTAAATGATGTGCTTTTTTAAACTGAGCTGAGAAGCAAGTGTTTTCAATATAATATTATTAAAAAAAGGTCACGTCTAACAAGATAGCAGGTACAAGTCTATCAAATTATTTGTAATTTTAAAGATCATTAAATGTAATTTAATGTGAATTACCTATCTTAATTTTATGCTACAGGATTTAGTCCTGTGTGTTGTAAATGTTATAAAAAACTGCGCTTGCCAACCCGCATGCCAAGCGTGGCGAGTATTGGCAATCCCCCCAGATGAATGTCATTGGGGGAGGCCTGTGTTCAGCAGTGGACGTCCTGTAGCTGAAATGATGACCTATCTTAATATATGCAAACACAGTCAGTGTTAAGTAATTATAATACGAATATGTGAGTGCCGTGTGGGAACGGCTGTAAAGAATACACTTCCCTACCGCCAACAGGAGACGTGTCGTAAGAGGCGACTAATTCCTATAGCACAAAACGGGCAGCAGCGTCTTCGTGCGAATATTATTAAACACTGCGCTCGTCAACGCGCCTGCCAAGCATGGCGAGTATTGGCAATCCCCCCCGATGATAAGTCATTGGGGGAGGCCTTTGTTCAGCAGTGGACGTCCTATGGCTGAAATTATGTTGATGGTGATAAATAAAAGTATAATGTTTATACAGTATTTTAATTGAATATATTGTACGAAATAAATATACAAAATGGATATAGATAAACGAAAACGAAAGAAAATATTTGTCTGTTCAGTAGCAATAAACTTTTTTCAATCATGTCAGGAAAAATATCATAACACAATTGTCTGACAAGTAATGGCCAACTTTGGAAGTTCAATAAATTGTCAATGTCGATTTGGCTGAAGCGATGTTCCACGGATTCCAAACTACCAGTTACCCCGTAGACAACTTCAAACAACAGACATCAAATCAAAGGTGAATCGAAGGTCCTAAATAGCTTCAGAGGAACAAAGGAACAATTTTTTCAATCGGGCAACTTTTACGACGCAAAGAGTAAGTACGGATTTACAACGAAAGCCCCGCCTTTCTAACTTAGGAAATTTCACTTAAGAAACAAAAGTACTCTAATAAAAGAAGAACAATCATAAAAAGAAAGATGTAGGAAGGCGCTCTCTAAAAAATGGGAGGTGCCCTCGTATATTGAGTACAGTCGAAACCCGCGCCATCCTTTTGCTCAAAGTTTAAATTATGTTAGAGTAAGTTTCGCATATTTCGAGAGTAGGGCACGTATTAATAACACGATATAAATCTTGAGAACAGCAAAGATGGTGGATAGTTTGGTAATGGTACCATAATGCCAAATCGACTAATGGAAAATAAATAAATATGCGTCAGACAACACACCACTTTTCTAATTCTCGAAGTAAGAAATTAATATGCTTGTGTTATGAGGTGATGAATGTAATTATACTTTGTCAGAGCATCTCACAGCGCGTCCAAACCAAATTAAGAAAATTTAATAATCTATCCATATCTTATAATTGTTTCAATTATGGATTTAGGAAAAATCGAAAAACACCCAAAAATCAAAGTCAAGTCCCAGAATATAAAATGTTTTAAGGTGTTCTGATCTTAACTGATAGTTGAATATTTGCAACAATACTTCCATCGGGTGTTGACGGTAGTATACTACTGAGGTATATGCATAGCCGCAATATTGATCAGAAAACGCTAGCTTCGATCGCGACAACGAGAAACACTTGACAAATTTTGTCGGGTCAGCTAACGTCCTTGGTAGCTTAGTTGGAAAAGCACTCGCCCCGCATGCGATGAGACGTGGGTTCGATTCCCTTCTGAGGCCGACGATTTTCAAGTCTTATATTATCTTAACTAGGAGATTACTGATAAAAACAAAATTTTGAACTTTTTTTCTAAATTAAATTTTTTTTTTAAAGAAAGTCAAGCTATGCACCATACTTATTAAGTTAGGATACATTAAATAAAACACACGAAAAATTATATGACAACTGCATTGGAAAAAAATGTGGTATATACCAACAGTTAGTGTGTAATGCTGCAATCGCACGACTGCTCAAAACGTCATAATTTAAATAGCCCTAAATAATAACGAGATGTACCTATGGGATGCCCTCAAATTATTAGCACGTAAAAGCACCACCGTATACGCACCTGACGTGTGGCAGACGCGCTTCTACTATTCTTAAACAATATCTAAAAGCGCTGATCTTATATTTGATATTAATTTATTCACTGACATAATTTATATTTTTATGATATGTGTATGCTGACAAGGCTGATCACAGCAAGCACATTATTTATTATTATGTACAACAATAATTTTGACCTGTGTATCACAAATAAATGATTTGTTTAAGTTTAAACTGACAACCGCTAGAGTAAAATGGTACTCGAGTGGCAACTACGAACTGAAAGAGGCAATATAGGCAAGCCTCCCACCCTGTAGGCTGACGACCTAGTCCAGGTTGCGGGTAGTCGCTGGATGCAAACGGCCCCAGCGCCAATTTCCAAAGGCTGATATTGATGGTGTGAAATAAAGAGTATCTATCTATGATGATGATCTTGAAGCCATACTGTAACGCCACTATCAAACAGCTTTGCTATGTTTCGAAGAGGAAGAAAATAATAAGAAAACTAAACACCGCAATTACTAAATTTATGTTACACTTCAAATCTCCAGCTCTTTTTAGATCGTCTTCTACCTCTCCACTCATCAATACCTATACCTATCACTCTCCTCGTTACATGTCCCACGCCTTTTCTCATCATGTATTCGTAGCAAGACAAACGGTTTCTTTTAACTTTTCTGTTGTGGCACCTGGCAACTTTCATACATTCTCTAATATATGCATTCTTTAAAAAAAAAGTCCTCCTGAAAATAAAACCACAAAAAATATTGCATTAAACCAGTAGATTTAAAGTCTGGCCAACACCTTTCAATTACGCAAAGATTATCATCAAAAATGATTGCGACAAGCTCTGAAAATTACATGATACCTTTGATTAAAAAATTCAATTTACCGCGGCCTAGGGCTCCGTTTGCGGGCTTCGCGTAATTCCGCCTGAGCTCTGCCAGCTATAGTGATACATCTGGTTTCCTTTACTTATACTAACTGATGTCTACAATTTTCTTATTTATCTTTTTATATTGGACTAGCCTGTACTCGCGACTTTCTTCGTTTTCAACCGACTTCAAAAAAGGAGGAGGTTCTCAATTCGACTGTATGTTTTTTTTTTTTTTTGTATGTTTGTTACGCGATTACTCCGCCAATTATGAATCGATTTTAATGATTCTTTTTTTGTTTGGTAGATCATACTTCAGAGGTGGTCCCATATAAATTTTATCGAAATTGATTTAGAACTTTTTGAGAAAATCAACAAATATATACCCAGATAAGATTTTGGTTGTGGTTCTTGTTACCTATCTTCGACAAATATGAGCCGATTTTGATGATTTTTGTTTTATTGAATAGCTTATACTTCAAAGATGCTATGATAGAAGTTTGAAAAATAAAAATCACCCCTAAGGGTAGGAAAATAGGGGATGAAATCGGTGTTCAGCAGTTAGATTAGGATTTATCACTGAAAATAGATGAAATAAGTAAATTTTATTTAAAAAAATAAAACCGACTTCAAAACACTGAAATGCTAATAATGCTTTTTTTTTTTTTAAATAAAATTTACTTATGAATATGAGTACGATACGAATCAACATTATTGATAAAGAGGCATCTACATCATTTCAGTTTTCTGTCGTATTAGCGCCATGTATCTTTAATGATAAAATGCACATTTTTCTAAGGAATGCGACTATTTCGCATCCATCGGAATATGTATAAGCATTTATCGCGATAGTAATACCTATGTCCATACGGACTGAACTGAATGAGTATAAATTCTCGAGATTAGCTCCTGCATCCAAACACACTTTATCTTTTTATAATAGTTAGGAATAGGGAGATAGAAAGATAGATCGAAAATATTAAGTAACGTAAGTACTTGTCTACTTACAAAAATAACTAAAACAGATAACTCTAAACGAATAAAAAGGGAAATAAACATTATTTGACAGTAAAATGCATGTTAGGTCAAGAACAATAATAATTTTAGTTTGAGAACGAGCTACTTTAAATGCTATGAAAAGTCGGCCAAGTTTGAGTTTGACCCGCGCTTCGACACTAAAAAAGACTATTTTTTGAACCCTGAAAATTTTACTTTTATTAATTATATTATTCATTAAGCTAAACACTATGACAATTAATCTTATATATAAAATTCTCGTGTCACAATGTTCGTTCCCGTAGTCCTCCAAAACGGCTTGACCGATTCTCATGAAATTTTGTGAGCATATTGAGTAGGTCTGAGAATCGGCCAACATCTATTTTTCATACCCCTAAAGACCACGCAGACGAAGTCGCGGGCAACAGCTAGTATTATATGAAAATTTTAACTGACTATTAGAGTACATAAACTTTTTTTATAATTTAATGTTTAGTTCACAACTTTTTTCAGAAAAAAACAGCTCGATGCTTAAAACTGTAAAATACGCAGGTACACAAACTGAGAAAGAGTCGTAAACAAACTTCATATTATGTTTTATACTGCATATAAAATATTTAGCTATCGTAAAATGTTGCGGGGCGGATATTTCGAGAACATTTCCATATATCTGTGAGATATTTACGTTTATTTGCCTCGTATGGCGTAATGGATATCAAACAAAATATTTATCTATTTGTTTTCATTAGTCCTTAAATGAATAGCAGTAAGCATCGTATTGAATTAAAATCTGTTTGAACGTTTAGTCACTAGATTTACTTTTTTTACTGTTATTGCGAAGCAATAACTAAACTAAATTATTAAAATCTTAGTCTACGAAGAGCAACTTACTCTTGTTGGTAAAAAATTTAGTCTTTATGATTAGTTTTGTTATATGTACTTAGTATCAGGAGGAATAAGGGATATATTTCCATTTTTTCTGCTAATAAATCATCATCTTTTCAGCCATGACGTTCACTCCTGAAAATAGGCCTTCCCTAATGACTTGAGATTGGTCGGTTGGAAGCAGCCTGCATTCAGCAGCTTCCTGCAACCTTTACCAGGTAGTCTTGTCAGCCCACCTGGTGGGCTAACAAGACTACCTGGTGGTTCTATTCGACAAAAAATTATGGAACAGCTAATTTGTTTCTCGATTTTTTATAGGGATTTAAAATTGGTACAAACATTTCTTAAGTACCTACCTACCCTAAGGGTGCAATTCCAAGGGGATAAAATAGGATTTAATGTAATTTTATACAGAACTTCGTGATTATTTGAGCTAAATAAGAGCCCACCTGGTGGGCTGACAAGACTACCTGGTGGTTCTATTCGACAAAAAATTATGGAACAGCTAATTTGTTTCTCGATTTTTTATAGGGATTTAAAATTGGTACAAACATTTCTTAAGTACCTACCTACCCTAAGGGTGCAATTCCAAGGGGATAAAATAGGATTTAATGTAATTTTATACAGAACTTCGTGATTATTTGAGCTAAATAAGAGCCCACCTGGTGGGCTGACAAGACTACCTGGTGGTTCTATTCGACAAAAAATTATGGAACAGCTAATTTGTTTCTCGATTTTTTATAGGGATTTAAAATTGGTACAAACATTTCTTAAGTACCTACCTACCCTAAGGGTGCAATTCCAAGGGGATAAAATAGGATTTAATGTAATTTTATACAGAACTTCGTGATTATTTGAGCTAAATAAGAGCCCACCTGGTGGGCTGACAAGACTACCTGGTGGTTCTATTCGACAAAAAATTATGGAACAGCTAATTTGTTTCTCGATTTTTTATAGGGATTTAAAATTGGTACAAACATTTCTTAAGTACCTACCTACCCTAAGGGTGCAATTCCAAGGGGATAAAATAGGATTTAATGTAATTTTATACAGAACTTCGTGATTATTTGAGCTAAATAAGAGCCCACCTGGTGGGCTGACAAGACTACCTGGTGGTTCTATTCGACAAAAAATTATGGAACAGCTAATTTGTTTCTCGATTTTTTATAGGGATTTAAAATTGGTACAAACATTTCTTAGGTACCTACCTACCCTAAGGGTGCAATTCCAAGGGGATAAAATAGGATTTAATGTATTTTTATACAAAACTTCGTGATTATTTGAGCTAAATAATTAGAAATTTATGTAAAATAGATGACTTAATCATAAGAATTCCGTTTTTTAACTCATTGCCAGTAGGGACATTTAATTTGAAGAAATATTCTAAAATCAAAATTAAATCAAATCCAGTTATTGTCACAATTGAAAACTAACTCTAGGGCATAAGATTAATTGAGTACTTGTCTGTGACCTAAAGTGCCAGAGACTGGTGACCGATATAGGTTAAAAACCCGGTGTTACTGCCTCGTAGGAGTATTTAAGATATTTTTCTTACTGACGAGTTACCACTAATACTAAACATTACAAACAAAACAATAATACCATAGAACGATTGCACAAAACAATAAAAGGATAGGAAGATAGCGGACGTATAGTCGCAGTGTCTTTTTAAAATCAATGAGTAGGTTTTTTTTAAATGTTAACTTTGCTAAAGCAAATGTATTTGCTAAGTACTCAACATTTAGCTGTGTATCGGATTTCCTGTATTGTGAGCATCATGCATTGTCCATGCGTCCATTACACGATGACATGTGCAGACAACGCCGCGGCACAATGCGTTATCACGTGCGCAAAGTGTGCTTGAATTAATTACGACAAGACAGACCTGTCAACGGCCAGGTTCGGGCGATACAACATTATGTATGGGGTGGAGTTATTGGGGTGGTGCAATCGGGGGCTAGAAGCGTTGTACTTACTAGATGCTATAGTTAGCGTAAGGCTACAATTTAATACTTAGTAACGAATTAAAAGAACTAATTTATGTTAAAGCTTAATTTTTTATCTTATTTCGTTGTTAGTTTTTCACAACCTAAACTAATTTTAGAAAACATTATAAGCTAGATTTTTTAAATTTGAAAGATTGACGTATTTTTAGGATCATCTAGTTATTTCTAAAAAATGTACTAATAAAGGCTCATAAATTAGCTTTTAAAGTTCATTCATATAATCATCTATTAAATCTTAGCCTTTATGCGGCTAATAAATTTAATAAAGAAACAAAAAGATCGCATATAGAACCAGTTGTCTTGTAGAAATAGATAATAGAAAAAGGCATAAAGCTTTTTCATCCCATCAAAGGCGAATTGCAAGGAAAAGCAAAAACAAACACGACTGAAATCTCGATGGATGTCTCCCCGCTTGCTCTTTTTAGTGCTATCTAAATGCATTAGTGACACGGATCACTTAACACCGTCGCCAGCCACTTCCATCATCCGTATAGCATATTCCCCACACGGAGAGCGTATGATTTTATGAGCACTCCGGTCGACGTCGGGGGAATCCTCTTATGCCATTTGTCAGGAGACGATGTCCAACGCTGACGGGACACGATCTGTCACGAACAGTTGGACGGATCAAGACCGATAGCGCTTTGTGCTGACTTGATACTTTTTCTAAAAATTCGACTCGGATTAAACGGGATAGTGCCCAATTTGTATCGGGTGCTGTTACTTTTATAGTTTATAGTATATACCAACAAACTGACGAAGGCATTGATGGGCTTCATGTACCTTATTATTCCGGCTCATGAAATAATTCGCGTATTCACTTTATACAGATTAACACAAACGGAAGTTGGCGAGACACTATTTCTTGTTATTTATTCCTCAATAATCCCAGTAGGTATAAATATCTTAAAACATGCCGACGTGTGAGTTATCAGTGCTGTGTGATAAAGGAAATATTGTCACGTAACTAATATTTGCTAGCTATTATTGTATTACTATTCTGTGCTTAAGATGACTTACATTTAAATACCCTTTTGAACGTTAATACACATGCAATACGAACACAAGGAAAAATTTGCACGTTAGCCAGATAAACGCAACACTTCTAGCGTGGAGTTATTTTTTACATAATTTATGAAATATGCCAAAGACTTTGGGTTTGGTGGTCCACAAAATAAGTGAAAATTCGAAATATTAAAAAATAATACGACGATTGAAATTATCGTTGGATGCAATAAAGATCAGAAAAACTAAAATAATGGACTTCTATCACTCAAGGGTGCAGGCTAGCTATAATACATTAGGGTTATGACTTTCTTTTTGTATCACTTTCCCCCATTGTTGTGTAAATTACTGGACTAATGCATTTTTCCATACTTGCAAGTCATCGTGCTATGGGTGGCTGTACCGCGTATCATTTCTATATACTTTATTCCGTTTTTTCAGGTCCTTTTCACTAACTTCTGCCCACGGCTATGCCCATGTAGAAAACGATAATTAATTGCTGAACTGATGGCCTTGTCAAGGTTGTGGGTTATAAAGTACTTTTAATTATATCCAGTTACTGGATGCATGAAGTGCACTTCCAAAGGCCTAATAATGAATATATCGATGTATTTTAATTTCAATTAGCTAAGAAAGTTTTTTGCGAGTACCGGTCCACTGAACTACAGGCTTTCGCCTAGTTCAGGTACCTGTCTCTCACAATCTATGTGTATTAACTCCATAAAAATATGTTTAATCACACTTCTTACAACATAATTTACATTGTGAAAAAAAAATGCATTGTTTATGTGTTATCACAGTTCTTTGCCTTTCCATACAAAAACAATATCTACCTCAATAATAATGTATTACAATATGTTTATTTTTGCCATACATTAATCTCACAGTGAATGTTGTTATATACCAGCAGCTGATTATGTACTTTAAAAAAAATACACATCTTCATGTTATTCCCCATTTATTTTTTTAGAAAATCTTGTCCAAGATTATTTACTCAATCATTTTCAGTTGGTTGATTGAGTAAAAAATGCACACCCTTTACATTATAATTAATTCATTTGATTGTCAACAACAAATATAAAAAAATATATTTGACTGTCTCAGATTTGAACCCACACGAAATATCATCATTGATATTTCTAGCACCGAGTAGAAATAACATTTGAAATTAGATAAACGACACCAAGATAGAAAGGCTACCACGGTAGCCGAGAGGCGAGCATAACGGACTTGGTGTCGCTATCTCTGAGGTCCCGGTTCGATTCCCGGTGGGTATTATATTATTAAGTGCAGAAAACAAACTTTTATATTTATCTCAAGTATAAGTGTTGTAGTACCGTCGTTGTTTCAGATTTCTTTAACACAAGTGTTACTTACCTTAGGATCAGAGCAATGTATGTGATACTGTCCAATATTTATTTTATGTTATTGTAACCTAAAGAAAGCACAAATAAACGACATGAAAATCCAGATCCGACGTCTACGCCGAAAAGAAATAGTATATGGCTAGACAGAGTGAAAGAAAGAGAGAGAGATAGTAAAGCAATTTAGCAAAGCGTAATTTTGAAATTTTGACCTCAAAATTACGCTTCGCAGCAATGATTTTAAAATAAATTTAGAACGGGTACACGAGTTTATTTTCTTACTCTTATTTAAAAATAACAGACAATATATCACTTTATTTTCGCACATAAGCTTCAAGATGCCAAAACCGTTAATCGTTTTCAGCAAATTAACGGTTACAAGTGCCCTCAAAGATCCTCCAGCTTAATCAATTCGAATTACCACACATAAATTCAACCAATAATCACAATGAAATGCCATTAGAATCGGGCGAAGCGTCGCGGGAGAATTCACCGAATCTGCCAGGGTCGAGATATAACAGCCATTTCATTAAATTTTTGCGCAGCTTCTTCTGATCACCTGCGGATATTTCAGTAGGTAGCACAGTAAGGCTACATCTTGGGCAGTTTATTAGTTAGTATTTAAACATATTAATTATGTTCAACTGTGGACATCCTATGGTTTAAAAAATCATTTAATGATTAACAAAATGTGTAAGGAGAATAGATCACTGTTTGGAATCAACAGAATGAATTCTTACATACATGCTCGGAATGTTCTTAAATCGCTTCGAATACCTATAATTTAAGGAGTGTGTCATAATTATTGTACCTAATACTCGTACCTGCCATCATGAAATTGGATGGCGATGCTATATGACTAGCACAATATTAATGAATAGCGCAATTATTTTTGGAAACTGCCAACATACAACAATCAAGAAAAGGAGTGATTATTTTTTCAGGGTTCATGTTGTTTGTCTGTTGTTTTAATTTAACCTATAAGTCTAACCGATATAAAAGTGCACGGTAATGTTATTATCTTATTAAATTAAATACCGTAGCTAAGTTATCAAAATTACAAAAATTGTGTTTTGTTTTTGTATTTACCCGACTGACCCAGCAAGGGGTAATGTTTTTTATACGACCTAGAACTAAAATAAATAAATATTTGACAACACCACATACATTGCTCTGATCCTATAGTAAGTAGCCAAAGCACTTGTGTTACATAAATCAGAAACAACTACAATACCACAACACCCAGACCCGAGGCAATATACATGGTTATTTGTAAAACCTCAACAACCTCCCAGGGGCTTATTCTGGTGCTCAAACACAAAAACATTTTCTATGGGACCAACATTGAAATAACCTTTAAAAATAACCTTACATACAATATATTTTGTACATTGTCCGGCTGAGAATCAAACCCGGGACCTCAGAGATAGCGACACCAGACCGGTATGCCCGTATCTCGGCTACGGGGGTCATCAAAAAGAACATTTATTCAACAAAAACAAACACGTTTTAAGAGTGGCTTGTTTGTTCTAAAATAGCTATGACATAACCGAGGCCTGGATTGCTTAGGGTGAGACATGATCTGCGTTCGAATTACTCGCCCCGTGAGCCTACGTTAATACTCGCGTTAATTGGGGCCCACCCCTCGCGCCAGCCCTGCGAGCTAAGGATGTTTTCACACGATCACGAACGCATTAGCTTTTGCACAGGCATTTGGATCATTTTAGCTTTTAAAATGATTTTTATTTCCTTGTATTTAAGGAGTTGCTTAGTCGTTAATAGGATGCCTAATGTTAATATACACCCCTCGTGACAGAGGGCTGGCTGGCTTTTTATTAATATCATTTAACTTTTTCAGTTAGTTGCGTCCTTCTGATTCTCAAGTCAGACGGGTAAATATTCCTGTTCACTTATTCAAAATCTTTTTATAACGATAATCGATTAACAAATATTTAACCATACATATCACAAAAAAAAATTAACGATGCGAACGAAAACATTCCACGGCTGGCAACGACTCCAAAAATAACTGTTAGGTATGTTACTTTGTGTAAATGTTATTTTAAAGTTTATTTTCAGTCTATGATTTTTTAAATAAAATAATGAGACAAATGGTAAGAGCGTAAACACAATATATCCGCTATACACTGATTTATTTTTCCACTCGACATAGCGTTTTTTTTATTTTATATGGGACTATCACTACACAGATATCACAAACTATCTTTGATGTTAATTTTGTATAAATAATTTATAGATAGAGTGCATCACATAATAATTCCAATGATTTTAAACACGACATGGATACGTTTTATTATGGAGTTCCACATTCTACCTTTGTCATCAGAACAGTTCGTTACTATTATTTTCATGAGGGTCATATGCCTATAATATTTGAGGAGTTCCCTCAATTCCTCATGGATCCCATCATCAAAATTAGGTTTTGAAAGAAATGGATGCAATCTGACAATGTACCCCTGCATATAAAAAAAAAATTGTATTGGTTTTTATATAGCGCAGTTGAGGTAAACATTAAAAAAACATGTAACTGAGTAGAAAACCTCCTTATTATGTTAAAGTTGGTTAAAAAGTTTTTTCCATCGATTCTATTAACCGTCTTGAATCTCATATAAGAATATAGAAAGAGCAGTGATTCTGCCAATGTCGAATATTTTCTTGAATAGTGTTCACCCAATAAATAACGGGTTTAGTTTTTATTGCTTTTCATGGATTCAGTGAAGGCTACTCTTCCCGTAGAAGCAGGTTATAAGACGCTATCGGGTCTAAAGCAAGTTGTCTTGAGACAAGTCACTTGACACTCGATGCGACGTTGAATACAATGATATTTAAATAGTTTCAGATCTTTATCACTTCACCAAACATTAGAACACAAACTACACCAAACTTGCACTCTAAAGCTCTTTATATGATAAATAAAAACCATTAAAATAGATTGACCATGCTTTTCGTTCGACTACCTCCCACCGAATCCTCTTTTTGGCCTTTGATCCCACCATAATTTAAACTGTCTTTACACTGTTACTATATTGTCCAATATTTATTTATTTATATAATAACTCGTTTTGAAAGACTGATAAAACAATGGACTTATATTAGATAACACAAGGTGTTCTACCCTGTGTCTAAAGCCACGTTTATTTTGATCGGCTCCACTGCAAGACATACTAATGGGACTTGAATTATAGTTATAAAATTACCACAATACAGTTGGCCAACAAAATGGAGATATTTCTTTTTACGTGGGGTTAGATTAGGTGCGAAAAATTTTACTCTCTTAGCTTTCTTACATTTAAAGCTACTTACATATTGGTTAAGTAAGTATAGTCAAAGGCACATCGCATCTCAGGAATTATTGCAGTATCTCTGTACTACGAGTATTTCCTTGTTTGAATGTTGCTCTGTTATAGATACTAAACTTATTTATGTTGCAGTCATTTACCAAGGCCCGTCGCTTATGAGGAAACATTTTAGTAAATGGCCAGATTAGACATGTGTCGGGGATGATGAAGTCATTATCTCAAAAAAGATACGAAGGATATTGCTAAGGCAAAAACACTTGAGCAATTTAGATACAGATAATAATATTTTATTATCATAAACATTACTGCATTTTAAAGCTTTAAGTTTTTTTCGTCTTATCTTTACAACTGACGACAAATACTTATTAATATATATTTAAACGTTTATAGGATCAAGTATCCAATTATTAAGATTAATCGCTGAAATCATAGACGAACGTTTAAGCCATAATTGGGAAATTTAAGATGTTTGGTTTTTATGTCTGTTGCCCTTTACATTATGTAGTTTTGTATTGTTACACTATTTAATGTTTCCATTTACATTGTTTGGTCGTGAAAATAACAAAATATTTTATTTCTGGTCAAATTTTATTAAGTACTTAACCATAAAATATAAATTTTAGAGGACTTTTTGCATAATTGTGGTGCTTAAATTCTATAAATTTCATAGGTGTCTACCAAAATTTATAACAAAAATCCCATACAATTTATTTCAATTCAATTTTTTTTTAAATTCAGTACGGTTCACCTATATTGTGGTATCTTATTTGTAGAAACAGACAGCTTCAAGATAATGTTTGTTTGGATGTCGGAGGTATGCTCCTGAAAAAGGATGTACTATTTTTTTTTCGAGGGATGTGAGATTTGTCAATATATATAGTGCTTACCTATATTACTTAACTTTAACTATGAAATGGTAGAGTTCAAAATTTGAGAATTTGTTGCAGGTTGACAAAAAATTACATACAATGTTGTAAACATTTAAAACTTACCTGTGTACGATTCAGATAAAATATAAATTATTAAGAACCTCAGAAACAAAAAGGTTTCGATACATGTTTGTTTTATGTAGATTGTTTGTAAACTTAGTTATGGACGCATAAATTCTTACAGCAACAAATCTTAATTAGTTAAAAAAACTTTGAAATCAATACAACTTTCTAATTGAACGTGAGTAATAAGGCCTGTCAAAACTAATAAAGAATGAGAATGTATTTCATAACTTTTTTCTTGGTAATTATTTATTTTATCTCAGAAAACTTCGCCATTATGAACTTAATATTTATTATGTTCATTAAGTTCTGTCCATTTGTTTGTCTAAATCTAAAAGGAAACTTTTGGCAGCAGTTTGATTTTATGGTAATTTTCTTAACCCATTAATGAATACTTGGAATTTTGTTTTTGCCACGATATTAAAATAAGTTTATGATACTGGGAAGAAAGAGACTGTAGTTTTAGGGAAAAAAGAATCGCTCAAGTAAAACAATACAATAATATTTAACAACACCGACATTAGCTCGAAAACACCAAGAGACAGAGACCAGAGAAATACCATAAATTAAAAATTTACAAAACTAAATAAAAAGTGTTTACAATTTAGGAAAACTCCAATTTAAGGGGTGGTTCGTAACAATAGGAAAAAGTTTATTTTGGGCGGGGCAAAAAAGATTATCTTATAATTTTTATAAATCTTATTTTCAATGTTTATAGTTAAGGCAGGGTAAGGAGAATACACGTAAAAGAGGTGTTTTTGGACAAGTTTTCTGGCGAATACACTGGATACAGGATGTGGAAATTAATATGTCATGTAACTTATATGTTGAAGTTTTTCCTGTTGTATCTATATACTAGTTTTATTTCTTATAAAAACTAAAAATATTTCAAAGTACCGCAAATATCGCGAGCTTGTACATTTGTATTATAAACGACTTTTTTGTTTAGCTACAAAGTTGGTTTAGTTATTTATAACATTCGTGCCTTTAGGATGAAGGCTGTGTCTCGAATTTTACTCCCGCTTCGGGTCATCTTAAAATAGGTTTCATTTATATTGGCTGGGATCTAGGCGTTTATGTGTGGGGTTTCATCATCATCATCATCATCATTTCAGCCATAGGACGTTCACTGCTGAATATAGGCCTCCCCCATTGACTTCCAGATTAGCCGGTTGGAAGCGGCCTGCATCCGGCGTCTTCCTGCGACCTTTACCGTCGTCTGTCCACAGTAGCTGACATAGCCAAACGCATTAGCAAGCTGAAGTGTGGGTTTGCCCTTTGCAAAATTATTTGACTGGTGGCTCATAACACAAAGATATCAATTCCTTACTTCGCGACCTAGACAATAACATTTGTGAATTATCTGGCTGGTATTAATATCTAAAAAAATTAAACCACTGACTCAATTAAACCTCTGTGTAGTTCATTTAACTGTCCAGCCTCTCTCAACTTGATTACCGTATTTTAAAATTGAAAATCTTTATCCCAAACGAGAGCAGTAATGGAAACATATTAATTAAAATTGTCAAATTAAATCCCGAACAGGCGCTGCATTGTTTGTAATTTCATTAAGGGTGTCATGTAAAGCAGTAATTTTGTTAAATAATTGTTTCCATAGAGTTCGTTCGCGTTTATTAAGGCCATAGATTTCGGGGGCCGCTTGGGCGAAATTACACGGGCATTATCCTTAAATTATTGCCGCTAATATGTCGGTGAGCGACTTTACAATGTGCTCGATTTCCTTACGAGCTATTTTTAGACTGAAGTAACCTGGTGAAAAATGTGTGGTGCCCTAGAGATGGAAGGAGTAAATGCGTGGATTACGAATATATATTTTTTGGCATAATCTTCTTTTTAACACCTTGCACTTAATCGTGAACTATAAACAATACCTAAACAGTTTTGTTTAGACTAAAACTATTTAAATAAACAAAGTGTTTATACGTCAAACTTAAAACAAAAAAACAAAAATAAAAGGTTGAAGTAATACTGTCACATTAACATTTATGAAGTCGTGTTTCTAAGTTCTAAAAGGCCTTTATCACATTCTACTTAGACAATTTGGTTGCACTTACTTGTATTTTACTACATGACCAATCGGTCATGTAGTAAAATACAAGGGCATGAGTAATAAAATGATTATAAGTGAATCAGCAAGCAGCTTTAATAATTACAAATATTATGCATATTTTTAATGCTGAAACGCTTTTAAACAAATTTTTGTTTATAAAACGATACTAAAATATTCATGCTCTGGCAACACGCTGAAACTTAACACAAACACGCCGTCCCAAGAGTGTATTAGAAGAAAGAACGCCTTATTGTGAAGTTCCCGCTTGTTTGCGAAATTAAAGTGGAAATGTCAAACAAATGCCTCGCGAGTGGGACAAAGTTGGGAGTGCTGATTCCTGTCGCGGCGACGATGCGGACACCGATGTACTTTGTCGGGGGTAACGAAGTTAACTTTTTTGTTGAAAATAATTTTGATTCAGTAAGGCTTACTTTGTTAATAGGAGTAACTTCCAAACCAACTTGAAAAGCATCCTCACGCCAAAAAAAATTAAAACTAATTCAATACATAATAAAATGAATAACTTTTTTGGAATAAAAATAAATTAGGACAAGACGGCGTAGATTTCTTCTTCTTCTGAACATAAATAAATTTAATTTTAATTTAAATAGTAATTTTGCATATTAGCATTCGACATAAATCGGCCAAAGACAGCGTTCCTAAATGGAGACACAACCTAAACATATACATATACAAATACAAATACAAATATCTTTATTGTTAACTACAAGTTGTTTTTACAATGTGTGGGTTTCTTCTTTTAAGTTTGTAAAAACCTGTATTAGAAGAGACCCCTCTCTTTACTGTACATCAAAGTTATAGCTGTAGTTACATAGGTAGGTACATAATATAGATTATTAGTATATTAATAAGTAACAAAAGTACATGCTTGTAGTTTTAAGTATAGTAATTTAACATTCTAGCAATGTGTAAATAAGTGAAGTTGTGTATTTATGTATTTTTTTTTTTTTTATTATTTCAATGTTTTGAGTAGTTTTATTTTTATTTTTAGTATGTATGCATTATGTATACGTGTAATCATAATTCCCTTGTTTTTTATGTATAGTTTATATTAATGACTAGCTATAAGGTTTTCTATATTTTCGTAATTTTGCAATTTTAACCATGTTGTTATTTTTTTTTTACATGTGAAGTAAGTCGTTGGAAAAATGTTTAAAATTCTATTTATTTTATTGTATAGTAAAACAGATTGAGCCGAGAATTGCTTTCGAGCAAATACCGTTTTGGTAGCTTTAATGCGGACTACTCTGTTTGCCTTTCGTTTATTTAGTAATTTTGGGTTAAATGAATGATTTTTATGTACATTAAGAATACACTGTTGTATATATAATTGCCTCACTGAGAGGACATCAGCTTCTTTGTATAATAAATTAGTACTAAACAGTTTCTTCTTACGCAACATTACCTTTAAAATTAGTCTTTGTACCCGTTCAATGTTTATAAATGTTGTCTTGTAGGTACCACCCCATATTGTTATACAGTACAACAACAAAGATTGAACAAGGCTTGTATAGATATAAATAATAAGTTTTTTGTCAGCTATTTCACGTAAGTGTTTAAAAAGCCAAATTAATTTACGTGCTCGATTTGCAACTACGTCAAGCTGAGGGTACCATGACAAGTTCTTGTCTAATATGACACCTAAATATTTCGTCTGATTGACACGTTCTAGTTTATAACAATTGCAACCATTTGAGACATCTTTTTTGCACGTATGAGCAGATATAGTGAGATTATTATCAGGTTGCATTGAATCACGAATCGAAAAGGTAATATAATTAGTTTTAGACATATTTAGGGATAACAGATTCAAGTTCAACCAGTCCACAACCTTAGACAGTCCAGTCTCAGCTACATCAAAAACCTCCGGCCAGCTATCCCCATGGAAAAGTAAAGCGGTATCATCCGCATACGAAAATACACATCCATTATGAAGTTTTAAATTAGTCAAGTCATTGATATAAATTAAAAACAAGGTAGGTCCGAGGACACTTCCTTGTGGGACGCCGTAGCTATCAGTAATATTGGTTTTGCTATATGTAAAGTTATCAAGTTTGACTATTTGTGAACGGCTCTGGAGATAATCAGTAAGCAATGTGAGAAAATTACCCCTTATTCCGATCCTATTAAGTTTATAGAGAAGAGTGGGGACAGAGACGGTATCGAATGCCTTTTTGAGGTCAAGAAATATGCATAAAGCTTTTTTCTTGTTGTCGAGGTGTGTTGTTATATTTCTAGTGAGATCCGAAATAGCATTTTCTGTACTAATACCTGTGCGAAAGCCATACTGGTTTTTTGATAGAATGCTAAAAGTATTGAGAAAACCCAGCAGGCGACTGTTTATCAATTTTTCCATTATCTTAGAAATAACAGGGAGCACCGAGATAGGCCTATAATTGTTGATATCGCCTCTGTCTCCACTCTTATAGATAGGGTGTATAATTGAGCGTTTTAAATCCAACGGAAAGATACCCTGCTCAAATATAAGGTTGCCAAGAAATGTCAATAAAGGAACAAGGACCGGTTTAGCTATTTTTAAAAACCTAGTCGGAATTTTGTCCCAACCTGCGGCTGATTCCAGTTTGAGGCTACTTATGATGGAGTCAATTTCAGAGGGTTCTACTTCAATAACACCAATCGAGTTCAACTGAGAGGGGATATCACCATAATCGTGAGATTTCTGTGGAACGTTTGTTTTTATTTGCTCAGCCAGTGTTTTCCCGACGTTATTAAAGTAGCTATTAATGTAATTAGCGGATTTTACAGGAGTATTTTTTAAATTTAGAAGTTCAATGTTAGTGTTTTTTTGTCTATTATGGTAATTAGTTATATTTTTTATACAATTCCATAAGGTTTTATTATTTCCTTTTGCTTTGTTTAGAAGATCGCATTCGTACTGTTTTTTTAACTTTTTTATAAGATTGTTGCAGAAGTTGCGATATCTTCTGTACGTAATTTTTAATATTTCATTTCTTGGATCCATTTGCGTTTTTTTTTGCAAGTTATTTCTATTTTTAATGCATTTCAGAATACCCTCAGTAATCCATGGTTTTAATATTCTTTTCGATCTCGGTATGTTGATAGTTTTTGTGTTTTCATTTAAGCAGTCGGTGATTAATGCAATTAGTTTATTGGTAAACAAGTTTGGATCCTTGACAATACTAAAATCAGATAAGTCTTTTGATTGTAAAGTTTTTAAAGCGTCGGAGTAGTTCACAATAGTTTTTTGTCTAGGTGGGGGAGTATGTGTTATCTTCGTTTTGCAGTAAAAGTAGGATAAGACCATTTTGTGGTCTGTGATAGTAGTATCTAGGACCGCTATTGTAGATGAAAGTTTTGATATGTCAAAATTTATGAACATATGGTCCAAACAGCTATTGATCCTAGTGTTGAGTCTATGTCCAGGTACTAGACCATGAGCAGCCAGCATGTTAAGGTATATATCAGAGAGTTTGCTGTATAGCCCAGGAATTATATTTATATTAATATCACCTGTTAAAATGACATTTTTATTAAGGTGAGGACAGTTTAAATATGCATCAAGAGAGTTGATAAACTGTTCAGGGTTTTTTTCAGAATGTGTTCGATAAATACAGATGACTGTGAAAAGGGGTGTAGTGATTTCAAGACAAGAGGCTCCGTGTAGATCTATTTCTTTAACCGAATGTTTTATAGTTGTCTTTATGAACACTACGACTCCGTCATTTTGATTTGTCTTTTTAGTGGAGCTGTACGTTGAATAGTTTTGTTTACATGGAAGTGGTTTTTCAGGGCTTAGGCGGCATTCTGTTAATACAATTAGGTCAACAGTTTGGTTAAGTATACTGAGATTTATTTCTAAATCATCCATATTAGACACTTTATGCACGCTTCGTATATTTTGTGTAATTAATGAGAAGTTTGGTTGACCATGGGGCAGGTATTTACATAGATTATCTATAGAGCAACTGAGAGTATTAAAATTGTTTAATATGTCTAATTCCTGTAGTATATTAATTTGTTCATCCATTGACGATGTAGAAAAAAGTGAGAGTGTTTTTATTATATGCAATTGTATATATTATTTGATGTGAACATACGAATATAGAGCTATCCTCTCAAGGGAACATCGAGTTTGTGGAAATAACTTTGTATACTTAAAGATTAAAAAGGGAATATTTTTATTGTAGTGTGTGTTCATTGTTATATTAGTTGCGTTACATTTAAATTCTGATAAAATCAAATTTACTAGGCGGGGATTAACTATGTTACACAAGCAAGCAATATATAGAAAAACAGTCAATATACCCATGAGTAGTCACTTATTAGATAATTGTTGGATTTGCGCTTCATTGGTCACCGTGATGATCGGGGTGTTGTCGTCCATACGTAGATAGACCTTACATATAGATGTTGTGTTTATACTTTCGTTCTAAATTGCTAAAAATTAAATTATTTAATCTAGAATTAGAGCCTAGGCTAACCTTTAATTTAGGAATAATGCACTAGTGGCGCCTAAATTGATTTTGGCCAGAAGTAAAACTAGACCACCTGTAATTATATAAACAAATTAATATACAGGTACAAGTTCAATGTAAATAAGATATGGTTAAAAGAGTTGAACTGAATTTATATTTATTGTTAATCCGCCAAAACTCATTACACTATCTAAGTTTGTATAAGTAAGCGAAAGCGATGCCTAATGAGAGAAATACACAAAACCATAGTTAAAGTACATAAATAAACAAGAAACTCCAACATATCATCGATACATGTTCGTACGTTTACATTACGTACAAGTAAGTACGAGTAGATACACTGGTACATATTTTCGAGATTAAAGAGTAAATGTCAAAACAAATGCCTCGCAACAGAAACAAAGTTGGGAGTGCCGATTCCTGTCGCGGCGACACGCAAGCGAAGCTCGTGTACTCTGTCGACTGGATAACAAAGTTATCTGACCCTAGAGTAGTTAAATGCATCGATATAAATCAGTCAAATCATTTGAAATACGATCAAAACAATAACGGGGTAAAATCACTCAAAAGCTTTATGGCTAATCCACATCTCTTAACAGATAATATAATTTAGTTTTGTAAGATTGCACCCTGCAATCATTTTAATTATTGGTTTATTTTGTAAATCAATCACTTTTTTTATTATACAGAAGTTATTTTTGTAATTAGTTAACATTTAAGTTATCATCGAAATCAAGTCACTGGTAAACCAGTAACAGGGACTTGATTTCGAAGTACGTAGCCAGGGTTAAACGAAGATCCAAATTTATAAAATAAATATTGTTTCTGAAAAATAGATAGATAGATACTATTTATTGCACACCATACAAGTGAATTACACATGAATACATGATTTTTACAGAAAGACGTACAATTTAGACGGTCCTATCGCTAATAGCGATCCTGACAACCTTCAGGTAGAAGACAACTTTAAAACTTAACACTTTATAACTTAATATTTGAACTCTAGTGCTAAAGTACACAGTGTATATATTACACTACAAGAAAGACCAAATTATACGATGACCAATGGCCGAAATTTACGTCCAGCAAACACTAAAAAATAAACACATACATAAAAAAAATACGTCTGTTTGTCAAATTGGCCGAATTACCTTAGATATTACCCGTTTTAGATTTCTTCTGAGCAACTTCGGCTTTGACACATTATCATAATGCCTAAAGTTAATTAGAGTTATCATCATACTTTTCCTCTCATATCTCAATAAGTTTAAAAATTTCCGATTATTGTTATCCAGAAATAAAATTATCGCAACTAGATAAACTTTCTCTTGAAAATTAAGTGAAAGATGACTTTATGGACTTCTTAAAGGAGAGCCGCCAACTCGGCTGGGCAGTGTTCAGCAGTTGACGTCCTATGGCTGAAATGATGATGATTATGATGATGAAAGGAGAGCCTTATATTAAAACATATAAAGTATCCTTATAAAATAAATGGGACGATACCGCCATTTGGTGTTATAGGGTAGTAGAGCCTTATTATATTAGGTTGTAAATAAACTATCTACTTTAGCATATTACACGTTGCTTTATTTTTCTTACGTTATAAATTATTGTTATTAAGTAATCTAGAAATTTTAAAATATTACATAAACTTGAACTACTATTAGTTATTGTTTAAGCACGAATAAGCAAAAATATTGTATTAAGACTAGTTTTTACTATACAGGATTACATTTCAAGGTAGTGCCAAATTTAAAAAATAAGGTCTATAGAACAATATAAAAGTACTAATTTATCGTAATTAATTCCAGTCATCGTATTTCTGGAGTAAAATATACTTAAAAATAAAATAAAAGTACGCGAGATGCGCTGTCATTCATCAGAGATCACAGGCGTAAGCCGACGCCGCTCCAACGAGAACCTCATGCAGTGCACATACGGTGCAATTTAATCGTAAATTTTCTACGTATTCTATTTTTCAAATGCAGAATGGAAGAATTAAAAAAAAAAGAGTATGTGTTTTTACGTAGATCGCTTTAGTTACTGATTCTGAGTGGTCCCTGAAAAATTGGCACTACCTTGAAATGTAACCCTGTATTGTGACAAAAAAAAATAATTACGTTTTCAATTAAAAAGTATTTTTGAATACTTGAATTAATAAAAGCTTTATTGAGATAATTGATTTATTCATCAGTTAAACTGTAAAAATCTAAATTTTAACCAATTCGACAGATACATTTCTGGCATTATTACATCTCTGCAACATCATACGTCATGCAAAATGCTATCTATTTTCTGAATGTGTGATTTCAAGATAAAGAATCACTACAATAACAGAATCCTGATTTGAAAACTGCTTCGTTATTGGATCTCTGGCAGCCTGTCTTACCAATTTGCTTGTAATTGTGCTTGTCTTGTTGGTTGTCCTAATAAAAACAATAAAAATAAAACAAAGTCAAAATTATCATTATAGAATGACAAATTCATTCAGCCGCTTTTGACCAGCCAATTTGGAAGTCATTGGAGCCCTAAGTTCAACAGTGGACGTCCTATGACGATGACAACGCTGAAATGATGACAAAAAATCCTAGCAAATAAAATTTCCAAATGTAATTCAATGTGCCTTAACTTATAGTGATCGCTAAAATCTCTAAAACGACTCTGCACAGCAATTAAAAAGCGATTAACATTGAGCGCGATCCAACGGCACCTGCGTCCATTGTCATACGACTAATGGCCCATTTGAACCAAGCAACTACCCTGTTTGCTTGTTTTGTTACTTTGTCAACCCTCACTGGGCTAACTATTGCCATTTAAAGTTTAAGTAGTAATAAAGAGACCCATCCAATATCTACGCATATTATTATATGTCATACTTCATCATCATCGTCATCATTTCAGCCAAAGGACGTCCACTGCTGAACATAGGCCTCTCCCAGTGACTTCCAGATAAGCCGGTTGGAAGCGGCCCGCATCCAGCGGCTTCCTGCAACCTTTACCAGGTCTTCTGTCCACCTTGTAGGTGGACGTCCTACGCTGCGCTTGCCGGTACGTGGCCTCTATTCCAGAACCTTACTGCCCCATCGGCCGTCAGTTCTACGTGTTATGTGCCCCGCCCACTGCCACTTCATATGTCATATTTACAACAAATAAAATGAAACAACAACAACTGACAATAATTTTCAAAATAAAACATGTAAAATAGAACGCAACTTAGCTTCAAGAAGCCAATAAAGTGGTCAACTCTAGACCAACTTTTATAATACCCGTTAGTACATACAACAGCTCGTCAACCTACCACATAACGTCAAATTTTCTGAATTGATATTGATCTCTACACGTCAGACTTAAAGTTGGAAATCGGTTTAATGACTTTTAATGTTCTGGGTAGGTTGACCTGCCGTTGTCTGTACCAGAGATGCTAAATTAATTACAGAGAATCTTAAGACAGTCCGTTCTATAAATTATTTGACAACTTGTCAACAACTATTAACAGAGTATGGCAAAATTGAGCTTCAGGCATAAAAACCGTTTAGCAAAATATTAGTTATCCACTTGAAAAGTATTTGATAAGATATTTTAGCGCTCGTGTTCGTGTTTGTTGTTTAATCAATCATTACCAGTTGAACGAATTTAAATTAAGCCTGACACCCAAATTAGTTTAATACGAGTACATCCCCCAATTCTATATAGTTATTTTAGCTAAAAAGTTAATGGGGAATTTTTGGACACCAAATTACTGTAATACTAGATAAGAAAATACACCTTTTGAGCGGTTCACGGTAGCTGCTTGGTCACATTAAGTTGGAACTAAATTACATACGGACAGGAGCCACGACCTAATTTCATGAATATCTTTCTAATAATATACTTGATTTAACTAAAAGAAAACTAAAAGATATATTGACTACAACAACAGTATTATTAAAATGATAACCTAGATCTCACAAAAATAAATTATAGTTACATTTCTCGTTTACCGCTTTGTTACACTCCGTGATCTGTTTTTGTGAACCCGATTTCTTTTTGTCATATCCGTCAGGCTATTTTCGGAAGCTTCATATTATTTCGAACCGAGCGTGATCAGTTGTAATTAACGTAATTTATGTTTGAATGAAAATGTGTGCACTGGGTAAAACTGAATATTTACGGACATTTAATTAAGTCAAGTTTTGGAAATGCTCATATGCTTTTAATTTATCGGGTTAAATGTAACTAACTTATCTATCGACATCATCATAAGGACTCATACATCATGACAGATGATTTCAGCATCAACCGGTCACTTGCTGCATAAGACGATCTGGAGTTGTAGATTTGTCCGCATAATGTATCTAGACATATAATTTTTCTTTAACATCCGAGTGTCTGTCTGTCTTGTGGAAGGGTCCGCTTTCCAGTTCTTTCCTATCTACTTTATTCTATCTTAGGCATGCTCTTAAGGGGCACCGCAGCTCACCATGCCAATAATCTGACATCAGCCTCGATCAAGTTAACAAACATGGTTTGTCTACAATATTTATTTATCGGATGCTGATAATATTAGCATATTATGCTAAAAAATCTGAACTGTGAAGTACAGAATCTTTAAAATGCTTCAGTTTTTCCAATACTTTAAGATAATTAGGAATTTGATAGCCATTTCAGTAAAGAAAAAGTGCAACCCTCTCGGAAGAAGTTAGTCGAGGTATTAATAAGTTTTAAACTTGGTTTATCTGCCAAAGAACTGTAGATCAAGTTCCGTTATAGTTTAATAAATCAACTGCGAGCTTTTGAAATATCAGAATATTTATTTTTATAATCTTGCGTTAACAGTGTTTACGTTTTATTTTGTATTGATAGGTAAGTATTTTATCAAGCACCAGAATTTCTTATTTTGAAACTGTGTCGATACTTGGCATAGGTGATTCAATTTAAAAATGCACAAATAATGGAGAAAAAAGAACAAACAAAGACGGCTTTGTTATAAAAGATACCTACATAATATACATTTCAGTCAGAATAAAAAAAGTGCTGTAAGTTTAGGTACCACCTAAATTGTTTCAACAAGAGAGATTTTGCTGATTAATATAAAGCCCATACGCACATTTTTAAAAATTCCCGTGTAATTTTAAGACTTGTTATCTTTTTCCGCATTCTGCAAATTTTGTTAAGGTTTGTGAACATTCAATTCAAATTCTAAATTGAAAAAATTCCTCAAAGTCCTTAACCCTTAGAATTACCTATGTAAATTCTTGCACCGTCCCTCAGAAGAAGCCTACATGCCGAAATGTAACGACGAAAATTCTCGAGAGTCGCCTGTCTCAATTAAAGTGATGTAAGATGCGTAATAAAGGGCAATTAGGTTGATTTATTGAAACATTTATTACAGAGGTTCGTTTGAGGTTAATTGTAGGCTTAGTACGAATGCCGGGCTTCTTGAATTTGTCATAGTATATTGAAGATAGACACAATCGTTCCTTAGAAAGGGGTCATAGTTATTCTAAGAAAGACTAGTCTATGTCATCCAAGCACTCGAATCGGAGGTTTGACGCGCTTGAACTGTCGGACTGTCTACATTTATACAAATCTGTGCCATAGCCAGATAACTAGCGCTAAAGGTAAATCTTATGATTCCTAATCAAGAATTTAACAATGAACATTAAACAAATGGTTCTTGTTTGACCGAAACCTCTTTTGGCAAATATACACTTTACTTTAATATTTTTTTCGGAAATGTATTGTTTTATGGAAATCATTTGTTAAACACTTACTTACTAAATTTGTTTTAGCTATCATAATAACGAGTGAAGTAGTGTCCAATGAAGACATAAAATAGTATTTACTGAAATGTATTTCAGTTGTTCCGAAATTAAAGATTAGCTTTTGAAAAATCTAACATTCGTAGTTAATTTTTGTTGCTGTTTCCTACTAGTAGATAAAAAAGTATGCTTTTTTTAAATGGAATTACTTGTGTAGGTATTATCTTAAAAGGAAAAAGATGTCACTTTCACTTAATTACATAAAAAGTCATTTGACTGTATTATTAGCATACAAACAAAAAGTTATGGTATTATTAGATTATACTTTGTAATTCGTTTTTCCAGTAGTATAATTACTATTTGAAATATTTTTCTCGGTTTTATTAACATCTTTATGAAACACTGATTAGGTTATAACACATGTTTGAAACAAGGTGTGCAAATATAGTACTCAAATCTCAGATTTTGTACTTGGGTATTTTTACCCACTGCGATCATCAGTGTAGCTTATAGGGGCGAGACCGCCGCCGAGTTAAGAACTCGTAGCTAGGCCACAGGAAGCCATGGAAACGAGATACGATGGAAAATTGTTACGCGGCCACATGTTTGAGCTTGATAGATTTTAAGGGAATCCTTATTCCAATAGCTTACTATAATACATATTATACTAAAACGCCTCGCAACCAATCGAGTGATTTATTTGCAAAATAACACAATGGCGGTAATAGTTGTAAATACAGTGAAAAACCTCACAAAAACATACTTTTTACGTCCACTAGTAAAACATCCAAAAATTGTATTTCTAATTGTTTAAGATGCGATATTATGAAAAAAAAAAAACTTTTCACTCGTTGAAAAAGGAACATACTTTCATAGAGTCAAAAAGTTCGGGAATAATCTCCGCTATGGGCTTGTTAGATTTGATCCTACTTCCAGGGACACCACGTATATTGTGGTGACGTCCTGTTTTGGTACGGGCGAGAGTTGCCACAACTTGTCAACTCGTACTTATAGTCAAAATCACTGACCAATTTCGGATATAGATGGTCCATGTCGCTAATCTATAGGGTATACGCCCGATGAACTAAAGACATAACTTTAAAAAGTTGTAATAGCGTTGGTACTAAAAGGAATATATTAAATATCTAATATGGTTTAACTGACTGATTCATCTGTATAGGCATTTACTTAACTAGAAGACGTGCATGGCATGCTTATGGTATTTATTGTGTTTATTTTAGATGCGATAAGACTTGAGATGCTCCAATTCAAAAGATTGAGAACCCCAGGCCAGAGTATAAATTTAAGATATTACCTTAAGACGGCAAAGACACAATATGTTTCTCAGAATCAAGGGCTTAATAGAGATTTGACGTAATTTGTTAGAGCAATTAGAGTATTTCGCATTAATCTGATTTGAGCTTTTAGTTATAGTATCTAATTTGACTTCAAAGCCATTTGATAGATCTCTGTCTTTGTGTGAGAGACGGAATAGATGCGATAGATAAAATTATATTACTATAGATATTGTGTTTGCTTATATCAGATTGTTGATACAACCAGTTAAGCTTTTGAGTTCTAACTTACTAAGAACAAGTTTGTTGTTTACTATTGTTTCTTAATATTTATCATTGTTCAAGTAATACATAGTAAGTACCTCATGTGGTTATGGCATGGTTCAAAAAGAAAGAAATGCTATAGGTAGTTTTTGTTGCAAAAATGGTAATCCTTTATAATAATTCTTTATTCCCGTGGACCTCTGCTGATGCCACGTGGTAAATATTAACGTGATTTTTAGATATTATCTAATGTTAAACTCATAAAATTTCTGTATCTCTCCCTTCCTTCTTTATTTTCTGATCTTTTGTCTTCATTTGGCTTGCTCTATCCTGCTAAATATTATTTTAATAAAAATATATCGTGCCCGCTATAATGCGCTTTCTAGCCGTATAAACTCTCTTGACTCGAGAAACTTCATAAAAGAACCGCACAATTCATCGCGCCGTACGTGCTATCACAAATTACACTCAATATTCTTCAGCGGAAGACAGCGTCGCAGTAAGCAGTAATTTATTATATTAAAAACCCACGTTATCCCGGTAGAAAGAACGCACTGCTGACGTGGCCGCTCATAAACTGCTCCCGGATTTAATAAAATTTATTCAGCCCGCTCTTCGGGGAGCGACAAATCATAATTCTCCGAGAATAGGTACTTATTTAGTTGGTCCCGAAGTTTTAGAGCCAGTAAACTTTATTCCGGCGGGAGAATATGCTGAGTGGACGGGTGCAAACCTGCTCGGTTGTATTTTACGAGACCTCTTAGAACGCCATAAACGAGCCACTCAACGGCCTACAGACAGAAGTTGTCGATGCTGCTTATTGTGTTTTGTTTTACGGTTTTTATGTCTGAGGAAAAACGCAAGAAAAATAAACGAAACTGCGCTTTCAAAAAAGAACCGGAGATCTTGTTCCGTCTTCAAAATACACAATAAAAAATCCCTCTGAGTTATATATCTAATACAGCTAAAAAAAGAACGAAAAGTACATCTATTGTCATTTATATTTATTTGTTATTTTGCTATACCAACCTACATCGACTGCATTTTACAAAATAGTATGTATAAAACGATAGCACTTTTATATGCTTAGGATACTAGCTGTTGCCCGCTAGGTACTTTTTTCGCGTGGTCTTTAGTTTAGACTTTCGCTATTAGGGACACCCTAGACACTTAACGGTTATTTACGACCTAATCTCATATTTACCAAAGTACTTAAAAAAACATAAAAATCGGTCAAGCCGTTTCGAAAGAGTGCGCTGTGCGACCACAAACACCTTGATCCGAGGTTTAGAAAGATAGGAAGATATTCTTTGTATAGCAATACCTGCTTATTTAATCAACTCAATGTAGAGCGTTCACTACTAACAAGTACAATTTCAAGCGCACTAAAGCAGGAGTATACAAAAAAGACATATTATAAAACCTAAATCCTAACGCAAATGGGAAGATTAACGTTCAAAATTAAAATGTTAGCTACGAACGAGCAACCGGCGCCTGATTCTGGGAAACCGCAATTTGCCTCCAAACTCACATTGCTACGTATTTTTGCGGCGTTATTTTTAAATTACTAACACTGGCTTGATGGCGATTTTATTTCCTGCCGTCGGTGCAGGAAATGAGGAAAAGAAGACACTACGGATGGAAATTTGGATATAGCACGCTTTGTGTTGGTTTTTTAAACAAAATACATTTCGCCCCTTGATTGCTGCTCGTGATTTCTCGATGAACAAAAGCGTATTGTACAGATCTCGAATAAGATCTTGGTTCTCGTTTCAGTGTTTTGAAAGTTTTTTATCCGATTTCATTGTTATTGTTCTGAATAGTTTTATAAAGTAAAATTAAAATGTTTACATGGGTTGATACTTTTATACGCAGGAGGTAGTTAATCTGAGATAATTATTGCAATTTTATGTAAAACTTTGTTGTCGATATGTGTTTTTGTTTAATCTGTGGTTGATGGTTTTATTTTATTCCATTGCTTTAATATCATTAGAACACTTAGATATTTAGACACTTAGATCGTAATTCCTATCTATCAACTTAATCATCCATCACACGCTTGCTGCCCTTAAAGGTAGCTCATCAAGGCAAAACAATTTACTGGAGGACGTTACAAACACACTTTCTAGGCTACCCTAAGCTGCACGTTAATACAACACCTGAGATAGATACAGTAGACTGGTCATCCTACAAGAGAGTGAGAGAGAGAGAGACTTTAAGTAGTATTATCGCGTTATAAACGTAAATATACCCACGGTTTTGGTTACGGGTTTCCCCGGGAGGTAAATACCTTTTTACTCACTCTAATTAAAATAGTATCATAATTATTATTGTATTTCTCATCATCATCATCATCATTCTAGCCCACAGGACGTCCACCGCTGAACATAGGCCTCCCCTAGTGATTTTCAGATTGACTGGTTACGAGTAGAAGCAGCCTGCATCCATCGGTTTCCTGCAACCTTTACCATAGGTCGTCTGTCCACCTTGTGGATGACATCCTTCGCTGCGCTTGCCGGTACGTCGCCTCCATTCCAAAACCTTTCTGCCTCATCGGGCGTCAGCTCTGCGTACCATGTGCCCCGCCTACTGCCACTTCAGCTTGCTAATCAATTGGGCTATATCAGCGACTATCGTTCGTTTACACATTACTCCACATTTCTGAATCGATCTTGCAAAGAAACCCTTTCCATAGCACGCTGTGCGACCTTAAGTTTTCACGCTTTTTTTATCTAGGTATTATTGACCATAGAGAAAAAACAAAGCAATGCTTCAACTGAGATACAGGTGAAAGCAATATATATAAGCCTAACTAGTAGTTATTAGTTAGTCTACGTTTTTAATACCTACTTGTGTTCAAAGCATTTATTCTTACCATACCTTCTGTTATAGGTACTTACTTATAGCAATAGCAACAAGATTTGTTTAAATTTTGGTAGGTTCTTTGCCAGTCTGACATTAGGTTAATGAAGAAACTATTAGAGTAGATTTAATTTATTGCTTAAGAAGCAGCTGTTATAACGCTGCTACATACGCTACATACGCTACTAAATCAGCTTTTTCCAGCTCTGCGCTGATTGCGATTTCTTAACCTTTTTGTAAATAAATTAGAAATTAAATTATTTCAGGACGATTAGTTTAGTTGGGAGTGAACCTGTGGTATCTGACTCCATTGTGATGGTACTCAATTGAGAGATATCCCGGTATTAAAACCAGCTTAAGTGCTCCAGGCCAAGCAGCAGGAGTCGGGTTTATTTAACGTATAATTTAACAACATGTTAGATATGTATTACAAATCAGTCCGTATTATACTGTCTAATGAATGAAATAAAATGAAGCGTACCTAACGTTAGCTATACATTATACATTTTAATTGAAAACTGAAGAAACTCTTACTGATATTAAAGTTTATTTAAAACGTGGTCAGAAGACCAAAAGTCAGAATGCTGTATAGCATTAAGTCCGCTAATTGTACCCACCTGTGCAATTAAGTTTAAATAAATAAATAAAAGGATGCAAGAAAAGTTATAGATTTTTTAAAATGTTTATTTAGCGTTTAATATTTCTAAGGCTTTTTAGTTTTAGTTTGACTTTAATCTCGAATCCTGTAATGTGATGATTATGAAATCAATGGAAAACGTGTTCTTATTACAATCTTGCTTAAAAAAGCGAAACGCCTCAAAATATCTGGCGATGGACCTAAGCAGGTAGGTATTGTTACGATAGCTTTATATTAAATGCCACAAAACTTTGTAAACTAATAAGCTGCTATGATGCACTGCACTTAACATTAATAAATTTTATTTTACTGAAAAATTTCTTCAATTGATGGCGCTGAATTCTTAGAATGCAGTCAGTTTCCTGTTCTATTTCTTAAATTGTCGTGTCTTGAGGTTCAATATTCAGCATAGAATTCTGCTTCCAGAAACGTGTTTCATTGTGTATCACGTACCGGAACGAGATCATGCATCACCACTTCTAGCTGTTGCCCTTGTTAGCCCATAAGTCTGTCAGGGGCCGTGGCAGTGTGTCGCGTGACAATACGGCACAAGTCGCACCCTACAACAGTTACAATGGCGATAAAGTCAAACGCACCTTTTTATGGTACATTATGAGGAGCTCCTCTGCGATATATGGCTTTACACCACAAATCCTATCTCCGTTTGCGTTTAATTCTGGACGTTAAATCGTCTATAGGTATAACAGTAAATAAAACTGGTTTAAACCATGTAAGTAATTTTTTCAGCACGATGATGAGCAATGAGCTCAAACAGATCAATTTTTACTCAGAACTAATACTAAAATCGCAGCAAAAAAAAACTTATTCAAAACAGCCGACCTTATTAGTTTTGTATTAGATAATTGATAGCTACTGATTTTATTTTTAAATTTCGACATTAACAAATTTCTCTTCATTATCATCATCATCATTTCAGCCACAGGACGTCTGCTGTTTCTATGCTGAACATAGGCATTCCCTAGTAATGAGTTAATGAAATCCTAATGGAAGGTTTTTTTTAGTATGGTTTGAGTTATGGTTTTAGTATCATCCCCAAAAAGGAATCTAACTAATAAATTAGGACTTTAAATGTTATTCTATTATCCATGACTCAAACCAAAAAGTCCCTTGCGCGATTTGAATCCGCCAGACTAAACGGTTCGAAAATAGTATTCATTGCTAAGAGTCTGGTTTAAATTTAATGAAAATGCTTCCTTTTAGTCAGGTAGGAAAAAATATATTTAATAAGGTAGATTCTTAAGAATAGGGCTAGACCTGAAATAAAATTATTCTAAATTACTCTCAATATTTATGCTTCAAGCAGACGGTCTATTACTTGTAAGTGGGTTAACAAGCACTTGGTCGGTTTTACTACTAAGGCCTTGTGAGTACCAGCCTAATATAAGTTCACTCATTTGACGTTAAGGCCTACTTAAATTATTTTAGGCGAAAGAAATGCCTAGGGTATGAGTACAAGAAATTAGAACAAAATATTGTTTGTTTCATTCAAAAGTTATCGCATTATTATTAATGGTGTTAATTGGTAAATACCGGTTAATAGTTCCATTGTGTATCACAAAATAATATTAATGTAATTAAAATTAATTTATAACGAAACACAAAATATCTAAAACTTCTCAATTTATAAACAAAGTTTAAACAGAAGCGGTTTTAATTAATTAAGCTTAACTCAATCGGCATTTCGAAATAAAATGTTATTAATCCGAAATAATTCGTTGGGAATTACGGACAAATCAACGATGGCAGACACCCGTTTAATCAAAATCCTTATAACAATTGAGTAATCAGAAATAATATAATTTTCGCGTTCATTATAACTCCATCGGAGTAAGGAATTACTCATGGCTGACTGCAAATGAAAAGATCACAATCGGGCGATATTAGGGCGGATGATGACTAAGCTACGGTATTCCAGCGAGGTATTTTCTCCCTCTCGTTCCATATCTTAGTGAATAGTCAGCGAAAGGTAGACGCCCTTATCTCCGCTTGCCATCTAATTGCAACGTAAATAAATAGTTGATGTAACAACTTGTGTATTGGGGTTGTTTGCTAAGCGGGAAGACGTGTTCTGACGTCAGAAGTAGCAACATGGCAACAAAACAAATTCCATTTAATCAGACATGAAGAATTGTTGTGGACTAGATATTGCTGAAGATAACTGAAATATTTTGTACAGTATTCATTTTGACTGCGTTATATGATATATTTATTGTGGTTACAGTCACAATGACAGTTGGGTTCAGATGGGTTAGGATCTTGATTCTTGTCATGAGAAATCAATGATTGAGGTAGGTGTTTTCAGTAAATAATGTTGATATTTTGTAGTTTACAGAAAAAATTAGGAACCATTTTCTTTTTACCAAACAATAAGAGGCTTTACTTTGCAAGTCAAAGTAAAATAGAAATCTCGTTCACCTGAAGCCAGCATTCATATTCCACGATTCCCTGTATTATCGGACCTTTCCATTTACGTTGCCAAAGATTACATGCAAACAGAGGATTAGGTCTCTAACAAGAAATAAGTAAAAATTTCCCTGCGCTCCGCAAATATGAACCGAACACATTGAGATGGTATTATTTATTCTTTATGAAAACCCGTGGCTGTTTTTACAAGTTTCACCGTAAAAAGGACGATGAAAGTTATGAGGGTAGGGCGACTCGTAAATAGCGTGGAGGGAGAATAGGGGATAAAGGAATAATATATCAATACGAATCTTTAATATTCGCGCGCCGCTACCGTAAATCAAAACGAATGAAACTGGATCATAAATCTCTTTTTTTTACTTTTCACATTAAAAATAATTGAATGTGGCTTCTGAACGTTTAGATTAACGTTGTTAACGGTGCTCAGCATTGATCGCTTTTTATAACGACATTGCTAAAAGTTGAATAATTTAGATAAAAGTTTTATGAAAAACTAAAAACCGACTTCAAAAACAAACTGAAAATAATATTTTCTCCCTCTCAAAATTGGACCTACCTAACTTGATCACTTGTCCCAGGTAGACATATTTGTCAACAATTTCGAGGATAGAATTTCCAACTGATACTGGGTAGTTCGCAACATATCCATTCGACATGACTTTTGTTTTGTCCATGTTCATCCGAGGCCACCTGTTGGGAAAATTGACTAAGGCCTTGGAGGCCTCGAGGTCTTCGAGCAATTCTGCCTTGCCCATAAGCGAAGGTGTATGATAATTTGTCGTAATGTGATGTAAATCCAATTCAAAATATTAAATTATTTATAATTATTAATAAGTAAGGAGATTATATTTTGCTCTATTTTTGTTATGTTTTATTTTTGGTACCATTTAAAGTTGATATGTCTAAAACATGTGATTTAGTTCATAGATCTACCCCTCAACGAAATTTTTTATTTTAACACGACGCAAAATGACGGTTATCCAGACATCAAAATTCAAATCCCAATATTTTAGAACACCTCATGTTTAAAACCGCAAAGTCATTCAAATCTACATTGAAATGAGCTATTCAGACCACTTGCAAGCCCGTTATTACATCCAATGCAACATTTGCTTAAATTTTCAATACGCAACAGTCAAGCTGGGTATGGTACAAAATAGGTAGATTCAGTAGATTCTACAGACTTCGAAACGTTACACACAGCATTTATCAAAACAGGTTCTCGTTACGAACTCTCCAGACAGGTATCATACTTAAATGGAGACTCTAGCCGCTTGTTATGTATTTTTGAAAAAGATACAGTTTTTTTCATTCGAATGGAAGTCGTTGCTTTTTGGTCTATTGGAGTATCACGAATGTTTTCTAAGAGATGACAGCTGATTATATTATGGTATTCACTATTTTTGTATTCAGGGAGCGAGAAGAGCAGATGATGATCATGATGATAAAAAGTAGCCCTCAACTCCTCCAAGCACTTCTAGGTACCCTCTGATAGTCCGCGATGCTGCTATTGGAACGACTTACCAATTCAAGTCTGACGCTAGATGTCTATAGCTACAAAAGAGGCGCACAAATGTTCAGGGTCAGCGGAAGGTGCGACTATGACGTCTTTGTGTGATATAAACATACACACACACCACGGGTCAGGCATCTCCCAATGCACGCTGATCTATTCTTTTGTATCCGCTGCCAGTTGCTTTGCTTATACCGTCGCGCCACTATGTTGGAAGTTGCCCTACGCTACTTTTACCAACTCACGGTCTCCACTCAAAAACACGTCTAGCCTATTTGGTTACCGGTTCAATAGCAAATGGACCAGCCCAGTGCCACATCAGCTTACTTGGTGGGTTAAATGAAAGTCTAAAAATTATTTTTCAATGTGGTATTTTTATAACAGGAAATATCCTTGATTAACCCATTCAACGCGTTGATTGGATCACCCGATCTGACCACTGTACCGCTGTTGATATCCCATATTATCGTAATTAGCCATTGCGCATGCTTCATCGTAGTACACCAACATTGGCTACATAATATTCCATACATTTGGTTCCACAATCAGTAGCACCCAGCCTCAAAACCTACTGGAGGAATATGAATTGTGGTTACGGGTAGAATGTACCTTTTATTCATACCATCCCCAAAACGTTTTAAATCGAAACCAATGGGGTCGTTTCTCTTTAGTACATTCATTTGGTTTAACTGATTTTGTGGAATATTAGCTTTGGATAAGATGATTCTTGATATTAAATAGAATGTATCTGAAAGAAAATATTTCAAGTTATAAAAAAAATGTGTAAGTGTGTAAAAAATACCAAATTAGTTATTCTCTGTTTCCAATTTACCACTTTAAAATTGACCAATTCATTAATTGCTTAATACAGAACTTATATTTCTTATGATTTATTTAAAATTGTGTGGTTAGTGTGCTTTTTATTATAAATCCACTATCCATGTATCTATCGATGTTATTATATTATGAAGTCTTCATTCACCCCTTTATGACTAAAACTTATCCTGTATGCATTTACTTTGTCGTTTTAACAGTGCTTCTAATTAAGTTTGAGCATAATTTAGTTAAATATAAGGCGTGTTATGCAACTAAATATACAATTTCTGACAAACTTTGCACCGGTTAAGCGCTCCCATAAAATTTGTTCAACAAAATGTTCTTAGCGGGAGAACTATAGAGATTAATGCAGTAGGTCCACTTATCACATCATGTATGTTTACAATTTTTATTACATACTGTGTCTGTAGATAATCTTAGAGAAAAAAACTCGACCACTGCCACCGTCGCGAACCACTGAGAACGAAATAACCTCTTAAATAGTGAAACTTACATAATTATAAATTGTCGCATATCTACTGTATGACTGTTATCTAAGTGCGTATGTACGTTTCGCTACTTTAGCAACGTTATCTGTTCTCGGTTGATAGCAGCGGTGCGCAAAAACCTCTTGGGTGTATTTACACCGCGTATTTTTTCTGTGCAGAATTGCAGATAATGGACATTTCACGAACGCGTTTTTACGGCGCCGTATATGCACAAAAGAATGTGTAAGGGTAGGTTTTATATCAGCCATAGGACGTTCACTGCTGAACACAGGCCTCCCCCAATGATTTTCATTGGGGGGGAGATCGCCAATGCCACGCTCGGCAGGGTTGGCGAGCGCAGTTTTTTATAGGATTTCGCACGCAGACGCTGCAGACCATCTCGTGCTACAGGAATAAGTCGCCTCTTACGACACGCCTCCTATTGGCGGTGAGGAAGTGTATTCTTTACGGCGGTCCCCACATGACACACGGGAAGGTTTACTGGTTGCTATTAAAGTTCTTTGAAAGCGCGTTAAACATGCTTCATTTGCGCCGAAAATATTGTAACGGTTCAGCTTTTTGTGAATATTTAACCAATTTTATTGCCGTACTTTGAGGAAAGTAAACCTACTGTACCCCATTTGTGTAGAGGAAATGTGGAAGCTCGAAATTAAGTTGAGCTCGCGTGCACTATGCGGAAGTTGTTTTTGAGTTTTGTCTGGTGTTTGCTAACCACCATAAAATTATTTTGTTTACTTTAATAATCTTAGCTATTTTAGTAGCTGTGCTTATTCTACTTTTTGCTTTTTTATTTTTTGATGTTTCTCTGTCCAGCTAGAATGTAGACTAAAAGGTTTATTTCACCAACTTTAATTTTTCTTTTGTTTTTTGATTCCATCTACAGTGTGTAAAATGCCTCTAACCTTATTGCTAATTATGATTATGCCAATTTGACCACCCATTGGTGTAGTGGCCTGGTGATTCAAATTTAACACAATTGAATTCGATTCCTGGTTCTTGTCAAATTAAAAAACAATTTAGTGTGCTGTCTTGAATTTTGGTAACACAAAGATGTCTTTTTGAATACTTCAAGACCATGATAATTGATGTTGGCTCATTAATATCATTTACTTAATCCACAAATAAGGGTTTTTTGGTTGGTAAGAAACGTCTTCATTTCAAATACACGTTCATTAATCTTATTAAATCACAGTCGAGAAACAGATTTTACGTTTCCAAAGCCTAAGTAAAGTCATAAATCGAATTAAGAAAGTTAATTCAGTATATTTGTTTCCCCGAATCAATTTTATGGCTCAATTCATCAATGTTCACTCCACTGAACCTTCGATTTTCCATTAAATTCCTTTCAATATTGACGACAAGTCAGTTTATTTCCATGGTAGTTATTAATCACTGGTCCGTTTATTGGGAATAAAATTAATCAGTTATTTTAATACTGTTGCCTTATCTTCAGGCTTGTTAAATATTAGTGTTTACTAAAATAGATAGAAAATCGTAAAGAAATAATAATTATCTACTATTTTAAGGGCTAACTTCTTCAAATAGTCTTCAAATTTAGCAGACTTCCTTAAGAAAGGGCCACCGAAACAAAAAAATACTTTCCATTGTATTAAATAAAGCAGTAAATGATGGTAGTAAATTTTAAATAGTTTGTTAATGACGTTTTATGTCATAGTACTGATTTGACTTAATGGACAAGCTATGATGCCTTTAACTTCTCCTTGACCTTTATAGTGATTTAATTTAATAGTGTAAAATGATTGTCATCTTATTAAAGTTCCATAAAGAGACAAAAAATCAACACTGCAAGAAGTCCTAATCCATTTCACTAATATAGTAACATATTATGAACAAAGTAGAAACTTAAAATGAGGTAGCAGTATGTTGATCCTCAACTCGTTTTATATTTCCTCCGCATTTCCAAAGACAGACGACCACTTCGTATTTTATTATTAGCACTGAAGATTGGTCGACAAAGAATAAATTTCCAGTTGGAATATTAGAGAAGTTCCACAATAGTCCCCTCTTGCAAACTCGAGTTCCAAATACCGTTATTCAAATTTGACTTTTGATAAGATATTGAATAGATCCAAGACGCGGGTGTTTGTAACTTTAACGGTAGCAATGAAATTTAGATTATTTTGTACGTCACATGACGGTACGTATTCCGATTAAGAAGTCTAATAAAGTAAGAGAGGTTTGTGTCATCGCAAAAAAAAGAAACATTTTTCGTGCTGAACATTTTGTTCAGAAAGAAAAATAAAAATTTATGACAATATCATTAGTTTTATACCATTCTAGTAAGTCGCTTTTGCTTCACACACCAAATAAGGCTCTTGGTATTCACAGACAAGTGAAAAAACACAACACAGAAACCTTCCTTCCACAACAAAGTCCTTACATCATTTTATTTTGTGATTTGCAAACGACAGGACGACAAGAAAACACGGTCGTGGACTTTAATTTATGAATTAAAATAAATAAATAAATATAAAATAAAATAAATAAATAAATCGTCGGATTTATTTATTTATTTTATATTTATAGTCCTTTACAATCTAGTATAATTGGAACATTATTTCTTGCGATATTATATTAAAAGAATTGTAATTCGAATGTTTAAAAAATTATGGAAATTGTATTTTATATTTTTTGGATTCTTAGTGCTTTATTTATATTCCCTGTAATAATTTCAGATTAACAAAAGTACAAACGTAACAAAAGTTAATAAATATGCGACTGAAAACACGCCACTTGTCGTGGCCTTGGAGTTAAGAATTATACCGTTCTCAGTTTTTTTTGCATTTTTGAACATCATAGAAAATTATTAAGTGATTTTTCTTTAAATTATACAATTTTTGTCTTAAAAAGCCATCTAGAACATTCAAAAGCATTATCTACCATTCTAAGACATTTGAGAGCATTTTGGAATATTTCTATACTTACCCTCTTTTGACACTCATTTCTCCGAATCCATCTTTGAGAGTCCTACACTAATCAACATTTTGGAATATTCTAGACTAAAGCTACATTCACAATAATTTTCAAGGTTTTTGAATATTTTATAACATTTCAGAACACAAAACATTTCTTAGTGGTCGATTAACCAAGAATGTCACATGACATTAAGGCGCAAGGTAAGGAGAATACACGTAAAAGAGGTGTTTTTGGATAAGTTTTCTGGCGAAAATACTGGATATAGGATGTGTAAAATAATATATTATGTAACTTATATCTTGAAGTTTTTCCCGTTGTATTTAAATATTTATAGTTATTATTTTTTATAACTATTATTTTTATTTAAATACGTCTCTAAATATACCTCAAATTTAAGTATAAATGTATACTATGCTATTAAAGAGGGAAACTTAAGAACAGTTTTTTAAGAACACAGTAATAACCCCAAAAAGCGACACACTTTAGTGATACAGTCACAAATTGTTCCACAAATGCTTCATGCCTAAATTTATTGCCTCGCACTACTGTCCCCCTGAAGTTTATTTTCAAACCACCAGAACTTAGAGCCCTTTCCCGTTATTGCTTTTTTCTAAGGGACGACCCATGGCCCCCAAGAGTATCGAAAACACATCTGTAAATTGAAATGGAAAAGGGTCGAAACTCGTAAGGGTAATAACTATAAGTTTGCGTTTCTAGGTGGAACTTGTCCGAATGGAATCTACCACCCGATATTAGGTAGGTTCACCTATCTCGCCCTATCGTATCCAATGGGGTTTTAGATTTGTAAGATTGCTAGCCGGTAGCCCGGTAGCTCTAGTCGAATACTTTTTGATGCTCCTTTTACGCCTTGAACAAAAACAGTCCCGGTTCGAATTCTAGTTCGTGTTAATTTATAAAATGATAGTCGTCTTAATTGGCTCGGTTCTGTCTATGGCGGGGCACGGTCTTAGCAAAACTCATTGTTTTTTTTTTTTTTTTTTTTTTTATTTAAAGCAACCAAACTTACAACTATCATAACAGGTTACCCCAATGCGATAGTGAAGACAATACATAAAAGATAATATTTAAAAACATCTATTTAAGGTACACTTATAATCTATAGCTACAAGTAAACAGAGCAACTCTTGTGAGTTCACTCAGAGAACACACAAATAGGTCCACCTCTAGCGCAATCATGTTGATGCCGCGGGCATTTTTAGGGTTCCGTACATCAAAAAGAAAAAAACCGGCCAAGTGCGAGTTGGACTCGCGCACTGAGGGTTCCGTACAAACCTGTAGGTACCTATATAATTAAAAATTTACCTATCACGACAATCGAATCATAGTTATGGTATTTTTATTGCAAAATGAAATCGATAATATTACGAAACGTAAATTGCGGTTTACGATTTATGACGTATTAAAAAAACTACTTACTAGATCTCGTTCAACTAATTTTCGGTGGAAGTTTGCATTGTAGTGTACCTACATATAACTGCAGGTCAACCTACCCATAAAGTTAAAGGTCATTCAACCGATTTTCAACTTTATGTCGGCCGGATAGAGATCAATACCAATTGAGAAAATTTGACATTTTGTAATATGTTGACGTGCTGTTGTCTGTACATCATATATTTTTTTTGCAAATTATTCAGTTTTGGAAAAAAATATATTAAAAACCTCATTATATAAAATCTTAATGCGGTTTACAGAATACATCTGATTACCAAGTTTCAACAGTATAGTTCTTATAGTTTCGGAAAAAAGTGGCTGTGACATACGAACGGACAGACAGACAGACAGACCTGACGAATCCATAAGGGTTCCGTTTTTTGCCATTTGGCTACGGAACCCTAAAAACGAAACACTTATAGGATCACTTTCTTGTCCGTCTGTCTGTCCGTATGTCTGTCAATACCCTTTATCTGAACGCGCGGAGGTATCGAGTTGAAATTAAAACCATATACTCAGATACACAGTCCCTTACCCTTAAGGCTATAAAAAATCAAACTTCTAAGTTAATCTAAAAGAAGATAAGGCCGTTGATGCCACAAAAAAACTATATTTTGACACTTTTAAGGGAATCAAAATATATACACTTTTAAGGGTACTTTCCGTTGACAACTACGAAAATCTAATATCATCTTATACGTATAGGGAAAAATCTGTAAACTATACACTTGTAATTACTTAGTAATTAAACTGCCAGACTCGATTCTTCTAAACTATTTGACTGAGTTTGTTGAGCCGTTTCTTCTCATCACCGGCCAATATGTATATAGTGTATGGTGGTAGGGCTAAGCTATATTTTGGGACGTGTATAAATGCCTGGAAGAGGGTCTATATGCTGAATAAATGATTATTTATAATATGTACCTACAAATTTGTACGGAACTCTCGGTAGGCGAGTCCGACTCGCACTTGTCCGGTTTTTTATCACGTAATACAAGGATGATAATTCTTAACTCCAAGGCCACGACAATTGGCGTGTTGTCAGTCGCATATTCATATTTATTAACTTTTGTTACGTTCGTCTTTTGTTAATCTGCAATTATTACAGGGAATTTAAATAAATCACTAGGAATCCAAAAAACATAAAATACAATTTCTATATATGCGTTATTCAAGCAGCAGCGTTATAACGGTTTTATCCCTTTTTCCTAGAAACTCTGAAATTATCAGTACTATTTGTTATTGACACGTTCTATTTACTATTAAAGCTCAAAAGCTTTGTATTTATTAAAATTATTTTAATATGTAAATCGACTGTAACGAAATGGTTGAAATAAAATAATATACAGTGTGGGGCCTAGAACCGGGGATAATACTGAAAACAGAGACTCTATAGGTCACTAGTAATTAAATCATTATGGTCCCAACTAATTAAAATCAAAACTTTTCTCACAAACTTAATCGTAAATTCAATGTAATGCAAATAATGCAGTAGTTCCGCTTAACTCGATCGATTAAGTTCATTTTGCATCGTACTTATTCGGAGCTACTCGGAACATCTCTTTGACACGACATTGACAACGTTAGCGATAACATTAATATGATTATGACTCGTAACTTTAAATTCTTATTCTGTGTAATGCATGGGTTTCGGTAAACTGGAATCTACATAGAAAAAATACTAATACTCTAGAAAGTCTCGGTTTTCAATATTATCCCCGGTTCTAGGCCACACACTATATGTATTGATAATGATCATTTTATGTTTTAGTGATTCGCAACTTAGATTGTTTTAATTTTCAACCGACTTCAAAAAAGGAGGAGGTTCTCAATTCGACTGTATGTTTTTATTTTATTTTTATGTTTGTTACGCGATTACTCCGCCAATTATGAATCGATTTTAATGATTCTTTTTTTGTTTGGTAGATCATACTTTAGAGGTGGTCCCATATAAATTTTATCGAAATTGATTTAGAACTTTTTGAGAAAATCAACAAATATATACCCAGATAATATTTTGGTTGTGGTTCTTGATTTTTGTTTTATTGAATAGCATAGACTTCAAAGATAATATGATAAAAGTTTGCATAGTAAAAATCACCCCTAAGGGTAGGAAAATAGGGGATGAAATCGGTGTTCAGCAGTTAGATTAGGATTTATCACTAAATAGATGAAATAAGTAAATTTTATAAAACAAAATAAAACCGACTTCAAAACACTAAAATGCTAAAAATAATCCTAACACTTAAGTACCTAATCAGTTACTTTTGGAATCGGTGCAAACAAAAACATTGAATCTCTCATCGGCTGGCACCGACTCCAAAAGTAACTGATTAGGTACTTAAGTGTTAGGATTATTTTTAGCATTTTAGTGTTTTGAAGTCGTTTTTTTTTTATGTTTATTAAGAATTTCTCATAAGCTGTACGTTTGATGCAAAATATTGCTGTATTATACAGGGTAAAGACGTAATATAAAATTTCTTTCTTCCAGGTTTTAACTAGTAAAAGTTCATTGCTAACAAAAAAAAATACTGAATGTAAAATATTGTATGATCTAATAATGTTTTCCAAAAAATTGATTGTCTCATACCTGCAATTATGGCATTATTTATTGCACAACAGAGAAATGGGGAATTGCAGTAAGGCTACCGAGAACATTTTTCATTTGAAAAAACATTAATATACACGATAATTATTAGACCTTTGGTAATTATAAACTTAAATAAAAAAGTGAGCGATTTGAGACAGACAAAGCATTGTACGCCATGTGAATGACAAGTTTTGAACACTAAACTGCTGGCTTACAATTTTTATCTATATTTTGGTTACTAGTTGAATAGTGAAGTGCCATCCAAAAACTGATACGAAAGGCATTTCATTTCAGCGACCCATGTCAGCTTGACATGACAACTCTAACTTTATTAAACGCGATTTATCGCTCACAAATGACTGGCGAACTAAATTCCTGGCATGATACGTTTCACAAGCTAATTGCTCTGCAAAACAAAATAAACTTAATCCGAACTTTTAAGCTGTTTTTTTAATATGGAATATATTATATATTTTAGTCAGAGATACCTAAATAAAAAAATGTTTTCATTTAAAATGTTGCCAAGATGAGACCATATGGCTTGCATTGTCAAGAAGTTATCAAATCTCGTGTAAAGCCGAGCTTCTTACTCTACACGCCCTAACTCTAAAAGCCAAAACTTTACTTATTATGAAGTTAGATAAATACTTTCGAGTCTATCGGGGAAACACACGTTTTCCTATGACAAATAAAAACCACAAAAAGTGTTTTTGCGCAAAATTGTCGTTAGAGTGCAATGTTTACAAAAACTATCTTCTCAGACGTCTATTTGTTAAAACGGATAGATTTTATTAACCATAGCAAAGTTTTTTGCCGTAAGTGTTATAATGTATTTTTATTTTCCACATACCTATTTTTCGCCGCAATGGGCTAGTTTCCTAAAAAATCTTATTAGTCCGTCAGTTGGATTAACAGAAAATATTGGACACGTATTTTTTCTTTTCTCAATTAAAGAAAACTTCATGAAGATATAGCCCGTTAAAGTTCCGCATAACGTCACGCCTTGCGACACTTTTTAGCAAGGCGTGACGTCACATCACACGTCACATCACTTTGATGCGCTTTGTCTTCGTCATTTTTTGTTTGCTGGACAAAAAACAAAATATGGGTCCAATATGTTTTGATAATCTAAGTGACGGACTAAATAGAATAAATAAATCTTTTTTTAACCCAGGAAACTAGCCTATATAGCGATTTAGCTTTTGTTATGACGCTATTTAAATATAAATTTAGGGTATAAATTGAAACTAGTATTTTAGATCATTCTTGTCTGTAACTATAAATATACGAATATTTATAATGGTAAAAATACTCCTGCATTATAAACCCTAGTGAAAAAATACGTCTTTTAAGACTACATCCCAAATCATTATCACATATTGGCATACCCAGGGAATCCTGTAAGCATTACAAAAATCAAAATCAAAATCATTTATTTTTGTAAATAGGCCATTGAAAGCACTTTTACACGTCTCAATATTTTTTTGCCCTACCACGACACAGTACATAGCCATAGAATATCTAACGTACAAACAAGTACAGAAGCTTCAATTCAAACACGCTGTTTTAAAATAAGAAGAGGATCTCTTTTTTAATTACATATCGCGTGTCCATTCGTGCGAGGAGAGTTTGTAAAGTAGAGTAAAGGCTAGGTTTTTCTAAGAAGCGAAGGAGATGTATATTTTTTTTTGCGACTTCGTACGACCCGGTTAATGTACGTTAGCCTTAATTTGAGGACGGCTGTAAAGAATAGACTTCCCCACCGCCAACAGGAGTCATGTCGTATAAGGTGACTAATTCTGGTAGCACGAGACGGGCAGCAGCGTCTGCGTGCAAAATTATTATAAAAAACTGCGCTCGCCAACCCGCCTGCCTAGCGTGGTGAGTATTAGGAATCCCCCACGAAAGTCATCGGGGCAGGTGTATGTTAAGCAGTAGAAATCCTATGGCTGAAAGGATGATTATGATGATGATTAACTTGCCAACCGGGTCGGTAGCAAAACTGTAGGTTTATTTGCGTGATTGTCTCGCCCAGTGATGCTAGCCTGGTAAATAAACTGAATCGCCCCGACTGATTGGATATTCATTTGCGAATCAATATTCGTTCATTGCGCACTTAATTTACATTGTCAAAACATGTAAAAGAATGAAAATACAACGCTCCATGTGGGTAAGCCCCGTTCCGTATTTATCCATGAATTTCCGAAGCCTTATTTGCATTTTGCGATGTTTTATTTTGTTTTATTTAACTAATGTAGTCTTTGCCTGTGGCTTCACTCGCACTATGAATAAAACCTGAAATGATAAATTAACTTCTTCTGCTACACAAGTTTATTTTCTCTTAATCTTAGTCTAAATCTTACAAGAGTCGATTTTGATACTCAAACAGCTTATTCAACGGGTCCATAGCCAAAAGCAAAAAAACGGAATCCTTATAAATTCATCCAGTCCGTCTACCTATCCAATTTGGATCGCCATGAGTTCTTCAAAGGAACTATAGGCTACTTACACCTAATCATTAACTAAGCAGTGTTTGTTTTAAACTTTGTAAATGTCGTCTTGGCAAAAATCCTAGGACGATTGCAAAAACCGGGTAGTTGGAATCAAAGAATGTATTTCGTAGTGATCCGTGGCATGTTCAGGATCTTTAGGAAAATCCATCTCATTTTAGAATCATCGCGAATAATGGCTCACGTTTCATAAGACATGAACGCTGATTGGCTGATAATTATGAACGTTGTTCACTGACTGATGCGCGATATAGAAACAATAAACAATGTTGAAGTAATTTTGTTTTAAGGCTCTAATGTAAGGCCCTTAAAAGAGAGGTAGAATTTGTTACAAACATTATTTTATGTTACTGTCTCTTACTATACCCTACATCTTATACGTGGGTCACATTATAAGTTTTGTGTAACTTAAAAAAACAACATGTTATAACCAAAATATTATGTTTATTGCTTTTCAAAATACTCTCCTTTACATTTTAAACATTTTTTAAAACAGAAGGACCACATATCTGAAGGCATGTTTTCTACGTGCTGATTGAACGCTATCACTGCCTCTTCGGAGTTGGTAAAAGTAAAACCTCTCATCAAATCTTTGATTTTGGGAAAAATAAAGAAATCACAGGGTGCTACGTCGGGGCTATGCGCAGGATGGATGACGAGTTGTACTTTTTCAGAAGCTAAAAATGACTTTGTTTTGTTGGCCGTGTGTGAAGAAGCGTTGTCATGATGTAGGAGAACGCGGCTTCTGGGTCGTCTTTCGCAAACATTTTCTAACATCCTGGGTGAAGAAACGGTAGAATACCACTCGGTATTAACACTCTTTTGATCTTCAAGTGGAATTGTACAGATGGGACCAGTAGCTGAGAAAAAAAACGCGATCATTTTTTTACCAACGTTTCTCGCCTGCCTCATTTTTGTTGGCCTGTTCTCATTTTCAAACACCCATTTACAAGATTGCTGTTTTTTTTCGGGTTCAAAACAATAAATCCACGTTTCGTCTCCTGTGACAATGTCATAAACAGCATTAGAATGTCCGTGGTCGTACTTCAGTAGCATCTGTGAGCACCATTCCACGCGAGCCCGCTTCTGCTCCGCTGTCAGTTCATGAGCGATCCAACGACAGCAAAGTTTCCAAACTTTCAATTTTTCGTGTAAAATTTTCTGAATTTGGCTCATACCAATCCCCAATAGTCCTCGAATTGTCTCATAGGTAATCTGCGGGTTTTCTTAAATTAGCCGCTTAACAGTAGCCACATTATTTTCGTTGACGGCAGTTGAAGGCCGCCCTTCACAAAATTCGTCATGTAAAGAAACTCGACCTCTCTCAAATTCAGCAAACCATCGCCTCACGGTGCTCAAATAAGGTGCCTCTCTCCCAAAAGCATTTTGAAGACGAGCGGCACAGTTTTGCGGAGAGAGAGAACTTTTAAAATCATAAAAAATCATCGCTCTAAAATCTTTTCGGCTTAATTCCATTTTCGTTGCGTACGTAGAACTTTGATGTGTAATTAAAAATCAAATGGCAAATCATTTCCCGCCAATTGTTTTTTTTATTACTAAGAAGGTTGCAACGTTTAAAAAAATATAACATTCGAAATTTAAATAGTTCCGATTAGCTAGAAGTGCAAAACTTAGTGTGCCCCATGTAATATATAATAATATATAATATAATATAATATTTATTCACCACTATCGAATAAGGTTTCCTGGAGTAAATCTTTCATAATATTATAAACTTAAAATCACCTACGTTAAATACTTAATACTGTATTTTTTTTCTATTGTAATTATGCCAACATTTGACACGCTCAAATCGTCATCCTACTATGTTTCGTCAATGAACTCAGAAAAATTTCAGATCCAAACGCGTATCGGGAATTCTTTCACAGAGAAATTCCTCGCGTCGAAAAGCGGTGTTATTTCAGTGATTTTTTGCTTTCCCCGATGCAGCCTTTCAGATGTCGCGGGAAGAATGCGTTACGCCCGGCCCGTTTTGTTTTGTCATCGGAACGGGGGTTAATAGTCGCGTGTCGTGGCTAGAGATGTTAAACATACAGTAAGTTTTAGACTCTTGCATCGAATTTCAATTTGAACGCTTTACATTTGCCAAATATTATTTATTATAGCCGAATACCGTAAGGTTACACTTAAGAATGCTCTTACACGAAAACATCCAAAACTTTAGACCGCCACTCATTAAAATTTATGAGGGTTTTTCAAATTAAAAATTTGTTCAGGCATAGATTTATCTTAACCAATCTAAAATAATTCCATATTTTTATAAAATAACTTCTTGTTTTAGATTTTTCATAAAGTTTTTTAAAAATAATTTATAGTTAGAATCTGGTGCTCTAAATGCCGTAAATACGAAATTGTGTATTTATTTGCAAAATAAGGAAGCTTTAAGATTTATTGACTAGTTCGATTGACGTTGCCTCGATGTCTGTACCTTGATAGTTTATTACATCGATGGTTTACCATGAGACTTATTTAAAAATAATTTAAACAGACGATTAATTTCATTCAAATAAGAACTGTCCAGTTTTTAAATTATGTAATTATGTTTATTCGTATAAATACAATAAAATAAAACTTGGAATAGTATCACAGAAAACTGGCTTTCACAGTAGTTTACCTAAAAATTTGGTAGCTGCTACATTCCAACACTAGTCGCGTCGGTCTTGCCGGCCAATATGAGCAAAAATCAATTTTGTCCGCTCGTGGTTGAATGGGCCTTTTGTCCGACGGGAAAGGTTATCGCTGTTCGTTTTCACGGCTCACTAGAGGGCAGGCTAACTCGAGAGATGACATTGTTCTAACGAGCCAGATGCTATTTCCGTACCAGCAATTATAACTACATATCCGGTCATTGACAGGATGGGCACACATATCCATCGAACTATCCATGTAACCATCATTATTTACGCCTTTGTTTTGCTTTATTTTTAAATTTGTAAAACAATACCAAAACTCAGGTAAAAATCACAATTGTCATGTCATGGAATCAACGTCTTCATCACACCAAAGTCATGTATAGAAAGAACCCGACCCAAATACCTACTTGACGTCAAAACTAGCAGACCCACAGAAGTTGTCGCACAAATCATCCAACACATAATGACGGCAGTTAGAAAACTAATTCTTGACCTTTTTGCCCGACTTCGCACAAAAGCCTTTTGAACCCTTCAGGCCTTTGTGCACATGTGCTATGACATTTACGAGAATTATTACACTTCATTATGGCGTTAGAGGCGAGGATTTCCAATTCAAATGTTTCTCGGATTATAAGGTAAGGTTCACCCAAAAAGGGACCTTTAGTAAATTTTCTTCGAAAACGCTGATGATGCGGCCGTAAGAAGTATTTATACTTGTGTAGGGCAATAGCAACCCGCCTAGGTAGCACTAAGGTTTTCTTTATGTTTGTAGGTAGTAATACGCAATTAGTTTTCATTTAATTTTAGTGGTTCCATGTCCAAATGTTAATTGCAAGTTTGCTTACTTTAACATATACTCGTACATTTTGGGGTAACTTATTCGCTTCATTATCTTTAAACGGAGCGCGTATTCCGGCACGCATTTGGTTGGATTTTCACAATGCAATTTGGTTAAGAATTATGATAGGATAATTAAATATGGTGTTAGCCTATGATGACTCTATAGGGCCGAAAAAGGTATGTGCTGACATTATGCATATACTCGTACGTAAATACTATGGCGAAGTCAAAAATTTGATTCATCATTTTAAATAAAAAACATTTTATACAAAACTGGATCTAAATTAAAATTTTCATACCAACTCAATTGAGTTAATATTTTTAAAAAAATATTTTAATAACAACTGACTATAGCATTTTTAAGCATTATGTTAAATCAATCTATAATATTTAAAACAAAGTCGGGTTAGTTACACCATTTATAAGTCGAGACCGGCTGGCGGTACGAAATTCGCCCGCTACGAAGTACAGCTAGATAATAATAAAAATAATAATTGGACAGCATCACATACCTACCTTGCTCTAATCCTAAGGTATAGAATAAGCACTTGATATAGAAATCAGAAATAACGACTATACCACAATACCCAGACACGAGATAAAACATTTCTCTACATCAACCAGACCGAGAATCAAACTCGGGACCTCAGGGATGGCGACGCTAAGTCGCATAGTAAATATATGAAAGGTATATGACATTTGTTTGCGGGTTTAAATTCCGCAAAGGGCACGAATTTGAATTTGTGTAATAAGCACGAATATTGTATACGTAGGTCACACTATAAGTTTTGCGTAACTTAAAAAAACAACATGTTATAACCAAAATATTATGTTTATTGCTTTTAAAAATACTCTCAATTACATTTTAAACATTTTTTCATGCGATCGAACTATTTTTTAAAACAGGAGGACACAGATCTGAAGGCATGTTTTCTACGTGCTGATTGAACGCTATCACTGCCTCTTCGGAGTTGGTAAAAGTAAAACCTCTCATCAAATCTTTGATTTTGGGAAAAATACAGAAATCACAGGGTGCTAGGTCGGGGCTATGCGCAGGATGGGTGACGAGTTGAATTTATTCGGAAGCTAAAAATGACTTTGTTTTGTTGGCCGTGTGTGAAGAAGCGTTGTCATGATGTAGGAGAACGCGGCTTTTGGGTCGTCTTTCGTGAACTTTTTCTAACACCCTGGGTAAACAAATGGTAGAATACCACTCGGCAGTGCCCCTTGTATAAATTATGAATGTATTTATGTATGTTTATCTGTTATGTGGTTGCAATAGTCCAAGTTTGCTTCGTTGGGGATAAGAGGGTATAATTGTTGAAAGATTTTTCATTTACTTTATTTTGGTCTCTGATTTATCACGAAGAGATTGTAATAGTATTGTAAGCAAGCGACTGTGGTATTACCAACTATTGGGTAATCGGTATTACGTCTACTAAAACATTAATTTGTATGTACTTACATACGTACCCTTGTCAAAGACAACTCTCCACCCTTCCCCGGGATAAGTTCCCGTAGGTGGACAAAGCCTCAGCGCATTGTACTATTCACACGGATCTCTTTAGAATCCCTTCTGTCACATAAAGTGCACTATTATTCACCGGAACACCATCCCGGTTCAAATGACAAAGATCCAGACTATGATAAATTGGGAATTTCCACCGCTTTCGTCTTTGAAACAATTCTTTTGGAAAGCCGTTCTAAAGCGTAGAGTCGAGTGTAAGTTTTTATTAGGCACTTACAAGTAATGTATGGGGGGACCATTTTAACCTCTCCGTTTACGATGTTTGCATATTATTAAATAAAATTTAGGTTAAATAAAGTTTTGAAAATAATTGGAAAATCTAATTTTAACAGGTAATTTAAAAAAAAACTTTGGCGACCTTTGTAATAAAATAAAATAAATTGTTTATACAATCGCACCAAATAGCTACCCCCAAACTAAGCATAGCTTGTACTATGGCGACTAGATAACGGATAAACATACTTATATACTTTTATAAACATCCATGACTTAGGTACAAACGCTCGTGCTCGTGCTCATCGCACAAACATTTGCCTCTTGCGGGATTCGGACCCGCAACCGCTGGCTTTATAGTCCGGAGAGCAAACCACTATACCAGACGGTCGTCATTATTTGTAATGACTACATATTTTAATTAAACTATCTACTCTAGTTTATTCTTATTTATTGAATTGTTAACCACCACCACCGTACGACTACTTTATTGATATCATTAATTTCACTTCGGAACTTAACTAGGTATATACGTAAATGTTACATTAAATAAATAAATGTTGGATTAAATCGCGAATATTGCAAGAGTAATCGGTGTAACGATAGTAGACAAATTTCCAAATTGAGCTTGAAATGAGAAATCCCAGGAGGAATCACCCTCTTCTCGGGAGTTAGGTGAGGTAAAGAGGTTACAACTAAGCAAATTGCATTCGCCGTCGCGGAAACACGGTGCCAAGTTTTTGGCAAAAATCTGGGAGAAACTCTCCACACACGTCAAATATCTATGGTGAAATTTAATTAAAATCACAAGAGTGGTGTAAATGAAAAACGAATTCTGGTGTAAATGAGAAACGAATTCTAATGTTAAACGTGTAGGACCTCTATTTTTGAGGCAAAAATTATTTACGATACCTACCGTTAAATTTTAATAAGCTAAAAGACGAGCTAATTTACTAGAAGAATCTGATGCTACCGTTTATTATTTAGGTAGTCATTATACACACTATAACCTTGTTTTGTTTGTCTGTATTAGAGGTCGAAGTAACACAACACTACTTAGGTTTCAAAGTTCATACATTTACATAGAAACTTTTTATAAATTTGTGACTGTATTAGTAACAAGTAAGCTATGATGTTTTTTGCAGATGTCTATAAACAAACATAAAATACAAAATCTTTAAAATCAATAAACTTGTGTAATAAAAGCAGTATAGAGGTACATAAACCAAAAATTACTATAGAAAATATTCAGAATGTTTCATTAAAAAAAGATTGAAGATAACCATAAAAAATAATTTTTAATTATTTATTTATCACTAGAAATTTAAAGTATTAAGCATATCTATACTGCGTGTTTACCTAAATCATAAAACTGCAATATCCAAATACGTTAATGTGTAAGCTAAGAAACTCCTTCCAAAACATTTAAAAGACAGAATCTTATTTTATTTAAGCGCAAGTCTTTAAACTGCAGACGCTCTGGCAGTCTACATCTGTTAAACGACTTGTGTCCATTAATCACGGAATATTTAAGAGCAGAGATGCTCTAAAAGTATTTTTAGCAAAATAAAATGTTGAGTTCAATATTAATCATATAGAATAAAAAGTTAAAACTGCAGAAAGAGGTTTACGCTAACCATTAGTAGACGTAGACGCAAGATGTCGTCGAGTCGACACAAATTATTTATTCAACGTCTGACGTATACCATTATAAATTATCAATATAATTTTAAGTTTTTCATTATCTTACCCATTAGTTACACTAATATTATGAGTATTTATAATAGATATAACAAATATCTGTAAAAAAATACCTATATACTTACACATGATAGCATCAAGCGTAACATACTCATCTTAAAATCAGCCTTATCTTACAGAAATGAAAGTGATTTTTACGCTACAACTTTAAACGATCGTGTGTTTGGTTTGCACATCGTAATTGAAAACTAATTAAATGGCAAGAAACATATCAATAATTTATTACTGAATTAGAATTCTTACACTTAACGTATCTACTTGGGATACGGTTGACCATAATCCTTGATTAGCTTTTTGATTGATCTTTGTAACCCGCATACTTTTATTTAATTGCAAACAAACATCGAAAAATAATTATATAATTCAAGAGAAATTTACAAAATAGCTTCTTATTGTATCATTACAGTATGAAAAGTATTCATGAAACAACGAAACAACATCCTCACGGAATAGTATGAGAAAGACGCAAACATCAAAAACATGTTATAATTTTTATGCAGGCAGCAATATTCGCGGCGCTTCCCACCCGCTTTTAATCAAAGTCGGTGCAGCCAGTTTTATTCCAGTCTTAGTTCAGTTTCATAAAAGATTCTTTGAGCGATCGCAGCAAGGCACATACCTTTCCGTTTGTTAAAATTAGAAGCGAGTGAGCTCAGGAAGTGAAAATGGATATTTTTAATGAAAACTCCTTTATGTCTTGTCGTATTTGTTTTGTGAAACGTTCAAAAGTTACGGAATGGAATTCTGCTAGGAGAATAATTTGTTAAATGCTTTAATGGTTGATCCTTCTATTATTAGCCGTGTTTCTGTTTCATTAATTGTGTTTATTGCATCATTTTAAAGTTTACAAATACAAATAAACCCTTTACATAAAACAGCACGTTCCTAATTTTCATTTTCTCCAGCACACCACAATACTCTGCAAGCAAAATAATTTTAATTTAAAAGAAGTATATTTATTTTTAGACACATATACTGATATTCCAGCTTAGCCAGCCAATAAGTATAGAGTCTGTACTATGCGGTATAAATGAATGCTCAAACTTGATTTAAATGATACTGTGTTTATGCAGAAAACAAACGCGACTTTGTATGCAATAAAATTGGATGATGGAAAAGTTGAGTTTTTAGCGATGAAGAAAAAGTTCCAATCTATCCCGCAGTTAGTTTTTTTAAATTTTGTTTTTGAAATTTCAATCTGCACATGCAATAGTCTAAGCAAGTATGAGCGGGATTCTATTCAAAGTGATTTATTTTTTCACTACATCTCTGAACATTTTTTTAAACATGGAAAAAATAAGGTTCTCGTACATTTACTGTAGTTGGTTATCACATTTAATGATCATCAAAACTCAAGTAAATATGTAGGAAACTGACAATCGACGTTGTATATTTTTAATATCGCCATTGTGGATCGTTTTAGTCGACCAATGAATCAACAATAAACAATTATTTTTTAAGGTGTAAATAAGGTGGATTCCTATACACTTAATTCATATTTTGTTTTTGATGAGCTGGCAGACTTCATTAATTGACAGAACAGCATACATCGAAATACAAAAACAAGTTAGAATCTAGCGAATCTGTTAATAGCCGACACATTTTATTAATTCGCAATATTACTAATAATTACTATATCGAACTACAATAACGATAGTTGAAAAGTGTTATAAACGAGAATCTACCCTATTCAATATTACCAAGTCCAATATCACAGGAGCTTTTGAAAGCCACGAAACGAGATAACGTACGATATGATGCTTGTTTTGGCTTCAATTACTTTGATCATTTGACTTAAAATTCCATGATATTATTAAAAATTTGGTCTACAAACTAAGGTGGATGCCGGTTCAAATTCCGCTGGGCAAATGTTCGTATTGTGAGCACGATCCACTGATTGAACCTACGAATGCCTGCATATTAATACTTGGTCCGAGTTCCTGCTTAGGCATACACACAGTAACCGTAAAAATGTATATAATAAGGTCGACTTTTATAAACTGGGAAAATTTAAAGAGCAATTACAAAAACATAAATGAAACATTTTTGTTAAAAAAAAGAAAAATTTTATACGATAGTTTTCGAGAAAAACGCCAAAAACTATTTTGATTTCAACGTAAAATAAAACACCCCGTGCCCCGTGCGTGCACCCCGAGGGAAGAGTGGGGCACGTTTGAAATGAGAGACAGAGGCGATGACGTAAGGACGTTTCAGACTAGACAGGATGCTCTTAATTTTTTTTTGTTAGGAATAATAAAAATGAAATCAGCCCGTTTTTAAGAACGAAAATAATAGGGCCCGGCTTCTCTAAAATGATTAGAAGTTCTGTTAAAGTTTCACCAGTTTATAAAAGGCGACCTTGTATACATACGTCGAACCGCAAATTGAACCCACTCTCATTCGAGTGTTTCAAGGACTGGAGGTATATTGGATTTGAAAATTAAACAAATCGAGATAGAAACAGGTAACAGGCTATCATACTCGATACAAGCCCACATTGTTTTAGGGTTCCATACCCAAAGCGTACCGGGACCTTTTCCGAGCTTACTGTGTCTGCCTGTTTGTCATAGTTACCTTTAGTGGGCTCAACTTTTAAGCTGTAATATGTAGTAAAAAAAGAGAAGTTTTAAAAATTCCAATTAAGCAAAAACATCAGGCTGATAAAAAAAAATCTTTTTCTTATGTTGGCGCCATATTTGGAGTTAACAAGTTACAAAGAAGTTTTCTCAAAAAGGTATTTTTGCTCTTTTGTAAAAATGATAACACATACAAGTACTTAAGCGTAAGAATATAAACACTATTATCAGTGCAAACTGTAAGGTAAAATAAAAATAAATATTCCATTCTAGTTCATACTAGAATTGATTTTATTATTTACTAATGTTAAGAATCCCAAACGGTACAAAACTCATGATGCGCTAGTCTGACTCGTTCTTGGCTGGTTTTACTCTCAATTCCATCTATTTTCAGTCCGCTGCACCTTTTAGAGTGCAATAAAAATAATCTTCTTTGTGCACCGTACGTTTGAACAAGCGAATGATAACAAAAGCGTGCGTGAACGGGTACCTTGTTGTTCCAATCGGTTACTGATACATTCATTCCCATACATTTTAATTGAGATCCGAACAGAATTGTATATTTGTTACAAAGTTTGGCACCTACATATTATTTTGCTCAGAAAAAAAAACATTCAAAGGAATTGTTCGAGGCAGCTTACGAAATTAAACTTTTTTAGATTTTTTAAAAATATATTTACATTTTGATTAGGGCACACTGTAAACCAGAGTCGCTATTTAAAAAAAACCTTAGAAATTTTGAATTTCGCGGGCTGTCTTCAATGTTTCTTTATAAGACTATGCATGGTAAAGTGGTGAATATGTGAAGCTCTTAAAACAGGTTCTATATATGTTATAGATAAAAAAACATTTACTACAGTAAAGTAGGCAGCTTAGACATTAAATTTAACCTACATTTAAAAAAACTAATAGACTATTTGATTTATTCATGTTTTACTATTGGTTCCTACCACTGCAACTGCATTTAATATACTCAAGGCTGCTGGTAGTAGATGGAAAAGAATAGCCGAGGATCGCGCTCAGTGGCTTGCATTGGGAGAGGCTTATGTCCAGCAGTGAAATGAAGTGGGCTGATTATTATGATTCATTATCATTATGGTTATATATATAGGTTTCCACTGTTCACTTTTGAGAAAAACACAATAAAAGTGCGTCAGATATTCAACCTGTAAGTTAAAAGATTAAGGATCAGTAACTGAAAATAATGATATAAAGCAGACTACAAAATAATGATAACTGCGCTATTTGTTTGTTTTTTATAACGAAGGAATAGAATGGAGACCACGTACCGGCATGTGCAGCGTAGGAAGTCCATCCACAAGGTGGACAGACGACCTGGTAAAGATTGCAGGAAGACGCTGGATGTAGGCCACTTCCAACCGGCCAATCTGGAATTCAATGGGGGAGGCCTATGTTCAGCAGTAGACGTCCTATGGCTAAAATAATGATAATGATGATGATGAATGAAGGAAATGATTGTTTATTAGAATAAAAAGTGAATACGTTATTTTGAATGAAAGTTGCTTTTGATCAAACCGCCTACAAATATTTTTGACGCAAGAAGTTCTGTGTGTCTATATTTGCTAAAGCCCTAAAGGTATAGTCTATTATTTGAACTATTAAAAATAAAAAAATATGGCAGTTGTTTATACAAAATGATTAAGAGCAATTAGTACCAGATATTTCTTTTCCTTTTCAAGTTCCTTCTTTAATAGGTACAATGAAATCAAAAAAGGGGTTTGTTCATTGCTATTTAAATCTATTAGATACGTCCTTATGTTATTAGTTAACTTTATTTCAATGTTTCTATTGTTTTTGATACTATTTTACTAGATTAGGATTGAAATTACAAAAAATCTTACTCTTCATACTTTAATCATACATCTAAGTATTACGTCTCTAAGTATTTACACTGAGTACATAATTAGCCCTGGTCCTAAACCAATAACTTATAAACTTGATTATACGGTGCAGTGCATATTCCCTCGAGGGTCTACCTTAAATACCGTCGATGCAGATAATATAAATGGGATTATTAAGGGTTATCTTGATACTTACCTAGATGTATACTGGCCTAAATTCAAGATAAAACAATTACGTGATCCTAATTCTAGGGATAATTATACTTCGTTGAAATAATTACCTTGAACACTGAATTTTAGTATCTTTGTCGCTATCTCTGAGGTCCCGTGGTTGATACCACTGAAGAAAAATGATCGGTCAATGTAGAAACATAACTTTTCTATATTGTCTCGGGTCTGGGTGTTGCGGTAACGTCGTTTTTTTCTAATTTCTGTAACACAAGTGCTACTTATCGCAGGATCAGAGCAATTTATGTGATGTTGTCCAATATTTATTTAATATATGTATATATTATGGTTAGTTATCTCAAATTATAGGCATTGATTACAAATATAATATTTCTGCTATATCACTAGGATAGAAAATTAAAAATTAATTATTTAAAACGTAAATATACATCTTTACAGTCAAAAGTAGTCATACAATTATTATAGCTTATTTGAAAAGCAACTGAAATAGTAGAAGAGTTGATAGAAAACGTGGGTTCGACCCACCTAATGCATTATTTTTTTCTCCAAGTGTCATTCTATTAAATAGGAACAAAATCGACTACAGCAAGCAAGGATTACATTCATAGATATTAGATTACTTATATACCTATAGATATATTTTTACAAAAGAAATGCGTTTTACAAAATGTTATTATTTTAGCCAGAATAAAAGTAGATAAAGCGCTTAATTACATGATTTCTAACAATTATATGATATTATAAATTATATTAAGATATAACAACAAATCTAAGATCAGTTGTCTTGAGGGCATTTATGTAAAATAATTACGAAAAAAGCAGTTGCTAAGATTATTAGTAAATTAAAGCAACAGATACAATACTTCAGCGACTCGTTAAAATCAAACGAAGATAATATTTCGTTGGAAATCCAAGCCCGCGATGTTTATATTTACATAAAATTGAATTCGGATGTTGTATAAATTAATGCATCGTAAACAAAACCAGCGAAATTAAACAAGAAACACAGAACGCTTATGTAAGCGGTGCTTTTTAAATAAAGATGAATTTAATCAAAACTAAATAGAATAATAACACCCAGGCGGGATCCCTCAATTTTCGCATAATAAGAAAATTTTCTCGCTAACAAATGCTTCAAATCAGAAACCGAGAACAATTTGAAGCCATTGGAAGGAATAAACAGGCGGTACGAAATGAAATGAATGGAGTAATTTGGTTTAAAGCCTTTTTATGAAAAACTAATTTTACATAACAAAACTTGAGAACGTTTTCATAAAAAATGGAGACTATGATTTGTTAAAGTTGTTTAAATTTTCCAAAAAAAACCGTTATAAGTGTGATTTGTTTTTACTGTTCGTAAAAACAAATCACACTTGCTTGTTAAAATATTCTTACTAGCTGTCCCGGCGAATTTTGTACCGCCTTATCGTAACTTATTTTCGTAAATTTTTACGTTGTTTCAATAGTTATTCTGCAATTCAGGACGGAGATCAATTTAACAAAACAAAGATCATAAAAATCGGTCCAGCCGTTCTTGACTTATAAATGGTGTAACTAACCCGGTTTGTTTTATATATATAGATTGTAGAAAGCGTATATTTTTAGAGTTTTTTTGAGAAATCATCTCTCAATACCAATAAAATATTGTCTACATTTAAAACATGACTACAAATTTAGCGAGACATGTTGATTTGTCAATATTTCAAATTAGTTTTCTATTCTTTGGTATTAAGTTTAAATCTAGTCAAAATTTTTAATAATGGGTCAATGTATTGAGATTACATGTACAAACTAAAAGTGTCAGTTAAATTGGTTTGCTTTTAAGAAAGTTTGTCTTGTAAGTATTTTTTTTATCATGAAGGCAAATAATTGTAAATACAATGTTAAAGTTGGATGAACAAAATAGTTCTGGAGATCATTAACGATCGAAAATAACATCTCTGTCAAATTAGTACCATAGTTGTTAGTGTAGCTCATTTAAATAATGTGAAAAATGTTATGGCTATTGAAAAAGTATCACATCGTAAAAGTAATCAGATAATTGAAATCTTGAAATATAGAAATATGAAGCATTTGGTTTAATTCTTTAAAAAGCATAAAAGCAGCCTTGGTACAGTATTTCTATCTACTTCGATTTGCTACTTGTATTCTGTAGTGAGCCTCAGCACTCAACCTACACAAAAGCTGCACTTCTATTACGGTGATCTAAATTGAAGCATCCTATTGTTTTAGTAAACAATACGTCCATCAGTTCTAATTAACTTTTGGTAGAACGAGCAATTAGAGACTGTATAACATTCAGGCATTCTTGGCCATTATTTTGTGGTGTACATCAGGGAGATCAAACAGTCTGAAAACAATATTGTTTACGTCGTATATTGACAATGCAGACAAAGAATAATGTCTTCTAATTTAATAACTTTTCAATATAATGCTGGGTTTATACCGCACTACTACTGCACGTTCACATATCAATTAATATGATGTGTAAACTGTCACTTTTTAATGTATGCGCTTCCACTACAACTTTATTCGGTACTCTTACATAATGTGCCCTTGTAAATCCAGCTCGTGTGAACTTAAAATTGTTGTAACTCGCTAACAAAGTAGGTATATACTTAAAAAAGGTGCAGTATAGTAGTGTCGTATCGCCAGCCCCATTTTTTTCTTAAGTTTTGACATTCTAATAATAGAAATATGTGAGTACTAGCTATGCTACAGGCCAACACGCACATAGGTATATAGCACATACAAAAATACGGACTATCTTTTTCCGAAACTAATAAATGATTTTTAACTTACATTTAGTATGAAATAACAAGTCCTGTCAACCTACACTAAAATTAAAAAAACAACAGATTAAAAAAACGGCGAAAAGTTTTTACAAACAAAATAAATTTCATTTCTAGTATGCGTTCCATCTTACAAACTTTTGACCGGCCGATAGTTGGATCGGTATTAGAATAACTATTAAAGTGATTAAACTATCGGCCGCTTAAAAAGTCTGTGGTGTGCCCCTCTTCATCAACATCATCATAATCTCAGCCATAGGACGTCCACTGCTGAACAAAGGCTTTTCCCGTTGGCTTCCAATTACAAAAACAATTTTAAGTGGATCTGATACCATTGCGCCATAAAATATGTTTAACCCCAATGTTTGTTAAAATAAACTTATGGTAATTAGCGGCTATTTATCTGTGCCGTTTTGCTTGACACCATTTTTTCAAACAGCCTATCAAAACAATAGAAATGTTTAGTAGGTATGTAGTTCTATACTATTATATTAATACTTTGTGTATCGGCTTTTGTTTAACACCAGCCCCGACTACCAAAACACGATATGATATAGCGATTTATCGACGATAAATATTTTTTTAAATATGATAAATATAGCCGCCATGTTGATTTTTTATCGATACAGCGATCACAACATGTGACGTGACTGAAACGGCGATTCAACATGGCGGCCTAATCATCATATTTTTACAGTTGTTGTCGTTATATCGCTGTATCTTATCTTATTTTGGTGGTCATACTAGGGGGGCTGGGGCCTGACAGTACCTAACTACTGGTTACCTAACCTAACCAGTGTTGCTTATACGTCAAACTTTATAAAAAAAAAAACAGAACAAGGTTGAAGTAGCACATATAATCTATGGTAGGTAGATTCTTTAACCGAAAAAGACATGTAAGACACACACGCAACCACCACAAATAGAACAACGGCAACGACAGCAAACGTGTAATTGCGAAGGAATTGAAAACGGGATCGAATCGCATAAAAGCTTATGTAATTTGCGAGAAAAACCATTGCAATTATTAAATTGTCATTTACAGCGGTGCCGGGTTTTTGCTTGCAGACCGCAAACACTAATGACTTGAACATTGCGGGAATCTTCTGAGGATTGCTGCATTTGCATGCTAACAAGCCTGGGCTTTCTTTATTAATTGCACCCGCAAACATAGCGTAAAGATATCTACTAATTTATGTGCAACCGCATTAACGTTCCCCTTTGTTTTAAAACACAATTAAGTTGTAAGTGCGAGCCAAACTGCATTACAATTTACGTGGCGCTTAATTTTGGGATGGTCAGACAAATGTATGGGAGCTCTTGTTTCTATTACATCTGTATGTGCTATATAAGTAAGTAGTTTTAAAAACTGAACTCAAAAGATTTCTGATTTACTATTGTTAACTAACGGACAATGAGGATGACGATATTGATAAAGAGGCAGCAAAAAAGAATCAGATGCTTATGTGATGACAACAACTTTTAACATCGATTTTTTTTAAAAATACGGGTATTTTTTTTACAGGTGCAAATTATAACAACTAATAATTATGGGAGAGTTTTTTTCTAATTTCTTCCTATGTTAGTTAGTCCCATACATAAATATATTCTGTAAAGCAATAATTGACCTCTGAAATTACTAATCTCATCCATCAGTATTAAAGAAAATATTTGAATCATAAAAAGAAACTATTCTTGTTACTAATATGTTACTCTATGAATTATTTTTTTATTTGTATTATAAAAACGAACATATAAACATCCAAGACTACGGAGAACCATCTTTTCAACGGGTGCAAGTTTCCGTCCATTCTTAGAATACGAACCAACCTCTTTTGGACATCAGGAGTCGGCTATTTAAGACATCAAATTTGTCATGAGTTTCAATTATTTTAAAAATATTTTGTATGTTATTGTCGAATCGATTATAAAATTACCTTTTAAACTTCATTTTATTTTAAAGCTCTACTTCTAACCTTAAAAATGAAACTGCACGCACGTTTATAATAAAAAAATGACAGACAATAATGAAGTGAAGTGGATTAGATTGAATTGATATGGCAATGCGGAATCCTATTGTACTAATTCCTGTCATGATCAATTTATACCAGTAGGTATGTCTGCTTGTCATATAACCACAAGGAACAGCGTTTGTTTTTATCGAATTAAATTCACAAACGAATGCGTAATAATCATTTTATGTAATAATCTGATAAAGTACTGACAACAGATTTTACTATGACAACGACATGAATGTTATTATACAATGATAAAATGACAGATCAGTTATTGAATATAGTTATCGGATTAACTGTGTTTTATTGTTATTTTAGAAGTTGGTATATACAGAGTGTAACGAAAAGGTGAAATAAAACTTTAAGGGGTTATTCTACGGCTAAATTACATCAACTTTTTCTATGGGACCAACATCGAATTCGCAAAAAAAAAACACTTTGCCATACTAAAATGCGACCAGCTGGCATCAGTTTGTATGGAAACGTCAATTTTTTTTTGAGATTTCGATGTTGGTCCCATAGAAAAAGTTTATGTAATTTAGCCGTAGAATAACCCCTTAAAGTTTTATTTCACCTTTTCGTTACACCCTGTATGCAGCAGAATCAACCCTTTATACAGTGTTGTTCTGGATCGGACGGGTTGTTAACACTCTCTGTACTCAGTTAAATAAAAATAGCACCGTATAAAAAATGTGTTGCAAAAGAATAGATAACGTTTTAAAATTACTTTAGGTGGTGCGCATCGTGCTCTGTAGTATAACAGCAACAAAAATCGCTTGGCATAAATTGATTAAAAAGTAATACAAATTAGGGTTTTCTATTCGATTGATTTAACGATTTAGGAAAAGTTGATCTTGTTAGGGGATAAAATAGAGACTAAAGACTAAAGTAATGGACATTATACTTGCTGATTGTTTGAGATATATTTACGAGTAGTACCGATGTTCTACAACAGCGTCGGGTTACAATGTTTTAAAGCTGGAAAAGAAAAAACATTTATCCCTGCAAATGGCAACATTTGTTGGTAATGTCATTACGATTGTTTGTGACAGCGCGGGCACGTAGTCCTTGCAATAAAATGTGTAAAATAACTATTATTTACTCTATTTGTAGCTTAAAAGTTAGTGTTTAGAATGCTATTATACAGTTCTCTATGTGGATTGTGTTTACAATAAGGTTTATAGTGAATTTCAGCCAAAAATCAACAAGGGATGAGCGCCATAATCAGGCGCGGTTATGGTTTGTTTTTTAACGCTATATTAATGAAATCAACTTATATATTCATTAGTTCCAGTTACAGGTATGTACAATCAAATACTTTACTTCCTTTTGTGAATTATAGATATTCTCCTATGAAGGAATTACTTAGGTACCTAACGTATAATTGATTGATAGAATCTAACCTAAAAGTCATTTTTAAATTATAATCTTGTTACTTTTTCTTCTAAAAAACTTAATAGAAGTTGAGAATGAAATACAGAGCTATCAAGTTTAAGCTCCAGTTCGCCCCAAAACTGAAGATACCTAGTAAATATACAATTTATGAAAATAAGGAAAACTTAAGAAATTTAGAAAACAGCAAGATGAAGAAACCATGACACAAGTATGGAGACTCACATAGAAAATATTAAAGCAGGCTCCTCAGGCTTCAGTCTATATCAATGAAATTGAAGTGGAAACGCAATGGCTGGGTGTTGAGAAAACTACAAATTACCTACTGAAATAAACTTCAAACGCCTGGGTAGTATATACATAATGGGAAATAGACAATACCAAGAAAATTAAGCCAATGCCCCATTATTTGACATCTAGCTCTATCACTTATCGGATAGACAGTATGTTGCTATACCATGAAAATAGAATTTGATCCAGTGCACCAATTAATTGCCATCTAGCGCTATCACAGTGCGGATAGACAGTATGTTGCAATACCAGGAAAACTAAAAATTGAGCCGGTGCACTAATGACCTGACATTAAGCGCTTTCACAAAGCGGGAAGACAGTATGACAGTATATGTTGCAATACCATGAAAATTAAATTTGAACAAGTACACAAAAATATTAGATGTCTAACGCTACCACCAAGTGGATAGAATAGTATGGACAGACAAGCATACTCACTCAATTTCAATCAACTAGCACTACTATCATGAGACAACAATTAGTATGTACAAATGAGCAGGATCACTCATTTTTAAACACCAAGTCCTACTGTTACTAAGCGAATAGACAGTATATAGAAATGGGCAGGCTCACTCACATAGTGAGCCTGCCCAAGCGCTAATATACTAAGAGAATAAAAAGAAATTATGGACAAACAAGCAGGCTCACTTGTTATATTAACTAACCTATTGCTATGCAATTAGTGTTATATTACATAAATAACAAATGAAAAATCAAACAAATTATTTGAAATCTTGCACTGTAAGCTGATGTGATGACAGTATGAAACAATACTATATGAAATTGGAAAACCAATTGTACAAAATCAACACACTATAATATTATTATTGTCAGACAATAGCGCTAATATCTGATAAATACTATTACAAATAAACTAAAGATGGTTTTAACTAGTTCCCAAGGGATTGGATGGAGATAGAAAATTCAAACCGGAATTATTGTGAAAAGCCCTTTACCTTAAGAAAGAAGGTTTCAATAGAGATACAGATACTTACTTATCAAAGCTATGGATTACTTTACTGGCCATCTTATTAATCACAAATCTCTATTATAAAGTCTTAGCCATTGCGCTAATGAATCCATTGTTTGGTTCAAAACTCCAAAATAACCCTTTCTTGGTTTTTACCATAGTCAGATAATGAAGTTGCACTACTGAATAATTTATCAAGAAATTATATAACTAACCCAATCTTTTACTAATTAATTAGTATTAAAAGGTATTATTGCACTTATGCAATTCTTGGAAGAAATAAATAGTCCTGCAAAATTGCAGTGAAACAAGGATTTTGACAAGACAACGTTTATAAAATCCAGCTTGTGACAAATCAGATGCCATCTTATCAGCTTATACTTCATGTCAAAGAATTTTTGCATAGAAATCCTTAAGGTTAAAATTTATTAACCCTAATCCAAAGTTAATGCCACAAACAAATTGAAAAGTAAAGGTGTTATGGAAGTACCATAAAAACCCTTAAAATATTAGGCTTACATTATTTAATTAAATAATAACCTAGATATTCCAGATTCCTTTCCTTTACTTCATTGTGGTAAACAATGTAATGTACTAAGAATACCTATTTATAAATTTGTACTTACATAAGTACCATTATTCAAAATAAGATACATTTCAAAACTATTGGGAACGCTTGATTTGTTCAGTCCTCCATCATAACGATATGAAATAAGTATAAGATGGACAAAAGTCTGTAAGATTAGTAATATGTATATAACTATTTATTTATTATTTATTAAGCCTTTTGTGCTGAGTCTTTTTCCAGTCGAGCCCAAGCTATATGTGTGGAACCATCTTTTCTTTGGCTGACCTTCTTCTGAATATCTTGTTATGATAAATTGAGGACTATAAAAAATTAATGTAATAAAACCTTATTAAGGTAGACTTCTGTAACCGCTGAATTAACATAAAGGCTATGTGATGATCATTTACCTAATACTAATTTAGTAATTTCAATAGATCTTTTGTTTTTTATATATTTATGATAATAAAATAAAATAACGCTGTGACCCCTATCACATGCTAAGGAACTGCTTCTAATCACTTAAAAGTTCTGATCATAATCTAACAAAATCATTATACCTATTCAATTTCTTAAAATTGATATATCCCTTTTAAATTACCATTAAGACAGACATTTCTCAAAATTAAGAATAGATAAATTCACAATAAAAACATATTAGGTACCCCTACAATTATTGGTATATCACCTTAAATATAATCTTAGAGATTACTTTTATTTCATTTAAGTCACTAAAACAGGAACAGTCTAATACCTGTTGTCCTGATAAAAATTACATAATGCCAGGGCTTGAATTTCCTTAAATATGACATATTGAAACTAAATTTGTGAACAAAGTATTCTTGTAATTACTAATTACTAAAGAAGATGATAATCTTGACAATAATGTGTGATGGAAAATAATACATTAAGAATAATTGTACTTCAAATAATTAATTCATGTAGAAAACTTAATTTAAATCAATTAGGTATAAATAAAAAATATATATATAAATATATAGGTATAAGTAAATTCCAAAAACAAAGCCTAGTAACCAGACATTTTAGTAGATACCATAATTAACCTGTACACGTAGAAACATGTCTCAGAGAGAACCATTCCCTGTTGGTAAACACTTAACCAGTTGACTGCCCAATAACAGTCAATAAAAATAAGAGATGGGCAATATAGAGTTATAACAGATAAGTCGAACTGATAAATACATTTATCGTATTCAATAATATTTTCTACCATAGCAAATAAAAAAAAAATATAATAATAATAATAATAATAAACCCCGCAGGGCAGCTTTGTGGCGAGCTGTGGTGAGTAGCGACACCACGGGGTCAGTTGTTAATCCGAGTGCTCCCGAGAGTCGGCCAAGACCCTCGTCTTCGGCTTGCCGAAGTGGAACCCAAGGGGGTCTGCAGGACTCTCGCCTCTGGCTTGCCTTAACCGGCCGGCCAGAGTGGAGTCGCTAGAGCATAATGCTCGAAGGGTGGATGTGGTTCGTAAGTGGCGAGTGGGCACGTGATGCCGGACCCTCAGGGGGGAGCAAGTGATCGTCGTTTAAAGTCCAGAGCCACCTCTCCACTCTTAGCCGCCAACAACAGTGTTGCTCCTCAGTCCGGTCTTGCATGACCTACGACGCCAGGGGGGGCCCATTCAGTTGGCGGCGAGTCACCACCTGCCAATTTTTTCAGTCCGAGACTATGAACCAGGCAGGTGACCGGTAGTCTCCATCAATAGCCCAGAACCCAGTCCCTCCATCTTCTTTCAATAGCCCTAATTAAAATTAATTTGTCTTCAGCTGCAATAGTTCCTGTACACATGCTGGGTATAATCTCTGATTACATCCCATGATGTAGTCAGAGATTGGATCCAGCAGTGTAACACTTCCAGGTTTGATTATTTGCGCTTAAAACGGCCTCTACGTGTTGGATCAGTATCCCCACGCAAGCCTTATAAAGGACCGGGTCACTTTTGGCCCGTGAACTCCTAGAGCGTACAAATAATAATAATAAAAAAAAAAAAAAAATATATATAAAAAATATTAACACATTCTTTCACATTATAACTTAATGTTACATTCATTAAAATTATGCCTACATTGCTGCATTCAAATAAAGCTATAACTGAGTCTGTTAAAGAACTTTTTTTTCTGTTAGTTTACAATATTATCAACTGATAAAATATTTGGTTTTATGATCCGATTATACGCTCTATCTTGCTAAATATAAAGCATAAGCTACCGTATTGAATTCAATCGATATTTTCAACCAAATTATGCAATATTATTTCCATAATATTAACATTCGGTAGCAATAAGGATGTATCTTAACTATGGTCATCCGTACATCTATAACCAAAATTGAGGTTTCTAGAACCCCGGTCACCCATCCATTTAGTGACCAAACCTGAGATTGATCCAATAAGTGACTAAAATGATTAAACTTGAAGTTGTTTGACCGCGGTCACCCATTCATTAAGTGACTAGATTAAAAGTTGCATAATGCATAACGATTGATGTTTTTAACCAATAAAAAAAATAAAAAAAAATAAAAAAACTACAGGATGAACCCTCAACAATAACAAATATGCCAACCTAATTACATAGGTCAGTTACTTGGAATTTCCCGTACTGATTCTATAGATTACCGGCCTTAGCTGAGATAAAAAATAAAAGAATATAATAATTAATTGTTAACACGTTGAGCGCTACGCGGAGCCGCAAACAATAGATTTTCTATTGTGTCTAGTTTGTGGCAGCCAAAGACTTTTATCATTTAAAGTATAAATATTTTTAATCATTATTGCCACCTTTAGTAAAAATATTAATTGTAATCATACGCTAAGATATTATGATTGCGCACCTGCATATTTTTTTTTTTAATAAGATTCTCTCCTTTCGTTATATTAATTTTAATCTTTTTATTTGTTTTTTTTGTTAAAACACTTTATTGAAATAAGTATTTACAGTACTTACAACAACATATTTGTCTTACAACCGGTCTTCAGGACCAATTGTTTTCGATGTTTAATCACTCAATTATGGAATTGGCTAACAATGGACATTGTTGTTATAATCAGATAATAAAATAAAAATATATTTACAAAAAAAAAAAAAAAAGTGTGATGTAACACTATTATAATAGACTAGTTATTATTTTGTGGCCTGGCTTGTGCAGTATATTATGTGAGACCTAAATGGAACGTAATTTTACTCTTGACGCATTCAGAATTTCAGACATTCTACGTGAATTCATTAGTTACTCAGCCTTAGCACTAAACTTAAAAGATATGATTAAATATAAGTACCTTTTTGTTTTGATTTGCCATCAAACGTCTCCGGATTGTACTTAGTTTTCAAAATGTTTTTTGCATTTTCTAAACTAATAAGCAACCTATTCGCAACCGAACTTCAAACATCTACTCGTAAATATATCTCAAACAATCAGCAAGTATAATTATAAGATTAAACGAACTTACCTTAAGTGAAGTTCAATCTTAATTATACGCAGCTGATTGTTTGAGATATGACAGTCCCAAAAACCCACCCACTAATACTTTGTATTATCCCAGTATATTACAGGGTTGCTCATAAGGCTGTCTTTAAACGTAATGACATTACCAACAAATGTTGCCATTTGCAGGGATAAATGTTTTTTCTTTTCCAGCTTTAAAACATTGTGACCCGACGCTGTTGTAGAACATCGGTACTACTCGTAAATATATCTCAAACAATCAGCTGCGTATAATTAAGATTGAACTTCACTTAAGGTAAGTTCGTTTAATCTTATAATTATCAGTGCAAACTGTAAGGTAAAATAAAAATAAATATTCCATTCTAGTTCATACTAGAATTGATTTTATTATTTACTAATGTTAAGAATCCCAAACGGTACAAAACTCATGATGCGTTAGTCTGACTCGTTCTTGGCTGGTTTTACTCTCAATTCCATCTATTTTCAGTCCGCTGCACCTTTTAGAGTGCAATAAAAATAATCTTCTTTGTGCACCGTACGTTTGAACAAGCGAATGATAACAAAAGCGTGCGTGAACGGGTACCTTGTTGTTCCAATCGGTTACTGATACATTCATTCCCATACATTTTAATTGAGATCCTAACAGAATTGTATATTTGTTACAAAGTTTGGCACCTACATATTATTTTGCTCAGAAAAAAAAAACATTCAAAGGAATTGTTCGAGGCAGCTTAAGAAATTGAACTTTTTTAGATTTTTTAAAAATATATTTACATTTTGATTAGGGCACACTGTAAACCAGAGTCGCTATTTAAAAAAAACCTTAGAAATTTTTAATTTCGCGGGCTGTCTTCAATGTTTCTTTATAAGACTATGCATGGTAAAGTGGTGAATATGTGAAGCTCTTAAAACAGGTTCTATATATGTTATAGATAAAAAAACATTTACTACAGTAAAGTAGGCAGCTTAGACATTAAATTTAACCTACATTTAAAAAAACTAATAGACTATTTGATTTATTCATGTTTTACTATTGGTTCCTACCACTGCAACTGCATTTAATATACTCAAGGCTGCTGGTAGTAGATGGAAAAGAATAGCCGAGGATCGCGCTCAGTGGCTTGCATTGGGAGAGGCTTATGTCCAGCAGTGAACTGAAGTGGGCTGATTATTATGATTCATTATTATTATGATTATGATGATGCTGATTGGTTTCCACTGTTCACTTTTGAGAAAAACACAATAAAAGTGCGTCATATATTCAACCTGTAAGTTAAAAGATTAAGGATCAGTAACTGAAAATAATGATATAAAGAAGACTACAAAATAATGATAACTGCGCTATTTGTTTGTTTTTTATAACGAAGGAATTGAATGGAGACCACGTACGGGCATGTGCAGCGTAGGACCCATCCACAAGGTGGACAGACGACCTGGTAAAGATTGCAGGAAGACGCTGGATGTAGGCCACTTCCAACCGGCCAATCTGGAATTCAATGGCTTATGTTCAGCAGTAGACGTCCTATGGCTAAAATGATGATAATGATGATGATGAATGAAGGAAATGATTGTTTATTAGAATAAAAAGTGAATACGTTATTTTGAATGAAAGTTACTTTTGATCAAACCGCCTACAAATATTTTTGACGCAAGAAGTTCTGTGTGTCTATATTTGCTAAAGCCCCTAACGGTATGGTCTATGATTTAAACTATTAAAAATTAAAAAATATGGCAGTTGTTTATACAAAATGATTAAGAGCAATTAGTACCAGATATTTCTTTTCCTTTTCAAGTTCCTTCTTTAATAGGTACAATGAAATCAAAAAAGGGCAAACCCCTTTTTTCATTGCTATTTAAATCTATTAGATACGTCCTTATGTTATTAGTTAACTTTATTTCAATGTTTCTATTGTTTTTGATACTATTTTACTAGATTAGGATTGAAATTACAAAAAATCTTACTCTTCATACTTTAATCATACATCTAAGTATTACGTCTCTAAGTATTTACACTGAATACATAATTAGCTCTGGTCCTAAACCAATAACTTATAAACTTGATTATACGGTGCAGTGCATCATTCCCTCGAGGGTCTACCTTAAAGACCATCGATGCAGATAATATAAATGGGATTATTGAGGGTTATCTTGATACTTACCTAGATGTATACTGGCCTACCTTCAAGATAAAACAATTACGAGATCCTAATTCCAGGGATAATTATACTTCGTTGAAATAATTACCTTGAACACTGAATTTTTGTATCTTTGTCGCTATCTCTGAGGTGATACCACTGAAGAAAAATGATCGGTCAATGTAGAAACATAACTTTTCTATATTGTCTCGGGTCTGGGTGTTGTGGTAAAGTCGTTTTTTTTCTTATTTCTGTAACACAAGTGCTACTTATCGCAGGATCAGAGCAATGTATGTGATGTTGTCCAATATTTATTTAATACTAGCTGACCCAGCGAACTTCGTACCGCTAATAAAAGTGGTCTCTCTTTATATTTTCTTACAGTTTAAACCTTTTCTGATCTTCTACAAATGTTTCAAAACCAAAATTAGCCAAATCGGTCAAGCCGTTTTCGAGTTTTAGCGAGACAAACGAAAAGCGATTCATTTTTTTATCTATAGATATGTTATATCTCATGGTTAGTTATCTCAAATCATAGGCATTGATTACAAATATAATATTCTGCTACATCACTGGAATAGAAAATTAAAAAGTTATTATTTAAAACGTAAATATACATCTTACAGTTACATCTTTACAGTCAAAAGTAGTCATACAATTATTATATAGCTTATTTACAAAGCAACTGAAATCGTAGAAGAGTTGATAGAAAACGTGGGTTCGACCCACGTAATGCATTATTTTTTTCTCCAAGTGTCATTCTATTAAATAGGAACAAAATCGACTACAGCAAGCAAGGATTACATTCATAGATATTAGATTACTTATATACCTATAGATATATTTTTACAAAAGAAATGCGTTTTACAAAATGTTATTATTGTAGCCAGAATAAGAGTAGATAAAGCGCTTAAGTACATGATTTCTAACAATTTTATGATATTATAAATTATATTTAGATATAACAACAAATCTAAGATCAGTTGTCTTGAGTACATTTGTGTTAAATAATTACGAAAAAAGCAGTTGCTAAGATTATTAGTAAATTAAAGCAACAGATACAATACTTCAGCGACTCGTTAAAATCAAACGAAGATAATATTTCGTTGGAAATCCAAGCCCGCGACGTTTATATTTACATAAAATTGAATTCGGATGTTGTATAAATTAATGCAACGTAAACAAAACCAGCGAAATTAAACAAGAAACACAGAACGCTTATGTAAGCGGTGCTTTTTAAATAAAGATGAATTTAATCAAAACTAAATAGAATAATAACACCCAGGCGGGATCCCTCAATTTTCGCATAATAAGAAAATTTTCTCGCTAACAAATGCTTCAAATCAGAAACCGAGAACAATTTGAAGCCATTGGAAGGAATAAACAGGCGGTACGAAATGAAATGAATGGAGTAATTTGGTTTAAAGCCTTTTTATGAAAAACTAATTTTACATAACAAAACTTGGGAACGTTTTCATAAAAAATGGAGACTATGATTTGTTAAAGTTGTTTAAATTTTCCAAAAAAAACCGTTATAAGTGTGATTTGTTTTTACTGTTCGTAAAAACAAATCACACTTGCTTGTTAAAATATTCTTACTAGCTGTCCCGGCGAATTTTGTACCGCCTTATCGTACCTTATTTTCGTAAATTTTTACGTTGTTTCAATAGTTATTCTGCAATTCAGGACGGAGATCAATTTAACAAAACAAAGATCATAAAAATCGGTCCAGCCGTTCTTGACTTATAAATGGTGTAACTAACCCGGTTTGTTTTATATATATAGATTGTAGAAAGCGTATATTTTTAGAGTTTTTTTGAGAAATCATCTCTCAATACCAATAAAATATTGTCTACATTTAAAACATGACTACAAATTTAGCGAGACATGTTGATTTGTCAATATTTCAAATTAGTTTTCTATTCTTTGGTATTAAGTTTAAATCTAGTAAAAATTTTTAATAATGGGTCAATGTATTGAGATTACATGTACAAACTAAAAGTGTCAGTTAAATTGGTTTGCTTTTAAGAAAGTTTGTCTTGTAAGTATTTTTTTTATCATGAAGGCAAATAATTGTAAATACAATGTTAAAGTTGGATGAACAAAATAGTTCTGGAGATCATTAACGATCGAAAATAACATCTTTGTCAAATTAGTACCATAGTTGTTAGTGTAGCTCATTTAAATAATGTGAAAAATGTTATGGCTATTGAAAAAGTATCACATCGTAAAAGTAATCAGATAATTGAAATCTTGAAATATAGAAATATGAAGCATTTGGTTTAATTCTTTAAAAAGCATAAAAGCAGCCTTAGTACAGTATTTCTATCTACTTCGATTTGGTACTTGTATTCTGTAGTAAGCCTCAGCACTCAACCTACACAAAAGCTGCACTTCTATTACGTTGATCTAAATTGAAGCATCCTATTGTTTTAGTAAACAATACGTCCATCAGTTCTAATTAACTTTTGGTAGAACGAGCAATTAGAGACTGTATAACATTCAGGCATTCTTGGCCATTATTTTGTGGTGTACATCAGGGAGATCAAACAGTCTGAAAACAATATTGTTTACGTCGTATATTGACAATGCAGACAAAGAATAATGTCTTCTAATTTAATAACTTTTCAATATAATGCTGGGTTTATACCGCACTACTACTGCACGTTCACATATCAATTAATATGATGTGTAAACTGTCACTTTTTAATGTATGCGCTTCCACTACAACTTCATTCGGTAGGTACTCTTACATAATGTGCCCTTGTAAATCCAGCTCGTGTGAACTTAAAATTGTTGTAACTCGCTAACAAAGTAGGTATATACTAAAAAAAAGGTGCAGTATAGTAGTGTCGTATAAATCCAGCCTTATTTTTTTCTTTAAGTTTTGTCATTCTAACAATAGAAATATGTGAGTACTAGCAATGCTACAGGCCAAGACGCACATAGGTACCCTATAGCACATACAAAAATACGGACTATCTTTTTCTGAAACTAATAAATGATTTTTAACTTACATTTAGTATGAAATAACAAGTCCTGTCAACCTACACTAAAATTATAAAAAAAATAAAAACCGACATCAAAAAACTAAAACGCTGAAAATAATCTTAACACTTACGTACCTAATCAGTTACTTTTGGAGTCGGTGCAAACGAAAACATAGAATCTCTCATCGACTGGCACCGACTCCAAAAGTAACTGATTAGGTACGTAAGTGTTAAGATTATTTTCAGCGTTTTAGTTTTTTGAAGTCGGTTTTTTATTTTTTTTATAAAATTAACTTATTTCATCCATTTTAGTGATAAATCCTAATCAAAACAAATCTTACGAGTGCAAACATAATTTAACTGCTGAATACGTGTTTCATATCCTATTTTTCCACCCTTAGGGGTGAAATTTTTTCCAAAAATGTTTTATTATAGTATCTTTGAAGTATAAGCTATTCATTAAAAAAAGAATCATCAAAATCGGTCCACATTTGGCAGAGATATAGGTAAGATAGATACTAAAATCAGTTGGCGTGGTACGGAGTTTATGCAATGTTTGATGATTTTCTTATAGATCTCATCATCAGAATTTAACCAAATTTATATGGGACCATTCTGAAAGTATTACCTTTCAAACAAAAAAATAATTATCGAAATCGGTCAACGCAGTAACGAATGATCGCTGAACATACATAAAAAAAAAAAAAAAAAAGATACCGACGAATTGAGAACCTCCTCCTTTTTTGAAGTCGGTTGATTAAAAAAACAACAGATTAAAAAAACGGCGAAAAGTTTTTACGAACAAAATAAATTACATTTCTAGTATGCGTTCCATCTTACAAACTTTTGACCGGCCGATAGTTGGATCGGTATTAGAATAACTATTAAAGTGATTAAACTATCGGCCGCTTAAAAAGTCTGTGGTGTGCCCCTCTTCATCAACATCATCTTATAATCTCAGCCATAGGACGTCCACTGCTGAACAAAGGCTTTTCCCATTGGCTTCCAATTACAAAAACAATTTTAAGTGGATCTGATACCATTGCGCCATAAAATATGTTTAACCCCAATGTTTGTTAAAATAAACTTATGGTAATTAGCGGCTATTTATCTGTGCCGTTTTGCTTGACACCATTTTTTCAAACAGCCTCTAAACAATAGAAATGTTTAGTAGGTATGTAGTTCTATACTATTATATTAATACTTTGTATATCGGCTTTTGTTTAACACCAGCCCCGACTACCAAAACACGATATGATATAGCGATTTATCGACGATAAATGATTTTTTAAATATGATAAATATAGCCGCCATGTTGATTTTTTATCGATACAGCGATCACAACATGTGACGTGACTGAAACGGCGATTCAACATGGCGGCCTAATCTATCATATTTTTACAGTTGTTGTCATTATATCGCTGTATCTTATCTTATCGCTGTATCTTATCTTATTTTGGTGGTCATACTAGGGGGGCTGGGGCCTGACAGTACCTAACTACTGGTTACCTAACCTAACCAGTGTTGCTTATACGTCAAACTTTATAAAAAAAAAAAACAGAACAAGGTTGAAGTAGCACATATAATCTATGGTAGGTAGATTCTTTAAGCGAAAAAGACATGTAAGACACACACGCAATCACCACAAATGTAACAACGGCAACGACAGCAATCGTGTAATTGCGAAGGAATTGAAAACGGGATCGAATCGCATAAAAGCTTATGTAATTTGCGAGAAAAACCATTGCAATTATTAAATTGTCATTTACAGCGGTGCCGGGTTTTTGCTTGCAGACCGCAAACACTAATGACTTGAACATTGCGGGAATCTTCTGAGGATTGCTGCATTTGCATGCTAACAAGCCTGGGCTTTCTTTATTAATTGCACCCGCAAACATAGCGTAAAGATATCTACTAATTTATGTGCAACCGCATTAACGTTCCCCTTTGTTTTAAAACACAATTAAGTTGTAAGTGCGAGCCAAACTGCATTACAATTTACGTGGCGCTTAATTTTGGGATGGTCAGACAAATGTATGGGAGCTCTTGTTTCTATTACATCTGTATGTGCTATATAAGTAAGTAGTTTTAAAAACTGAACTCAAAAGATTTCTGATTTACTATTGTTAACTAACGGACAATGAGGATGACGATATTGATAAAGAGGCAGCAAAAAAGAATCAGATGCTTATGTGATGACAACAACTTTTAACATCGATTTTTTTTAAAAATACGGGTATTTTTTTTACAGGTGCAAATTATAACAACTAATAATTATGGGAGAGTTTTTTTCTAATTTCTTCCTATGTTAGTTAGTCCCATACATAAATATATTCTGTAAAGCAATAATTGACCTCTGAAATTACTAATCTCATCCATCAGTATTAAAGAAAATATTTGAATCATAAAAAGAAACTATTCTTGTTACTAATATGTTACTCTATGAATTATTTTTTTATTTGTATTATAAAAACGAACATATAAACATCCAAGACTACGGAGAACCATCTTTTCAACGGGTGCAAGTTTCCGTCCATTCTTAGAATACGAACCAACCTCTTTTGGACATCAGGAGTCGGCTATTTAAGACATCAAATTTGTCATGAGTTTCAATTATTTTAAAAATATTTTGTATGTTATTGTCGAATCGATTATAAAATTACCTTTTAAACTTCATTTTATTTTAAAGCTCTACTTCTAACCTTAAAAATGAAACTGCACGCACGTTTATAATAAAAAAAATGACAGACAATAATGAACTGAAGTGGATTAGATTGAATTGATATGGCAATGCGGAATCCTATTGTACTAATTCCTGTCATGATCAATTTATACTAGTAGGTATGTCTGCTTGTCATATAACCACAAGGAACAGCGTTTGTTTTTATCGAATTAAATTCACAAACGAATGCGTAATAATCATTTTATGTAATAATCTAATAAAGTACTGGCAACAGATTTTACTATGACAACAACATGAATGATAAAATGATAAAATGACAGATCAGTTATTTGATATAGTTATCGGATTAACTGTGTTTTGTTGTTATTTTAGAAGTTAGTATGTATGCAGCAGAATCAACCCTTTATACAGTGTGAACATTTAAAAAATGCTGTGTTTGACAAGTAGAAACTGCTCAAGTAGAATCAACTTTGTCCTGGATCGGACAAGTTTGTTAACACTCTCTGTACTCTAAATAAAAATAGCACCGTATAAAAAAAATGTTGCAAAAGACTAAATAACATTTTAAAATTACTTTACGTGGTGCGCATCGTGCTCTGTGGTGTAACAGCAACAAAATATCGCTTGGCATAATTAGATTAAAAAGTAATACAAATTAAGGTTTTCTATTCGATTGATTTAACGATTTAGGAAAAGTTGATCTTGTGGGATAAAATCCGAAACGAGATCATCTGGCAGTTAGACTAAAGTACCTAATGGACATAATAACTAAAACAAAAATGTAGCAAATTAAAATGACAATGGGCCAGCCGCAACAGTACCGATAATAATAAATAATAAATAAATATTGGACAAGATCACATACATTGCTCTAATTCTATGGTAAGTAGCCAAAGCACTTGTGTTTCAGAAATCAGAAACAACGACGGTACCACAACACCCAGACCCGCGACAATATAGAAAAGTTATTTTTCTACATTGACCGACCGGGAATCGAACCCGGGACCTCAGAGATAGTGACACCAAGTCCAGTATGCTCGCCTGTCGGCTATGGAGATCGACAATAAAAGATGGAGTAGAAGCCACGCCTCGACAAACATAGTGCCAGCTCAATGAATCTACGACCTTAGAAAGATTGTTGGCAATGGCTGGATAAAAAATCGTGCTCTTTGGGGATTACATCCAACACTGGACTGCAATAGGCTGACATGATAATGATTTATGCGAAGCAATCACATTACAGAACTCACACTAACCATATATACTATAGATAAGACCTATTAGCGCGCGATAACTCGATTAAAACGCAAAATTCTCCAGGTTCAGTTATGAAAGTACAAAAAGTAAAGTTCATTTATTAATTTAGGTTTTTTTTTCTAAATTGACTTTAATAAAGATCTTACAAGAGATGCCTCAGCAAAATGTTTCTTGTACAATAACGATGTTCATTTAATACTTTGAAACCATGACTCAGAATCACCAAACTATTACTCGTCTCTGGCGCATATTTTAAATATATATTTATTTAAACTAAGTACAAAGGAGTGCATAGTCAAAATGCGTCTTATCTAGCCAAAGATCAAACCAATATTTTCTCGAAAAAAAGAATAAAATAAGAATTCTAAAGATAATGGTATTTTTAATAGTTCCTAAAGGCTTGAATATAGAGATAAAATGTAGCTTGACAAACTTTTAGAACACTTTATTTGTCAGTTCTCATTATAACAGTCTCGACGAAGAAATGAACACTCGTGTTTATTATCTACGAAGAGGCACCTGACACATAACAGCACATACAAGTTATTATTTAGAAGTCTACAAAAGAGATATCACGGTGACAGTTAAGGCACGTCTCGACTTATTATTTACCCGTCATACATAACACAAAAACTTGTTTCCATTGAAAGGGAACGGATGCCGTTGCTTGTCACTTTCAATTTATTAAAGCATGTCTATAAGACACTATTGTTGAAGGTATAACAAAACTATTAAGGAGTCAACACACTTAAGCATATAAAAAAGCAAAACACATTAAACTTTTCTGTATAAAATAACCTCATAACTTAACTAATAACGCTTCTGTTGCTTAGCTCCTAAATACATGATTAATTTAAAAATGTTTTTTTTATGTCCACTATTACATATTTGGTGTAAAATAAAATCCGGTTATACTGTTATTAGCAGACCCTTATTTCAAAAGATAAATATTCTACCACTAGCATGCATGTAAAAAGGCATGCTTAATCACAAAACTACAGCCAGACTATTTAAAAAAAAAACTTGTTAATATTACCAGCTGTTTAAAAGAGCATAGAACATAAATCTGCCGCGTAAACGGCCATGCCGTACCGATATATAAGTATATAAAATAAATGACTGTAATACGGCATGACGTTGTCTAATAATCTTCTTGAAAAAAGCGCGGGAAACGTCAAACTAAGCGGGTGTATTTTTCTGGCTTTTGTGTTTTTAAATAGTTTTTAGTATTAATCGGTTCAGATAAGTAGTGGAGTGTATTTAATTAAGTTTATTTTTCATTATATTTATTAGATTGATAGTTTTTGCAGTGCCCCGGTAAGTTTCTTACCTTTTTCTTTGGCCGCATGAACGAAGCAGACGAGCCTGGGGGCCCTGGCGGCCCCCAGGTTTCGTATAATGTTACAATAGATAATAATTACTCAGGTTTAGATACCGAAGGCTCACACACGGACGGCTCTGAGCAACCTAAAAACAACATACCAAAACGTAAACGATCCTCTGCTCCCAAGTTCTGTAAGCATTGTAATAAAAAGAGGAGACGTCATCATAGGTCTTCTACAGTAACTACGACTATCAACGAGTTTGAATGCCAATGTAATGACAATTCTATGACAATTCAACATCAGGAGTCTCAAAACCTAAATCTTAACACTATTGAGAGTCCTATACCAGTGCCAAATTCATCAACCCCTATCGATGTTGATATAATTACTGCGAATATTCAGCGTCCTACTGTTGGAAGAAATCTGTACCAGGCCTCTGATGTATCTCCTTATATCATTCACGTCCAAAAAGAACAGACTACTCTTAATGATAACACTTCCATCCACCCAGTTACACTTGGTTTCTTCCTTAAAAAACATGGCTTTAAAAACATTATAAATGGTAGTCTGAAACGGATAGGCAGAAACCGGGCAACCATTTCCTTCTCTAATTATGAAGATGCTAATTCATTTTTAAACAACAGTATTTTGAGTCTCCATAAATACAAAGCATTTATACCTACTTCAAATGTTACTCGTATGGGGGTAGTGAGGGGTATTCCTACCACCTGGACTGATGAGGAAGTTATGCAAAATATTACAGTTCCCATTGGCTGTGGTAACATCATAAAGGTAAGACGTCTAAAAAGGAAAAATATTGTAAAAGAAAAGGCTGAATATATTCCAATAGAAACTGTGGTCCTTACCTTTGACGGACAAATTCTTCCCAAACGGGTGTTCATGTGTTACAATTCTCTTCCTGTTGACCTGTATATATACCCAACTATTCAGTGCTATCATTGTTGTAAATACGGGCACATTAAAAGTCAATGCAGGTCCACCCCTAAATGTTTCAAATGTGGCCAGGGTCACTCTGGTGATACTTGTTCAGTAGATGAAGAGTTTGTTAAATGTTGCTTATGTACTGGCTCACACTTTGCAACAAGCAGAAAATGCCCTGAGTTTTCCCGCCAGAAATTAATAAAAGAGGCGATGGCAAAAAATTGTATTTCTTACTCTGAGGCCATTAAATTACACCCTCCTATTGGCAAATCATATGCTGATGTTCTAACTTCAGTAGTCCCAGTTCAGTCTAATGCTACCTTCTTAAAAAGCCATTCCAATACTGTCCCCAATAGTCATTCTTATAAAAAGACTGTGTTCTTAAAGCCTCGGCCCCCAACTACATCTAATTATGGGTATGATAAGACTGCTCATGATGCCTTAACTAAAGACTTGAACTTTAATTTGCCTTCTACTGGTACTGCATATAAAGAAAAGGATTCAAATAAGGACTATTTACTTTCTGATATTATGACTGTCAAGGAACTTATTATTACACTCATAAATTCTTTGTCTCATTATAATTCAAACTTTTTACCGCCCAACGCTGCTTCATCTCAGAATTCTTCGAATGATAAAAATATATTTGCTGGAAATAATTACAATTTAAATAATAATAATGAACTCAGTGGTAATTCAGTGGAATTGCCGCAGTGTTTACAGTAAGAAATCTGATTTATTTTACTTGATTAACACATTTAACCCGTTAGCCATTTCTCTCCAAGAGACTTGGCTGATACCTGGTGGCTGTTTTAAAGTGGCAGGCTATGCATGCTTAAGAGAAGATCGATCAGACGGCTATGGTGGGGTTGCCCTACTCATCAAACATTCTATGCCTTTTCGACATATCCCTATACCTGTTCATAGCACTGATTATACAATTATTGCTGTTAGTATTAAAGATATTTGTTTTGTATCTATTTATATTCCTCATCCGTCCTCTGCTATATATGATGAGATATTAGGCACTATTTTGCCTTCTCTTCCAAAGCCAATTCTAATTATGGGTGATTTTAATGCCCAGCATGCATCTTGGGGTAGTAGCTCCTCAAACCATTATGGTTCTAGAATTTTAGGTTTTTTAGATTCTAATAATATGTGCCTGTTAAATACTGGGGTTCGAACGCGTCGCACTCGCAAAGGAATCAGTGCTCCTGATTTATCTATATGTTCACCTTCTCTAGCGTCATCTTTCTCCTGGGGAACCCTTAGCTCAACTTATGGCAGTGACCATTACCTAATTATTATTACTCTGCCTATTAGTGTTAAATCTAGCCCCATTCGTCCACCTCGCCTTAAGTATCAACTGGTCAATGCTGATTGGAACCTATTTAAGGAGAAAGTAAATGAAAGAATTGAGTTCCTCCCTCCCTTACAACTAGATAATCATGTTGACTGTGCTGAAAGTCTCACTCAAGTGTTATTAGAAGTAGCTGACGATATTTTTCCAGTTAAAAAGGGCCGTAATAGATACATCCCTCCCCCTCCATGGTGGGATGAAGAAGGTGCCGAAGCCATAAAAAAAAGAAAACAAGCAGAACGAGCATACAGAGCATATTCATCTTTCGAAAATTTTGATGTTTTGTCCCAGCTTATTAATAGTACCCGTAAATTATTCAAACAAAAAAAATGGGAAGGATGGAAATCCTTTTGTTCTTCTATTACTCCTGACGTTTCTCCTTCTGAAGTATGGAAAAATATTCGTAGATACAGATCTTGTTTCCGGGAAAGTTCGCCATTATTTCTTCATAACTCTTTAGCTGACAGTTTTTTAGATAAATTAGCTCCGCCTTCCGTCCCACATATGAATATAGTTTTACATCAAACAAATTATCCAGTTACTGGAAACTTAACAGACCTTAATTCTCCTTTTAGTCTTTCTGAATTAAAAGGTATTTTATCTTATGTTAAAGATTCGGCTCCAGGAATCGACGGAATCCCGTATTCTTTCTTCATTCATTTGAGTGATTCTTCTCTTTCTTATTTTTTAAGTATAATTAATTCTATAATGGTCAATGGCAATATTCCACCTTCATGGAAATCGCAAGAAATAATTCCAATTCTTAAACCAAATGCTCCTTCGTATAATGCCTCTTCATATCGTCCTATTGCTTTGTCTTCGGTTCTTCTTAAAATCTCTGAACATTTGGTGAAAAATAGACTTGAGTGGTACTTGGAGAATAAAGGATTGTTAGCACCTACTCAGTATGGGTTTAGGAAAGGAAAAAGTACCATGGATAGTTTAGGTATTTTTACTACAGATATTCGTTTAGCTTTTTCGATCAACCAATGCATCCTAGCAGCTTTCTTAGATATTACTGCTGCATATGACTGTGTGGATTTGGCATTACTTAAAAATAAACTTTCAAAGTTACAAGTTCCTATCACTTTAATACATTTTATCATTAATATTTTGTCAGAAAGATCCATTAACGTCACAACACAAGATTCAAGTACTCTGTCCCGAGTTTTATATAGAGGGCTACCTCAAGGGTCAGTTTTAAGTCCAATACTCTATAACGTATATACACAGGACCTTGAATCAGTTTTAGTAGATAAAGTTAATGTCCTTCAATACGCTGATGACTTACTTCTGTACGTCTCAGGCTTTTCAGTTGACCAGTTATCCCGCTGCTTAACGTCTGCTTTAAGCTCTCTTAGGATTTGGTTAGATTATAATGGATTATCATTATCAGTTCCAAAGAGCTCTGTAGTTCTTTTTAGTAGGATGCGAATGCCCCCTCCAGTTTTTGTTTATTATGATGATATTATCATCAAATCATGTCAGGAAGCTAAGTTTTTAGGTATTATTTTAGATAGTAAACTTTCAGGTCTCTCCCATTGTTACTATGTTGCAGCTAAATGTGAACGTTTTTTAAATATTCTGCGATGCCTTTCGGGGGTCTGGTGGGGTGCCCATCCCTCTTCCTTAAAACTACTTTACAATGCCCTAATACGCAGTGTTCTTGATTACGGTTCCTACTTCCTAGAACCTTGCAATTCACTTGCATTGAAAAAGTTAGACAGTGTGCAATCAAAGGCTCTTCGATTAGTATCCGGGGCTATGAAATCAAGTCCTATTAACGCTCTACAGGTAGAATGCGTTGATCCTCCACTTAGACTTCGCCGCCAATTTTTATGTGATAAATTTTTGTTTAGAGTTTTTCAATTTTCAAAGCATCCGCTTTTTTATAAATTACAGTTGTTATCAGATTCAATAAGAACCTCTTCTTATTGGGCCCACAAAAGCTTACCTTGTTTAGTTGTAAGTTACCGTAAGTTTACTTCTCTTCAGTCTCCTACTCACAGATCTTTAACGCTTCCTATATTTTCTGCAAGCTTTTATTCTTTAGTTCTATCTCCTGAAATCTTATATGACTTAGATATTCCGAAAACTTCATCAGACGCTAACAATAAATTTAATTCCATTATTGATAGAAATTGGCCTGATTGGCATCATATTTTTTGCGATGCATCAAAACACTCTGATGATGGTGTGGTCGGAGTAGGACTATACCATCATCAATATAATATTGTTGAAAAAGTTAAACTGCCTCCTGAAACATCTGTTTTTACTGGAGAGTGTTATGGCATTTTCAAAGCTGTAGAATATGTCTTTATTATGAAACTTAAAAACACTGTTATTTTTGTAGATTCCAAAAGCGCTTTACAAGCCTTAGATAGATTCCCATTTAAGAGTAACATTCAATATCCCGTTGTCATTCAATGTAGAGACTTGTTATATAAATGTTTTGTTCTAGGGCTTAAAATATTTTTTGCATGGATACCGAGTCATACTAATATTTTCGGAAATGAAAAAGCTGACAAGTTAGCTAAGGAGGCTTTGGATCATGGGGACTTACACCCCTACAAGATTTTTTGTCATGATCTTAATGCACTTCCTAAAATTCATTTGCGCGACTCCTGGGAGGCAGATTGGGTACACAGTAGTTTAGTTAAAGGAAAATGGTATAAGGATATTCAACCTGATACTCAATTGAAACCATGGTTTACGAAAATGAGACTGGGATAGATTGCTACCACCAATTTAATTCGCATGAGAATTGGCCATGTTTGTATTCCTACTCATCTATTTAGATTACATATTTTAACTAGTGATTTATGTGAATGTGGCACTGGTGTAGGAGATTTGAACCATATTTTCTTTATTTGCCCTAAGTATGACAGTTCCTCTTTTTTTGAATCCCTAAGATCCCTGCGTGTTCCATTTCCCACATCTATTTCATGCCTTTTGATTATGAACAATTATGATATCTATAATGTCCTATCTTTATTTATGACTCTGAATAACATAAAAATATAATTCTTCCAATTTCTGTTATTTTTATATACTTAAATTTAATTATTTATTTTACTCCTATAACTTTTCTGATCCATTTCCAAATTCGCTCCGTTCCCTTTCCATACTTTTGATTGCCTAAACGTTTCCCAACCTTTTGACCCATTGTCCTGGCTGACGCACAAGCCGTGCATGCCATAAAATGAAAAAAAAAAAAAAAAAGAAACTTCTTGACGAAGTTAAACTTCTTCTAGGTAAATAATTTTAAAGTGGCTAAAGTCACATTCTATTATTCTCTATGGAATAATTTGAATAGAAAACAACAAATTGTAAAATTCGGCTCTAAAACTATTTAAGGTGATTTTAATAATATTTGCATGATAATGTAATACTAGTAATTGTGTGTTCTTTAAATATAATTTATATTTAATTTATAAATTAATCTCTTATACTACATTTGGGCAAATATTTTGTTTATATTCTATTCTAATGAAAATATATTGGTTTTTTATATAATTTATTATAGAAAATATATTTATACATGGGGCACACTAAAAGTTTTGCACTTCTAGCTAATCGGAACTATTTGAATTTCAAATGTTATATTTTTTTAAACGTTGCAACCTTCTTAGTAATAAAAAAAAACAATTGGCGGGAAATGATTTGTCAAAAGTTTTTGTCACACATCAAAGTTACGTACACAACGAAAATGGAATTAAGTCGAAAAGATTTCAGAGCGATGATTTTTTATGATTTAAAAACTTTTCTCTCTCTCCGCAAGACTGTGCCGCTCGTCTTTAAAATGCTTTTGGGAGAGGAGCACCTTGTTTGAGAACCGTGAGGCGATGATTGCTGAATTTGAGAGTTTCTTTTCATGACGAATTTCGTGAAGGGCGGCCTTCAACTGCCGTCAACGAAAATAATGTGGCTACTGTTAAGCGGCTAATTGAAGAAAACCCGTGGATTACCTATGAGACAATTCGAGGACTATTGGGGATTGGTATGAGCCAAATTCAGAAAATTTTACACGTAGAATTGAAAATTCGGAAACTTTGCTGTCGTTGGATCCCTCATGAACTGACAGCGAAGAAGCGGGCTCGCGGAAAATGGAATGGTGCTGCTGCTGCTGTTTATGACATTGTCACAGGAGACGAAACGTAGATTTATTGTTTTGAACCCGAAAAAAAAAAGGCAATCTTGTGAATGGGTGTTTGAAAATGAGAACAGGTCAACCAAAGTGAGGCAGGCGAGAAACGTTGGTACAAAAATGATCGCGTTTTTTTTTCTCAGCTACGGGTCCCATCTGTACAATTCCACTTGAAGATCAAAAGAGTGTTAATGTATTCTACCATTTGTTTACCCAGGGTGTAAAAAGGTGTGTAAAAAGTTCGCGAAACAACGCTTCTTCACACATGGCCAACAAAAAGTACAACTCGTCACCCATTCTGCGCACAGCCCCGACCTAGCACCCTGTGATTTCTGAATTTTCCCCAAAATCAAAGATTTGATGAGAGGTTTTACGGTTTTTAAGGTTTTAAAGGAGAGTATTTTGAAAAGCAATAAACATAATATTTTGGTTATAACATGTTGTTTTTTTAAGTTACGCAAAACTTATAGTGTGACCTACGTACCTCATTTTTTACCTACTAATATCATTGAAACACTCGGCCATTGCTAGGTGTCATGATTAAACTAAAACTCACATAGGATGTTTCCCTTCTACACCTGCACCTTTCTAATGACTACATGCACCTCAGCTTAATATGCAAATAGCAAAGCATTGAAAACACTTGTAGTCTATTCTACATGAATGCGTTTTGCAATCTCATCTTGCATCTGACAGCGGATCGGTGCTTTGATGGAATGAACATAATATTGGTCCTCTCCGTCGTATCGATAAGTTGGGGTTCATACATTAAGTTGAACGGCTCGAGCGCACTCGAGCCCAGCTCCGCATGACTGGGCTGTAGTGGTATCGCAGAGCGCTTTGTACGTGACAGCTAAACCACGGGCTAAACGCATCGCTCGTAGGTTGAATAAGCAAGCAGCCTTTTGAAAATGGTTTCGAAATAGGTGGTATCTAGTCAACACTTTTATTAAATTTAGTTTTCACTTTTATTAATTCAGCAGTGGAAGTCCTATGGCTAATAATGATTCCTTTACAACAATAACTAAAAAAAAGGTTTTTTACAAAGAATATTGTATTTTTCTGTAATAAGTTTTTGCCTGTTTTGAGTTTCAAGATTAATGGTATATTGTTAAGCAAGATTTAGTATCGAATATAACTTGTAGATAACGACAAAGTGTGATGCTGCCTTAACAAACTGCTTCCTAAACTTGACAGAGGCGTGTTTGAAACACTTAATGAATTCAGACGTGACCCAGGAACTAAGATATTTTATCACGCATACTATATTGTAAACTATGACAATGATTTTTATGGTCTCTTTTTTAGTCTTGCCTATATTCATAATAATGGATATGGCTGTGCCGTTCAATCTGCACTTTGCAAACAAAGTATACATAAATAAATAAAATTTACATCTAAGGTATAACAACATCTAACATGGTATTTCAGGGAATATTGGCGAAACCAATGCAAGAAAACAAGGGAAATAAAAATGTTGTTGCCAATTTTCTTAACTACGGATGATAGACAATGGGCAAAATGAGAGCGACATGCGATCTCATGGCGGTCCGGAGATTTTTTTTGTGTCTTAGGTTTCGTGAGTTACACCTTCTCTACTCGAAATCGCCTTTAGGTGTATTTAAAAGAGGGGAAAAAAGCGTTGCTATAGGTACTAACGGAATATCGTAACCACCATCGGTACTAATACAGGGTTACATTTCAAGGTAGTAATAATTTTTCAGGGACCACTGACTACAGAATCAGTAACTAAATCGATCTACGTAAAAAACAAACAATTTTTTCTCATGTCTATATATATAAAACAAAGTCGGGTTAGTTACACCATTTGTAAGTCAAGGACGGATGGGCCGATTTTTATGATTTATGTATTTTTAAATTTGTCTTTGTCCCGAATAGCAGAATAACTATCAAAACAACGAAAAATTCACGAAAAAAAAACGAGGCGGTACGAAGTTCGCCGGGACAAATAGTTATAAAAGTATAGCATAGGTAAAAAAAACAACAAAGGCGCACTTTTATATTGATCTCTAAATCTTAATTCTAAAATTTGGCACTACCTTGTAACCCTGTATATTATGATCAGTGATCGGAATAGGTAGATGGATTTGGGGTTAATGATCTCAAACATTGATGTTAATATGGGCATGCCTCCCGGATTTCGGAATTTCTTTGTATCAGTTCTTAAAAAAAACATATCCATATTATGCTAGCACTACCAAAGTACATCAAATCAATCTACCTATTCCGATCACTGATTATGATCAAATAATCTAACTATCCAACAGTTTTAGTTATAACATTTGCCTCTGTGAAACTTCTAAGCAAATTAACGAATCCATGTTCACACATTATTTCGTACGACTGTATTAAAAAAAACATTTATTTCAGGATCAGGATACAGTTCCACATAGCTATTTCTACCAGTTTTTTAACTGTCAATTTTCCGTTCACTCAATTAACTTTAAAAGCTTTTATTTTATATGTCGTGATAGATTCAGTTACAAAGTTAACTGTAAACCTTTTAATGTACCTATTGTGTGGAATAAAATAGAACGTTTAGATGGATTTGTGGCTTAGGTAATGCTTTATTGGCTTGTGTCTGAATATGTAAGGAGTACAATTACAAAATGATAATTTCTTACTTCGGGAATATGACAATAGGTGTGTTGTCTAATACATATTTATTTATTACTAGCTGTTGCCTGCGACTTCGTTCGCGTCGTCTTTATTTTATTCATAAAGGATTTTCTGTGTAACTTTCTTATTTTTTTCTTTCATTAGAACCTTCTCCTGACAATAATTAACACAACAAAAAAAGAGTTAGCAAAATTCTTCCATTCGCGTGATGCGATGATCCATTTTTATATAAATATATAGATTGGACAATATAATCATCACATACACTGCTTTGATCCTAAGGTAAGTAGCTAAAACACTTGTTTTTCAAAAATAAAAAAAACAACGGAACCAAAACACCCAGACTCGAAATAATATAGAAAAGTTCGATTTCTATATCGACCAGACCGGGAATAGAACCCGGGACCTCAAAGATGGCGACGCCAAGTCCGGTATGCTCGCCTCTCAGCTTACAAAAACTACCTACCTATCAAACTTTCACTTAAATATTATCGGGCTATTTAAATATTGGCTACATCGTTTTGATTTTTGAAGTGATATTATAAACAACACATTTAATGTCCTTACTCTTTAATAACTTCAGATACTATACATATATGACACGTAGCTTAGTTAAGTACATACTTAGCTGCCAAAATGAAACTTGTCGGGTAAGCATCGTTGAAATGGAAATTTTTCCGGTCCCATGTCATCAAACAAAGGCAAACGGTATATCTTCTCGAGTTTTATATTACATTAGTTTTTAAATAATTATTATAAATCTAGCTGTTGCCCGCAATTTCATTCGCGTGGTCTTTTAGATTCGATTTTTTGCGGAAGTTTCTTAATTTTGAATTTCATAAAAACCCTCTGCTTATTTTAATAGTAATATAATATTATGTACCATGTATTATGTACCTGACATGCGTGCCAATGATCTCACAACTAGAGACGCTCAAGACCGCGCGAAGTGGAGGAGCAAATCAAGGAAAGCGGACCCTGGGCTCCAAAGCAATGGCTTTGGACGCAACCGGGATTGACCGTATAGATGATGATGATAATATTATGTACCAAACAACACACCAATTGTCATGATTCAGAAGTTAGGAATTAACATTCTTGTGTTACGAGGTACCAGACAATGTTTTTAGCCAGGGGCGCCCCACAGAACACCCAGCTCCGGTCAATTTAGGAAAGATCATTTTCTGAATTTACCCAAACCGGGAATCAAACCCGAAACCTATGCGTTCTACGAGAATTACCGTGCTACTACACAAATCGAAGCTTCACTATTATTATCATACCTATTTGATACTAAAATATGTAGGTGAATATTATTCTTTATAGACACAAAAATAATTGTAGGTCAATATACATATACATACACATTAATAATTAAAATGGCCATTGTAACATAAATGGTATAGATAAAAAATTATAACACACAATAAATGTCTGTAAGAATTCGATCTCTGTGTGAAAGCCGTTAATGAACTGATGGTTGTTTTTACAATTTTGCTCCTAAACCTTTAAAATTGTTTTTAAATTATTGCCCAGAAAAAAAGTTTATGGATACAGTTTTAATTTAAATAAAGTCTATATTTTTTAATTGATCGATGATTTTATAACGGTTTCAAATAGAGAAGCGAGTAACAAACTCCTAACTATACAACAGATGGGCTAAACTTCTAATGAACACCTCAAATTGAAAACAAAGTAATGTTATACGAGTACAGGTACTTTACCAACAAGATATTGTGCCTGTATGGAATTTGGTGTGTCTATGAATGATTATGTTTTCTCTTTTAAAATGAGTAATTTTGAAAGCAAATAACATATCAAATAAGAATTTTTAAAGTGCTTTCAGTGATCATATATGACGTGCATTCGCTCTTTCACCGCCTAGCATGACCACCGTAACACGATATGATATGATATGATATAGCGAGTTATCGACACAAACGGTCATTTAAAAAAAAAGTAAGATATAGGCACCATGTTGAATTTTTATGATCGCTTTTTCTATAGAAAATAAAAATGGCGGCTATATCTATCATATTTGTAAAAAAAAAAACCGTTTGTGTCGATAAATCGCTATATCATATCGCGTTTTGGTGGTCATGCTAGGGGGGCTCGTGGCGTTAAAATACTTCGGCCGGCAAGCAATATAAGTAGTCTGTGCGCAAGTGATAGTAGGTATCTCTTAAGGTATTCATCAATTTACCCTAATTTTTTTATGCGTTATGGAACGTTCATTGATAATTAACGTACCTACATAAGAAAATTTAGTAGATATTATTTTCTCAAATGTCTGACAGTTTAAAAAAAAACGCAGGTTTTTAACTAATATATAAGAAAAACCTTCATCATTCTTAAGACTTATTGATAGATTTAATAATACAAATAACAGGCATCTTTGATAGACAAGAAAAAAAAAAATAACTCGACGGAATCCAGTAAAGGAGACAAGACAATGGCGTCTTTACGAATTTTACTCGAACCTTCGCTTTAGACAACACCCGGAAGGCGGCCTAACATCAAAGTAGGTTTATAGGGGAAAATAATTCAGAGCATAGTGTTGTGCCATTTCAGATCTGTTTAAATATGCATCGTTTTATCACATTATGTATTCACGGCCCTCTTGAGAGCTCGGACTGCGAACGGTCAACACTATGGTCAAAGACTAACTCAGAGATAGTTATGCCATGCCAGTTTCATATTTGAGGTAATTTTTTTTACGATTATTTTATTTTTTACACCATTGCTTTTTAAATAATACAATAAAGTCATCGCAAAGGGTATTGTTATTTAAATGTTATCCAGCACAAACAGATAACACATTATCTTTAAATTATTAGGTTCTTCTGCCAAAGAGCTACGGTAGTAAATAAACTTGACATATTATAGATCATGGTCAAACGTATATTTACTAGAACTAAGAAAAAGCGCTTGGAGGAAGATAAATAGCAAAAACCTACTGAATAAACTTAAATGAAAAAAAATATCTAATAATAACAAAATTAAGTTTACAAAGACATTTAGGAAGCTATCTAGTCTGCCCATACCGACTGCGCCGCTTGTCGAGTTAAAAGTGAAGCTACCGATCTCTGCGCTACTTTACCGACGTTTGATGTTGTCAAAACAATCATGACGCAGGTGGGGGGCTATTTAAATTACTATTTTTATAATAAAATATTATTTAATCGCTTAATTTTTTACTGGTTAAAGTAAATAATATTAAACCACTCTAAGCAAGCCATATTCGTATAAATTTCACAAATGATAAGTACAAAGTAAGTCTATTATAATGTCTAATTATTCGGTGCCTACTTAATCTTAATGTGAAAATAACTTAAGAACGCAATTAGTCTAAAATTTGGATCTTCTTAAGGTTTTAATCCGAACAAGCATAAGCTAAGCCTAACAAGCTTAGTAGAGATAATTTGTTAAGACAAATTGCGAATTTACGAAGTTATTAAAATATAATATCCCTCTATAGCAAATTGAAACAATGACGAGCTAAAATTTAATTAATAAGTTCTAAAGTTACAAGAGCCCTTGTAATTTACTTTGAATTATATTATTTACTTTAATTGCATAGCAGTAATATTAGAAATTAAAAAATATATATACTGTCACCTCTGAAATATTGTAATCTTTGCCTTAATAAATAATAGTTGCACTCGGTACAAAGTTCTCACAAGTCATACTGTTTCATTACTCAGTCGGTAGGCAAACGCTTTATGGAATAATTTTAAATCTAAAATTAATATTCAATCGGTCCTAACTGCTAGGTAATGGTTATGTAGCGAATATACTAGTATCAAAAATAAGTGCATCAAGTTCGATGAAGGTGACGAAATTTTTTTTTATTTTCTTGTAATTTTGTTTATTTATAACAGGCCACGTAAATCACATTCTCATTTAAATCCTTGTATATTTCATACCATGCGTAACGATATTTTTACATACACAAAAAATACGTATTTAAAACGTTTGTTGTACGAGTATGTTACCGTTCCGTACTCAAATTATTGTCTTAAGGCGACGGGTAAGGCAAGTGACCTTGAGCATTTAGCGTCGACGTGCGCGACATTTATTACTTGCCTAAATTTGTACAAATGCTTCTCGCAGACTAAACATCCATCCGTTGTCCTCTTGTGCAAATAGATTATCATTGCGAGCAAAATATCCGATAATAGAAAAGTAGGCGCTAAGAGTTGAATCCACTAAAAATCCTTATTACTACTACTACAATTAGTTGACGATTTGAAAAAGTAAATTTCTTCAATCTAAAGGCACGAATGTTATAAATAACTAAACCAACTTTCAAGCAAAACAAAAACATCGTTTAAAGTATATAGGTAAATGTGTACAAGATCGCGGTATTCGCGGTACTTTGAAATATTTTTTAGTGTTTGAAATTATTACTAGTATTTAGATACAACGGGAAAAACTTCAACATATAAGTTACATGATATATTAATTTTTACATCCTATATCCAGTATTTTCTGAAAACTTGTGTAAAAACACCTCATTTACGTGTATTGGCCTTACCCTGCGCCTTAACTGCAGTACACAGTTGCATACTGAGCTCAGTTTCTGCGATTCCGCTTCTGATACAGTTTCATTATACCTCAGGGTAAGCAAATGCTTTGTACTGCTATCGGAATAGAGATAATTGTAAGCTGTAGAGAAATCGGAAAACGATTTGGCTTAACCGAGTTGAACTTGCAATTTCTGCCGTCTATAATCGCGAGACATTAAAATTATCTGAAGCTATTAGTAACTTGAATCAAGTTAAGCAAACGAGTAGAATGGAATTGCGTTGTCATTTGTTTGTTACAAGAAACATTCAAGTATCTTACATTACTATTATTCTTCTGAAAATGTTATCTATGTTTCGTACTAAAGATAATATTCATTTATTTATTTATTTACGATAGGTAGGACTTGCAGGATACAGTCTGTTATTCTTTAGTTTATGAAGCTTTGTCACAATTGACTACATTATCACTCCATCATAGCCAAGCTTATAAGTTATTTCAATACTGTATTTTTAGTCTTAATCTACTTATTTTAACTCCAAAAATAAATTAAATAATCTGTTTAGCATA